>OZ005659.1:225042589-225642589 GCA_963930645.1 Salticus scenicus | reverse complement strand
ATGAGAAATGTATGCGAGTGCAGATCTTTACGCGAAGCGGAATAGGCTCCCTGCGAGACGCTTCCTGGGAGCAGTCTGCTCTACAAGCACACTATTTCTAAGCCGATAATAGTTTGTATTCGATTGCGACCGTGTATGTTTTAAAAACGAAATTAACTGAATTTGTCTAAAAAATAATAATTATTATTTGATTGTGTATTTTTAAATTGCGACCGGTATGTATTGTGTTTAACCATTGTATGTTTAATGAGAAATGTATGCGAGTGCAGATCTTTACGCGAAGCGGAATAGGTTCCCTGCGAGACGCTTCCTGCGAGCAGTCTGCTCTACAAGCGCACTATTTCTAAGCCGATTATTGTCTGTTTTCGATTGCGACCGTGTATGTTTTAAAAAAGAAATTAACTGAATTTGTCTAAAAAATATATATATATATATTATTAGATTTTGTATTTTTAAATTGCGACCGGTATGTATTGTGTTTAACCGTTGTATGTTTAATGAGAAATGTATGCGAGTGCAGATCTTTACGCGAAGCGGATTAGGCTCCCTGCGAGACGCTTCCTGGGAGCAGTCTGCTCTACAAGCACACTATTTCTAAGCCGATTATTGTCTGTTTTCTATTGCGACCGTGTATGTTTTAAAAAAGAAATTAACTGAATTTGTCTAAAAAAAATTATTATTAGATTTTGTATTTTTAAATTGCGCCCGGTATGTATTGTGTTTAACCGTTGTATGTTTAATGAGAAATGTATGCGAGTGCAGATCTTTACGCGAAGCGGATTAGGCTCCCTGCGAGACGCTTCCTGGGAGCAGTCTGCTCTACAAGCACACTATTTCTAAGCCGATAATTGTCTGTTTTCAATTGCGACCGTGAATGTTATAAAAAAGAAATTAACTGGAATAGTCTATAAAAAAATAATTATTATTAGATTGTGAATTTTTAAATTGCGACCGGTATGTATTGTTTTTAACCGTTGTATGCTTAATGAGAAATGTATGCGAGTGCAGATCTTTACGCGAAGCGGAATAGGCTCCCTGCGAGACGCTTCCTGGGAACAGTCTGCTCTACAAGCACACTATTTCTAAACCGATTATTGTGTGGGGTCCAGCCTTGCTTTCATCGAATCAAGACGTACGTTTAGATGCTCGTGATGGCCGGCTAATTACTAGGGACAGGGGTGAGTACCGGTTGTGTACTATGTTGTGTTGGATGCATGAACTTCTCAGCTCTCTGTAAATGTAAAATTTTTGTTTCTAGCCCCACTGGTTAAAAAGTTATGAGTATTTTTATAATGTTATGTTTTTTCATTATGCTTTTTCCCTCTACGGAATTCTGTAGGGGCTTTACTTCTATATATAAGTTATTTAACAATTAATAATCTTGCTAATCATGTCTTGTATACCTTAATTAAACATAATCCATCATTAATTTCAATTTATTAAACTGTTTTCTACACTTAATCTTAAAGTTTTTAATTATCAATTACGTTTTCCATTGTATTTCTTCCCTTTGTTTATCCCTTTATCAATCTAAGTAATGTGTTCGATGTAAATATTTTTCCCTCTTTCGTTTTCATGTCGGGATTTTTTTTTTTTTTTTTTTTTTTTTTTTTTTCTTTTCTCAAATTTCAAACTAAGTTATTAGCTGTTGCCACTAAAGGTATAGTGAATGTTTTTCGGGTTTTATTTGATTGGTTAATCCATAACGATTTGGCGGGCATGGTCTTTTACGGGCAAACCGTTGCCATGCTGTGTTTTCAAATAGCCCTGGAATGTTCACTGTATTATGGTGGCCAACCTTATAAATAAAAATGTTTTATTATTGATTATTTTTCATAATTATGATTGATTAAGTGTCTATTAGTGTATCAGTGGGGCTCTACAGTATCTCTGTTACGTTCCTTCCCTATATGATCCTGGGTTGGGTTTATTTTGCATTTATTTTCAATCATTTGAGTTATTTCCGTTGTCTGTTTCTTTATTATTATTTCTTATTATTCAATTAATTAAGGATAATTAAGTCACTGTTCTTGTTTTAATGTTGCTCTAATGCACCTTCAATCTGTCTCACCCAATGGGGCTCCGGGTAGCGTTTATTTTACATTTTCCCCAATCAATAGTGATCTTTCCTGTGCTAGATTTTAATTTCATTTTAAATATTTACTTCCTTATCAAAATAATTTAAGGTTAATTGTTGGCAAATTAGTATTGAAGTGACCCCGCTGTATCCCTAATGTGTCCCAACCCTATATAGACATGAGTTGGGAATGTTTAGCATCCCTTTTCATTCAATTGAGATGTTTCCTACGTACGGTTTTATGTTCTTTTCTTCTTTTTGAGCGAACCGGTAGTCGGAATTGCAAATGTTATGTATCGTTGGAGAGGTCTGGTCCAGCCCCACCTCTTAGGCTAACCCTCCTCACTCCCCGCTAGAGGGCGCCTCTTTAAATCCATTTTTACTGTATCTAATAGGATTTTCACAATAATCTCGCGGTTTTTGTTACCTATTGTTTAGTTTTGTTATCCCTCCCTAACCCTCAAGCGTCTTCCTTTTTAGCGGTTTTTTGGCGACAGGGAACCAAATTTAATTTTGGTTACCTTCCTTTTTTGACCTACAGTTCACACCTTTCAAAATTTTTAACCTTTTTTGTGCCCAAGGACTTAGTTTTAACTAATTACTAAAGTCCTATAACCCTTTTTAATTAACAAATTTTTTGGCGCCATTATTTCCTAACATTTTCTTTTTTTTTTTTTTTTTTTTCTTTTTCGGTTTTTTGTTTATATTTCAGTCCCTAATCACCCGATTTAATCTTTCTTTATATCGTTGGATAGGTATTTGCAAGCCCCACCCTCTGAGCTCACCACCTTTTCTCCCCGCCAGAGGGCGCTTTCCCTATTCCTTTAAAACCGCATCTTTTATTCCAGTCATTGCAGTTTGGCGATTCCTGTTGCCTCCCCTTTATTTTTGTCATATTAACTTAACCCTTCTACCCCTTTTCTTTTTTTTGGCGTTTTGGCGACAGGGGAACCAATTTTCAATGACTGTAACTTTAAGCATTTTAACTTTCCCACTACCCCATCCAAAATTATCACTTGTTACTCAGCCCAAGGATTAGTTTTTTTTTTTTTTTTTTTTTTACTAATAACTTAAGTCCCCTCTTACTTTTTAGCCAATAATTTTTTAGGCGCCAATTTTTCTTAACTTTTTCAGTTTTTCGGTTTTTTGTATGTTTTCCGGTCCCTAATCATCCGATTTTCAATCTCTTTATATCGTTGGATAGGTATTTGCAAGCCCCACCCTCTGAGCTCACCACCTTTACTCCCCGCCAGAGGGCGCTTTCCCTATTCCTTTAAAACCGCATCTTTTATTCCAGTCATGGCAGTTTGGCGTTTCCTGTTGCCTCCCCTTTATTTTTGTCATATTAACTTTACCCTTCTCCCCCTTTTCTTTTTTGGCGTTTTGGCGACAGGGGAACCAATTTTCAATGGCTGTAACTTTAAGCATTTTTAACTATCCCACTACCCCATCCAAAATTATCACTTGTCACTTAGCCCAAGGACTAGTTTTTACCATTAACTTAAGTCCTTTCTCACTTATTTGCCAATAATCTTTTAGGCGCCAACTTTTCTTAACTTTTTCAGTTTTTCGGTTTTTTGTTTGTTTTTTAGCCCCTAATCATCCGATTTTCAATTTCTTTATATCGTTGGATAGGTTTTTGCAAGCCCCACCCTCTGAGCTCACCACCTTTTCTCCCCGCCAGAGGGCGCAATCCCTATTCCTTTAAAACCGCATCTTTTCTTCCAGTCATGACATCTTTGCGATTCATGTTGGGGGACCGATTTTTTTTTTTTTTTTTTTTTTTTTTTTTTTTTTTTTTCGCGCCCCCTCTCCAACGGTACTCTAAATTTTATCTACAAATAAAAGAAAAAAGGGAAGGGAAAAAAAAAAATTTTTTTTTTTTTTTTTTCTTTTTTTTTTTAAACTTAAATCTACTAATAAATTTTTTTTTATTAAATTGCAATTTTTAATTTTTTTTCTTCTTTTATCCTACTCTTTCCCAGGATCTTGGGTTGCAATCTTTTCTTTTTTTTTTTTTTTTTTTTATGAGCTGGTTGTTCTGTGTCTGATGCGCGTATGCGCGGCCGGGAAAACCCCCCCGCATTTTATCTTGAAAAGTTAAACCAAAAATTTTTAAATTATTTTTAAAAAAGAGAAGAAAGTAAGAAGGGTAGGGAAAAAGCTTTTATAAAAGCTAACTTTGCCGATTCTATCTGAATCACAGTGCTGTTGACATCTGGTGTTGTCACACGGCCACCACAGAATGGCGCATCAGCTCAAGACACCAAGCGAAAAGGTCACTGGCGACATCAACTCCCCTATCGACGATGTGGACACAGACCCTGAGACAATGTCGAGTCCCAAGAGTACCAAGCCCAAACAATCAGTCTCTACTCAAAAACTAGTAGCTCCAGCAACCTCACACACCGATGACTTCAACAAGAAGGAAGACTTCTTGCAATTTGTCAACGTCACCGACATTGCAAGAGCTGCAATCAACATCCTGACCACCGTCAGAAAGAAGAGTCTCAGGACTCCCCTTTCTATTTTCGAAAATGCCTTCAACCGTATAATCGACATACAGATCTCAAAGGACCAGAAAACAGCCTCCTGATCTAAGACTCTACAAGATCCAGCTCCATCGCAAGCCCAACAGGACCAAACAGCCACCAACCCCTCACATTCTCCGGCCATGTACTCACCCCTAAGAGAGTACCAGAAAAGCATCCTGAATAAAATGAATGAACTCAACACCAATATCCAAGAAATCAAAGGACTCCAAAACTGCCTAAACAACTCATTTAAAACTCAGGAATCTCTACTCAAGGAGCACCTACCTAACCACTCCAGAGAGCCAACCCTTCAACAGACACCTCAGGAAGTCCCGCCGCAAACAAAGGTGGCCTTCCCACAAGAAGAAGAAACCCACCAGCATTCGAAACCATCCCCCCTTCCACCAAGCAACAGACAACCTACGGCAGTTCCAAACCCCCAACGCAGTAAAATCATTCAAGCGTTCGTAGATCTTAATAAAATGAAGAGCACCCTTTTCCTTAAATCTACCTCCAGAAACGACAGAGGTTATGATATTATGAACCTCCTTAAGAAGCAAAATATCTCGACCCTAGCCAAGATTGAAGGCAAACAAACCTACAGAGCTTCAGTGGACTTGCGATGTCATTCCCCAAAGGACGCAGAGCTTGTCCTGGCGGACCTGCTGTCCAATGAAGAAATAAAAGAAAAGTTGATTATACAGCCAAAGCCTTGCCCAAACGTTTGGTTCCTAATGACAGGGGTCCCTGCGGATCTAGACAACGAGCAGGTCATAAACAAGATAATCTCCTCCTGCGGCCTCCCGAATCAATACCAAGACCTTAAAATAATCAAGCATCTAAACTCGAGATCTTATTACCTAAAGAACATAGTACTGCAGGCCCCACTTCCCATCGTTGACGCAATTATTGCATCGGACCATCTGACTCTCGGCATTTATACTTGCCACTTCAAACCCTTCACGAGAGTAGCCCGATGCACCAATTGTCAGTCCCTCGACCACCTCACGGCGCAGTGCCCTTCCAAGGAAGCTATTTGCTCGCACTGCTCGGGTAACCATAGGAATGAGGGCTGCACCATAAGACCGAACTGCATAAACTGCCAAAGGGTGAACTCCCAAAGACGAAAGAACAAAGAAGACACAATCCCTTCAAATCACCCAGCATACTCCCAAGATTGCCCCTTATATGCAGAAAGGTATCACAGGCAAAGGGAGAAACTGGACTCCAAATATCAACTCCACAATCAACCTCCCCAGGAACCTCCCACAAGAACCAGTCAAGACATCAATAAAGAGCAGTCCTCAACAGCAAACAAAAGTACATCCAACAAAACAAATAAAGACCCACTCCCAAATAAAACAGTGACCTCCTCCAAAAGGAAGCAAGCAAGTACCTCAAGGACCCGCGCACTAAGCTTCCATAAAAATTACCAGTCATCCCCCACCAATACAGAATCTCAGAACGCCGCCTCAGGAAAGCATCACCGCTCCCCGAGCCGCTACAGAGACGACTCAACCCGCAGAGGAAGAAGCCGCACCTCTCGTAGAAAACGACAGTATCACCACCACAACGACTACCAAGGCCACTATCCAACATCTTTACAGTCAGCACCACCGTTCCCTTTTTATGAAGATTACAACTCCTACCCTCCTGATTATAACGACTACTACCCATACCCTATGGACTATGGACACTACTACGCTCCAGTAGATTACTATGGGCAAGCTGCATATCCAAGAGGCTCCTCCTCTGCCTCTCGCAGGTAATCACGCACTTACATCCTCACGTACTAACCTTAAAGTTTTCTAAAATTCTCCCCCCCAAACTCAGACCTTCAAGTTCTCTCTTCCCATCCCCATAAAGCAACGTCCTCTTCCCACCATCTAAATTTCAATGACCTTAAATACCTGCAAATCAACCTCAATGGATGCATGGCGGCAAACACGACGGCCCAGGAATACATGGAGGAAAACTCCATAGACATTGGGCTGTTGCAGGATGCCTACTGCACCACTGGGGGTGATTTGTATGGTTTCCCCTCTTCCTGGTCAAAGTTCAGCTCGAAACACAACACTGCACACTTAGTAATTCAAACCACAAACCTCAACTACACACACCTCTTCACTGGGGATAATTGTGTCTTTGTCACACTGACCACGAAGGAGGGAGATCTGATCTTGGGCAGTGCCTACGCCCGCCCTTCCGCAGACCTCGATGACTGTCTGCTGGAATGGCAGCATCTTATATCGCAACGCTCTCTCTTCATTTGCTGTTGTGACCTAAATGCAAACTCCCCGCTGTGGTGCTCACCGCGGGAGGATGCCAGGGGTCGCAACCTAATCGAATTCATTACTGCCAACAATCTATGTCTAGCTAACATCGAGAACTCAGAACCCACATTCCTCAAAGACAACGCCAAGGGCTGGCCAGACTTCTCTCTCTGCAACCCAAAAACTTTCGCCAAGATAAACGACTGGACAGTCCTTGACGTTGCCAACAACTCAGACCATAACTATATAACTTTTTCCCTTAACGCAGTCCCCTCTATCACCTATTCAAAAAGATACGCCACAAAACGTGGAAATTTCACTAAATTTAACAAACTCCTCTCTAAATACACCCCTTCCCTAACGCATAAAATAAATTCAGTCTCCAACACAACCCAACTTGAAAACTTTACCCTAGACTTAGTAAATGCCATCCAATCAGCTGCAACTTCCACTTTCAGACTCAAGAAGTCGGGAAGGCAGTTCTCCTATTCCTTCTGGTCTCCCCAGTTACGTTCCATGCGTAACCACATCACCGCCCTAAAAAGGCAACAGAAATACATTGACCCCGCACTTTTAGAACAACACAAATTAAAAATTAAACGAAACTCAGCCCTATTTAAAAAACACGTAAACTTAGCGAAACGCAACGCATGGAAGAAATTCTGCTCTTCACAAACAAACACCTACGGTACAGCACAAAAGTTCTTCACCAATAAGTTTTTCACCCCAACAGAGCTGAAACTCGAACGTCCTCCGGCTCTCTCTTCCAAGAAAAACAACCTAGAATACCTAACAGAAATCCTCTTCCCAACCACAATTTACCCACACCACACAGAACCCTCCTTCTCGGCTCCCTCGGATGTTCACTTCACGGCGGCCGAGGTCAAAGCCACTCTGCACAGCTTCAATACCAACAAGGCACCGGGTCCAGACAACATAGACTTCAAAATTTTACGCAGCACCCTTCACACAATGCCACACATACTCCTAAACTGGACTAACAAATGCCTGGACCTACAGTACTTCCCTAAGTGCCTTCGAAGAGGTGAAGTGGTGTACTTTCTTAAGCAAGGGAAACTTCCCTCTGAACCCACATCATACAGGCCGATCTGCCTACTCCCAACTCTAGGTAAGCTATTAGAAAAACTAGTCGTAACAAGACTTAATTACCATCTAGAATCAAACCAACTTCTCCATCAAAACCAATTTGGGTTCAGAGAGGGCAGATCCTGTGAACAGGCTTTGCAAGCGATCAAAAGTTCCTGCGCCATTAGCATTAATGCCAAGAATTACACCACAATCATCTCCCTCGACATAAAAGAAGCATTTGACAACGTACAGTGGCCTCACGTTTTCAAAGCACTACAAGATCTTAATTGCCCGAGTAACCTTGCGGGAGTCATCCGCACCTACCTTTCGGGAAGGGAAATCCTCGTCAATTGGGGCGAGGGAACTTCCGTACTCCCACAAACGAAAGGTTGCCCCCAGGGCTCATGCCTAGGTCCAGTTCTCTGGAACCTCATTGCAAATACAATCCTGCAACGCATGGTCTCTGCGGGCTTCAATACCTACGCCTATGCGGATGACTTTTCGGTTATTTTCTCAGGGCCACGAAGAAGAGATCTGGAGGACCAAGCCCAGGAAGCCTTCACCCTCTTTAGCCAAATCCTCAGAGACCTAGACCTACAGCTTTCCCCAACTAAATCTCAAGCCCTAACTCTAGCCTTTCCCAGAGCCCTCCAGAGGAACCCCAAGATGCGGATTGACGGCACCAGTGTGAAACACGTGAAACAACTTAAACTCCTAGGCATTTTCTTTGATGATCATCTCAACTGGCTAGCCCATATAAAATACCTAAAACTTAAAACCCTCTCTTTGTACCACAACTCGATGAGAATGGTGGGAAAAAGGTGGGGAATTTCCACATTTCATCTAAAACGCTGGTATTCTACAATTGTAGAAAAAATCCTCACATATGGAGCTGGCATTTGGGGTGGTCATCTCAGAAAAGATGCGATCAAACTTCTAAACTCAGCTCAACGGCCTTTCCTCTTGCAAATAGCAAGGGGATACAGAACTATCTCCACTGATGCTCTCACCGTCATCACCGGGATTCCTCATGCCCATCTGCAGGTGTCCCAAACTTACATTAAAACTAGAATCCTTCAATTAAAAGATACAGAACTCTCCTCAATAGTTTTCCCCAACACCCCCATTCAATCCCTAACCTGCAGTTGGAACATCCACCCAGGAAAGGACGTTGCTTCTCTCATAATCAATAGCACTAAAAATAGTTTCTCCCCCTCTGCTCCAGTGGCGATCTATACCGATGGCTCAAAGACGGAACAGGGTGTCGGAGCGGCATTCTGTGTCTTTGACTCGGACGACGTCGTCCATCGGTGGACGGGCAGACTCGAGGACCATAACACCGTTTTCCAGGCTGAAATCTTGGCTATCAAACAAGCCCTGGATTGGGCAAATAACCATCCACATTACCAAGAGCTCAACATCTACAGCGACAGCCTCTCGGGTCTGCTTGCTATTGCTCGTCACAGGAGCAGACATCCTCAAATCCAGGAAATAAAACAACTCTTAATGACATTAAAATTAAAAATCTCCCTGGCACACGTTTCTGCCCACAGGGGAATCGCAGGCAATGAACTTGCAGACTCTCTAGCCAAAGAGGCCACAAGTCTCCCTACCAAGGACTTCCCCCTTCCTGCCCCACCATCATATGTCAAATCTAGAATAAAACAGATTCTAAACCTAAAATGGCAAAACCTGTGGGATGATTCAGAGAAAGGTAGACATACCTACAACCTAATCCCACGGGTAAATGCCAACACATGGAGTTTAACCCCCTCCATTACAGCCTTCCTTACAGGTCATGGCCCCTTTCCCTCATACCTGCACAAGTTTCATTGCCGGCGTTCTCCCCAGTGCCCCTGTGGTGTAGAGGGAACTCCCGATCACTATTATTACAACTGCCCCCTAACAAGTAACTTTCATCTACGAAACCCCTCCCCACGTCCTCCAAATTGGCTGGAAAACATAATCTCCCGCAAAAGTCTTGTTAATAAATTAATTAAAATCTATTCCCTAGTAAATGATATCTCAAACCTAACAGATTAACCGACAAGTGCTTGGTTACTTGCAAGAGCCACTAACCGGCCACCCTTAAGCCTCAACTCAAAACTCGCCCAGTGTCGCGAGAGGGTACTAACCCTGGCAAAATTATTTTCTTCAAGTTGCAATCCACAGCAAAAGAACTTTATACTGGTAAATTTGCCCTCTCTCTTCTAAAGTCTCCAAGTGTACAAACCAAGACCTAATGTTATAAGAAAATCAAGTATGTAAATCTGTATCATACTAATCATGTAATCACCGAGTGCCCTCTGTCGCGTGAGGCAATAGCCTGGCACTCGCAATCGCCCCTTAGCGCGAGTAAGAGTCTTCCCTTGGCGATATATTCTGTATTTTTTTTTTTTTTTTTTTTTTTATCTGTCGTTTTTCAATAAACGTCTCGGGACAGCCCACGTGGACTTCGGTCCTAGCATAGCTCAACACCGCTCTTCGAGCGGTGAGCCAGGGGCTGCTCCCCTGTTCAAACCGATTATTGTCTGTTTTCGATTGCGACCGTGTATGTTTTAAAAAAGAAATTAACTGAATTTGTCTAAAAAAAATTATTATTAGATTTTGTATTTTTAAATTGCGACCGGTATGTATTGTGTTTAACCGTTGTATGTTTAATGAGAAATGTATGCGAGTGCAGATCTTTACGCGAAGCGGAATAGGCTCCCTGCGAGACGCTTCCTGGGAGCAGTCTGCTCTACAAGCACACTATTTCTAAGCCGATAATTGACTGTTTTCGATTGCGACCGTGAATGTTATAAAAAAGAAAATAACTGGAATAGTCTATAAAAAATAATTATTATTAGATTGTGAATTTTTAAATTGCGACCGGTATGTATTGTTTTTAACCTTTGTATGCTTAATGAGAAATGTATGCGAGTGCAGATCTTTACGCGAAGCGGATTAGGCTCCCTGCGAGACGCTTCCTGGGAGCAGTCTGCTCTACAAGCACACTATTTCTAAGCCGATAATTGTCTGTTTTCGATTGCGACCGTGAATGTTATAAAAAAGAAATTAACTGAAATTTTCTATAAAAAAATAATTATTATTACTTTGTGTATTTTTAAATTGCGACCGGTATGTATTGTTTTTAACCGTTATATTCTTAATGAGAAATGTATGCGAGTGCAGATCTTTACGCGAAGCGGAATAGGCTCCCTGCGAGACGCTTCCTGGGAGCAGTCTGCTCTACAAGCACACTATTTCTAAGCCGATAATTGTCTGTTTTCGATTGCGACCGTGAATGTTATAAAAAAGAAATTAACTGAAATTTTCTATAAAAAAATAATTATTATTACTTTGTGTATTTTTAAATTGTGACCGGTATGTATTGTTTTTAACCGTTATATTCTTAATGAGAAATGTATGCGAGTGCAGATCTTTACGCAAAGCGGATAAGGCTCCCTGCGAGACGCTTCCTGGGAGCAGTCTGCTCTACAAGCACACTATTTCTAAGTCGATTATTGTCTGTTTTCGATTGCGACCGTGAATGTTATAAAAAATAAATTATCTCAAATTTTCTATAAAGAAAATAATTATTATTACTTTGTGTATTTTTAAATTGCGACCGGTATGTATTGTTTTTAACCTTTGTATGCTTAATGAGAAATGTATGCGAGTGCAGATCTTTACGCGAAGCGGAACTGGCTCCCTGCGAGACGCTTCCTGGGAGCAGTCTGCTCTACAAGCACACTATTTCTAAGCCGATAATTGTCTGTTTTCGATTGCGACCGTGAATGTTATAAAAAAGAAAAATACTGAAATTTTCTATAAAAAAATAATTATTATTACTTTGTGTATTTTTAAATTGCGACCGGTATGTATTGTTTTTAACCGTTGTATGCTTAATGAGAAATGTATGCGAGTGCAGATCTTTACGCGAAGCGGATTAGGCTCCCTGCGAGACGCTTCCTGGGAACAGTCTGCTCTACAAGCGCACTATTTCTAAGCCGATTATTGTCTGTTTTCGATTGCGACCGTGTATGTTTTAAAAAAGAAATTAACTGAATTTGTCTAAAATATATATATATATATATTATTAGATTTTGTATTTTTAAATTGCGACCGGTATGTATTGTGTTTAACCGTTGTATGTTTAATGAGAAATGTATGCGAGTGCAGATCTTTACGCGAAGCGGATTAGGCTCCCTGCGAGACGCTTCCTGGGAGCAGTCTGCTCTACAAGCACACTATTTCTAAGCCGATTATTGTCTGTTTTCTATTGCGACCGTGTATGTTTTAAAAAAGAAATTAACTGAATTTGTCTAAAAAAAATTATTATTAGATTTTGTATTTTTAAATTGCGCCCGGTATGTATTGTGTTTAACCGTTGTATGTTTAATGAGAAATGTATGCGAGTGCAGATCTTTACGCGAAGCGGATTAGGCTCCCTGCGAGACGCTTCCTGGGAACAGTCTGCTCTACAAGCACACTATTTCTAAACCGATTATTGTCTGTTTTCGATTGCGACCGTGTATGTTTTAAAAAGAAATTAACTGAATTTGTCTAAAAAAAATTATTATTAGATTTTGTATTTTTAAATTGCGCCCGGTATGTATTGTGTTTAACCGTTGTATGTTTAATGAGAAATGTATGCGAGTGCAGATCTTTACGCGAAGCGGATTAGGCTCCCTGCGAGACGCTTCCTGGGAACAGTCTGCTCTACAAGCGCACTATTTCTAAGCCGATTATTGTCTGTTTTCGATTGCGACCGTGTATGTTTTAAAAAAGAAATTAACTGAATTTGTCTAAAAAATATATATATATATATTATTAGATTTTGTATTTTTAAATTGCGACCGGTATGTATTGTGTTTAACCGTTGTATGTTTAATGAGAAATGTATGCGAGTGCAGATCTTTACGCGAAGCGGATTAGGCTCCCTGCGAGACGCTTCCTGGGAGCAGTCTGCTCTACAAGCACACTATTTCTAAGCCGATAATTGTCTGTTTTCAATTGCGACCGTGAATGTTATAAAAAAGAAATTAACTGGAATAGTCTATAAAAAAATAATTATTATTAGATTGTGAATTTTTAAATTGCGACCGGTATGTATTGTTTTTAACCGTTGTATGCTTAATGAGAAATGTATGCGAGTGCAGATCTTTACGCGAAGCGGAATAGGCTCCCTGCGAGACGCTTCCTGGGAACAGTCTGCTCTACAAGCACACTATTTCTAAACCGATTATTGTCTGTTTTCGATTGCGACCGTGTATGTTTTAAAAAGAAATTAACTGAATTTGTCTAAAAAAAATTATTATTAGATTTTGTATTTTTAAATTGCGACCGGTATGTATTGTGTTTAACCGTTGTATGTTTAATGAGAAATGTATGCGAGTGCAGATCTTTACGCGAAGCGGAATAGGCTCCCTGCGAGACGCTTCCTGGGAGCAGTCTGCTCTACAAGCACACTATTTCTAAGCCGATAATAGTTTGTATTCGATTGCGACCGTGTATGTTTTAAAAACGAAATTAACTGAATTTGTCTAAAAAATATTAATTATTATTTGATTGTGTATTTTTAAATTGCGACCGGTATTTATTGTGTTTAACCATTGTATGTTTAATGAGAAATGTATGCGAGTGCAGATCTTTACGCGAAGCGGATTAGGCTCCCTGCGAGACGCTTCCTGGGAGCAGTCTGCTCTACAAGCACACTATTTCTAAGCCGATAATTGTCTGTTTTCGATTGCGACCGTGAATGTTATAAAAAAGAAATTAACTGAAATTTTCTATAAAAAAATAATTATTATTACTTTGTGTATTTTTAAATTGCGACCGGTATGTATTGTTTTTAACCGTTATATTCTTAATGAGAAATGTATGCGAGTGCAGATCTTTACGCGAAGCGGAATAGGCTCCCTGCGAGACGCTTCCTGGGAGCAGTCTGCTCTACAAGCACACTATTTCTAAGCCGATAATTGTCTGTTTTCGATTGCGACCGTGAATGTTATAAAAAAGAAATTAACTGAAATTTTCTATAAAAAAATAATTATTATTACTTTGTGTATTTTTAAATTGTGACCGGTATGTATTGTTTTTAACCGTTATATTCTTAATGAGAAATGCATGCGAGTGCAGATCTTTACGCAAAGCGGATAAGGCTCCCTGCGAGACGCTTCCTGGGAGCAGTCTGCTCTACAAGCACACTATTTCTAAGTCGATTATTGTCTGTTTTCGATTGCGACCGTGTATGTTTTAAAAAAGAAATCAACTGAATTTGTCTAAAAAAAATTATTATTAGATTTTGTATTTTTAAATTGCGACCGGTATGTATTGTGTTTAACCGTTGTATGTTTAATGAGAAATGTATGCGAGTGCAGATCTTTACGCAAAGCGGAATAGGCTCCCTGCGAGACGCCTCCTGTTAGCAGTCTGCTCTACAAGCACACTATTTCTAAGCCGATTATTGTCTGTTTTCGATTGCGACCGTGTATGTTTTAAAAAAGAAATTAACTGAATTTGTCTAAAAAAAAAAAGTATTATTAGATTTTGTATTTTTTAATTGCGACCGGTATGTATTGTGTTTAACCGTTGTATGTTTAATGAGAAATGTATGCGAGTGCAGATCTTTACGCGAAGCGGATAAGGCTCCCTGCGAGACGCTTCCTGGGAGCAGTCTGCTCTACAAGCACACTATTTCTAAGTCGATTATTGTCTGTTTTCGATTGCGACCGTGTATGTTTTAAAAAAGAAATCAACTGAATTTGTCTAAAAAAAAATTATTATTAGATTTTGTATTTTTAAATTGCGACCGGTATGTATTGTGTTTAACCGTTGTATGTTTAATGAGAAATGTATGCGAGTGCAGATCTTTACGCGAAGCGGAATAGGCTCCCTGCGAGACGCTTCCTGGGAGCAGTCTGCTCTACAAGCACACTATTTCTAAGCCGATAATAGTTTGTATTCGATTGCGACCGTGAATGTTATAAAAAAGAAATTAACTGGAATTTTCTATAAAAAAATAATTATTATTACTTTGTGTATTTTTAAATTGCGACCGGTATGTATTGTTTTTAACCGTTGTATGCTTAATGAGAAATGTATGCGAGTGCAGATCTTTACGCGAAGCGGAATAGGCTCTCTGCGAGACGCTTCCTGGGAGCTGTCTGCTCTACAAGCACACTATTTCTAAGCCGATAATAGTTTGTATTCGATTGCGACCGTGTATGTTTTAAAAACGAAATTAACTGAATTTGTCTAAAAAATAATAATTATTATTTGATTGTGTATTTTTAAATTGCGACCGGTATGTATTGTGTTTAACCATTGTATGTTTAATGAGAAATGTATGCGAGTGCAGATCTTTACGCGAAGCGGAATAGGTTCCCTGCGAGACGCTTCCTGGGAGCAGTCTGCTCTACAAGCGCACTATTTCTAAGCCGATTATTCTCTGTTTTCGATTGCGACCGTGTATGTTTTAAAAAAGAAATTAACTGAATTTGTCTAAAAAAAATATATATATATATTATTAGATTTTGTATTTTTAAATTGCGACCGGTATGTATTGTGTTTAACCGTTGTATGTTTAATGAGAAATGTATGCGAGTGCAGATCTTTACGCGAAGCGGATTAGGCTCCCTGCGAGACGCTTCCTGGGAGCAGTCTGCTCTACAAGCACACTATTTCTAAGCCGATTATTGTCTGTTTTCTATTGCGACCGTGTATGTTTTAAAAAAGAAATTAACTGAATTTGTCTAAAAAAAATTATTATTAGATTTTGTATTTTTAAATTGCGCCCGGTATGTATTGTGTTTAACCGTTGTACGTTTAATGAGAAATGTATGCGAGTGCAGATCTTTACGCGAAGCGGATTAGGCTCCCTGCGAGACGCTTCCTGGGAGCAGTCTGCTCTACAAGCACACTATTTCTAAGCCGATAATTGTCTGTTTTCAATTGCGACCGTGAATGTTATAAAAAAGAAATTAACTGGAATAGTCTATAAAAAAATAATTATTATTAGATTGTGAATTTTTAAATTGCGACCGGTATGTATTGTTTTTAACCTTTGTATGCTTAATGAGAAATGTATGCGAGTGCAGATCTTTACGCGAAGCGGAACTGGCTCCCTGCGAGACGCTTCCTGGGAGCAGTCTGCTCTACAAGCACACTATTTCTAAGCCGATTATTGTCTGTTTTCGATTGCGACCGTGTATGTTTTAAAAAAGAAATTAACTGAATTTGTCTAAAAAAAAAAAGTATTATTAGATTTTGTATTTTTTAATTGCGACCGGTATGTATTGTGTTTAACCGTTGTATGTTTAATGAGAAATGTATGCGAGTGCAGATCTTTACGCGAAGCGGATAAGGCTCCCTGCGAGACGCTTCCTGGGAGCAGTCTGCTCTACAAACACACTATTTCTAAGTCGATTATTGTCTGTTTTCGATTGCGACCGTGTATGTTTTAAAAAAGAAATCAACTGAATTTGTCTAAAAAAAAATTATTATTAGATTTTGTATTTTTAAATTGCGACCGGTATGTATTGTGTTTAACCGTTGTATGTTTAATGAGAAATGTATGCGAGTGCAGATCTTTACGCGAAGCGGATTAGGCTCCCTGCGAGACGCTTCCTGGGAGCAGTCTGCTCTACAAGCACACTATTTCTAAGCCGATAATAGTTTGTATTCGATTGCGACCGTGAATGTTATAAAAAAGAAATTAACTGGAATTTTCTATAAAAAAATAATTATTATTACTTTGTGTATTTTTAAATTGCGACCGGTATGTATTGTTTTTAACCGTTGTATGCTTAATGAGAAATGTATGCGAGTGCAGATCTTTACGCGAAGCGGATTAGGCTCCCTGCGAGACGCTTCCTGGGAGCAGTCTGCTCTACAAGCACACTATTTCTAAGCCGATAATAGTTTGTATTCGATTGCGACCGTGTATGTTTTAAAAACGAAATTAACTGAATTTGTCTAAAAAATAATAATTATTATTTGATTGTGTATTTTTAAATTGCGACCGGTATGTATTGTGTTTAACCATTGTATGTTTAATGAGAAATGTATGCGAGTGCAGATCTTTACGCGAAGCGGAATAGGTTCCCTGCGAGACGCTTCCTGGGAGCAGTCTGCTCTACAAGCGCACTATTTCTAAGCCGATAATAGTTTGTATTCGATTGCGACCGTGTATGTTTTAAAAAAGAAATTAACTGAATTTGTCTAAAAAATATATATATATATATTATTAGATTTTGTATTTTTAAATTGCGACCGGTATGTATTGTGTTTAACCGTTGTATGTTTAATGAGAAATGTATGCGAGTGCAGATCTTTACGCGAAGCGGATTAGGCTCCCTGCGAGACGCTTCCTGGGAGCAGTCTGCTCTACAAGCACACTATTTCTAAGCCGATTATTGTCTGTTTTCTATTGCGACCGTGTATGTTTTAAAAAAGAAATTAACTGAATTTGTCTAAAAAAAATTATTATTAGATTTTGTATTTTTAAATTGCGCCCGGTATGTATTGTGTTTAACCGTTGTATGTTTAATGAGAAATGTATGCGAGTGCAGATCTTTACGCGAAGCGGATTAGGCTCCCTGCGAGACGCTTCCTGGGAGCAGTCTGCTCTACAAGCACACTATTTCTAAGCCGATAATTGTCTGTTTTCAATTGCGACCGTGAATGTTATAAAAAAGAAATTAACTGGAATAGTCTATAAAAAAATAATTATTATTAGATTGTGAATTTTTAAATTGCGACCGGTATGTATTGTTTTTAACCTTTGTATGCTTAATGAGAAATGTATGCGAGTGCAGATCTTTACGCGAAGCGGAACTGGCTCCCTGCGAGACGCTTCCTGGGAGCAGTCTGCTCTACAAGCACACTATTTCTAAGCCGATAATAGTTTCTATTCGATTGCGACCGTGTATGTTTTAAAAACGAAATTAACTGAATTTGTTTAAAAAATAATAAATATTATTAGATTGTGTATTTTTAACTTGCGACCGGTATGTATTGTGTTTAACCATTGTATGTTTAATGAGAAATGTATGCGAGTGCAGATCTTTACGCGAAGCGGATTAGGCTCCCTGCGAGACGCTTCCTGGGAGCAGTCTGCTCTACAAGCACACTATTTCTAAGCCGATAATTGTCTGTTTTCGATTGCGACCGTGAATGTTATAAAAAATAAATTATCTCAAATTTTCTATAAAGAAAATAATTATTATTACTTTGTGTATTTTTAAATTGCGACCGGTATGTATTGTTTTTAACCGTTATATTCTTAATGAGAAATGTATGCGAGTGCAGATCTTTACGCGAAGCGGAATAGGCTCCCTGCGAGACGCTTCCTGGGAGCAGTCTGCTCTACAAGCACACTATTTCTAAACCGATTATTGTCTGTTTTTGATTGCGACCGTGTATGTTTTAAAAAAGAAATTAACTGAATTTGTCTCAAAAATAAATATTATTAGATTTTGTATTTTTAAATTGCGACCGGTATGTATTGTGTTTAACCGTTGTATGTTTAATGAGAAATGTATGCGAGTGCAGATCTTTACGCAAAGCGGATAAGGCTCCCTGCGAGACGCTTCCTGGGAGCAGTCTGCTCTACAAGTACACTATTTCTAAACCGATTATTGTCTGTTTTTGATTGCGACCGTGTATGTTTTAAAAAAGAAATTAACTGAATTTGTCTAAAAAAAAAAATATTATTAGATTTTGTATTTTTAAATTGCGACCGGTATGTATTGTTTTTAACCGTTGTATGCTTAATGAGAAATGTATGCGAGTGCAGATCTTTACGCGAAGCGGAATAGGCTCCCTGCGAGACGCTTCCTGGGAGCAGTCTGCTCTACAAGCACACTATTTCTAAGCCGATAATAGTTTGTATTCGATTGCGACCGTGTATGTTTTAAAAACGAAATTAACTGAATTTGTCTAAAAAATAATAATTATTATTTGATTGTGTATTTTTAAATTGCGACCGGTATGTATTGTGTTTAACCATTGTATGTTTAATGAGAAATGTATGCGAGTGCAGATCTTTACGCGAAGCGGATTAGGCTCCCTGCGAGACGCTTCCTGGGAGCAGTCTGCTCTACAAGCACACTATTTCTAAGCCGATAATTGTCTGTTTTCGATTGCGACCGTGAATGTTATAAAAAAAAATTAACTGAAATTTTCTATACAAAAATAATTATTATTACTTTGTGTATTTTTAAATTGCGACCGGTATGTATTGTTTTTAACCGTTATATTCTTAATGAGAAATGTATGCGAGTGCAGATCTTTACGCGAAGCGGAATAGGCTCCCTACGAGACGCTTCCTGGAAGCAGTCTGCTCTACAAGCACACTATTTCTAAGCCGATTATTGTCTGTTTTCGATTGCGACCGTGTATGTTCTATGTTTTAAAAAAGAAATTAACTGAATTTGTCTAAAAAAAAATATTATTAGATTTTGTATTTTTAAATTGCGACCGGTATGTATTGTGTTTAACCGTTGTGTGTTTAATGAGAAATGTATGCGAGTGCAGATCTTTACGCGAAGCGGATTAGGCTCCCTGCGAGACGCTTCCTGGGAGCAGTCTGCTCTACAAGCACACTATTTCTAAGCCGATTATTGTCTGTTTTCGATTGCGACCGTGTATGTTTTAAAAAAGAAATTAACTGAATTTGTCTAAAAAAAAATTATTATTAGATTTTGTATTTTTAAATTGCGACCGGTATGTATTGCGTTTAACTGTTATATTCTTAATGAGAAATGTATGCGAGTGCAGATCTTTACGCGAAGCGGATTAGGCTCCCTGCGAGACGCTTCCTGGGAGCAGTCTCCTCTACAAGCACACTATTTCTAAGCCGATTATTGTCTGTTTTCGATTGCGACCGTGTATGTTTTAAAAAAGAAATTAACTGAATTTGTCTAAAAAAAAATATTATTAGATTTGGTATTTTTAAATTCGACCGGTATGTATTGTGTTTAACCGTTGTATGTTTAATGAGAAATGTATGCGAGTGCAGATCTTTACGCGAAGCGGATTAGGCTCCCTGCGAGACGCTTCCTGGGAGCAGTCTGCTCTACAAGCACACTATTTCTAAGCCGATTATTGTCTGTTTTCGATTGCTACCGTGTATGTTTTAAAAACGAAATTAACTGAATTTGTCAAAAAAATAATAATTATTATTTGATTGTGTATTTTTAAATTGCGACCGGTATGTATTGTGTTTAACCATTGTATGTTTAATGAGAAATGTATGCGAGTGCAGATCTTTACGCGAAGCTGATTAGGCTCCCTGTGAGACGCTTCCTGGGAGCAGTCTGCTCTACAAGCACACTATTTCTAAGCCGATAATTGTCTGTTTTCGATTGCGACCGTGAATGTTATAAAAAAGAAATTAACTGAAATTTTCTATAAAAAATAATTATTATTACTTTGTGTATTTTTAAATTGCGACCGGTATGTATTGTTTTTAACCGTTATATTCTTAATGAGAAATGTATGCGAGTGCAGATCTTTACGCGAAGCGGAATAGGCTCCCTGCGAGACGCTTCCTGGAAGCAGTCTGCTCTACAAGCACACTATTTCTAAGCCGATAATTGTCTGTTTTCGATTGCGACCGTGAATGTTATAAAAAAGAAATTAACTGAAATTTTCTATAAAAAAATAATTATTATTACTTTGTGTATTTTTAAATTGCGACCGGTATGTATTTTTTTTAACCGTTATATTCTTAATGAGAAATGTATGCGAGTGCAGATCTTTACGCGAAGCGGAATAGGCTCCCTGCGAGACGCTTCCTGCGAGCAGTCTGCTCTAAAAGCACACTATTTCTAAGCCGATAATTGTCTGTTTTCGATTGCGACCGTGTATGTTTTAAAAAAAAAATTAACTGAAATTTTCTATACAAAAATAATTATTATTACTTTGTGTATTTTTAAATTGCGACCGGTATGTATTGTTTTTAACCGTTATATTCTTAATGAGAAATGTATGCGAGTGCAGATCTTTACGCGAAGCGGAATAGGCTCCCTACGAGACGCTTCCTGGGAGCAGTCTGCTCTACAAGCACACTATTTCTAAGCCGATTATTGTCTGTTTTCGATTGCGACCGTGTATGTTCTATGTTTTAAAAAAGAAATTAACTGAATTTGTCTAAAAAAAAATATTATTAGATTTTGTATTTTTAAATTGCGACCGGTATGTATTGTGTTTAACCGTTGTATGTTTAATGAGAAATGTATGCGAGTGCAGATCTTTACGCGAAGCGGATTAGGCTCTCTGCGAGACGCTTCCTGGGAGCAGTCTGCTCTACAAGCACACTATTTCTAAGCCGATAATAGTTTGTATTCGATTGCGACCGTGAATGTTATAAAAAAGTAATTAACTGGAATTTTCTATAAAAAAATAATTATTATTACTTTGTGTATTTTTAAATTGCGACCGGTATGTATTGTTTTTAACCGTTGTATGCTTAATGAGAAATGTATGCGAGTGCAGATCTTTACGCGAAGCGGAATAGGCTCCCTGCGAGACGCTTCCTGGGAGCTGTCTGCTCTACAAGCACACTATTTCTAAGCCGATAATAGTTTGTATTCGATTGCGACCGTGTATGTTTTAAAAACGAAATTAACTGAATTTGTCTAAAAAATAATAATTATTATTTGATTGTGTATTTTTAAATTGCGACCGGTATGTATTGTGTTTAACCATTGTATGTTTAATGAGAAATGTATGCGAGTGCAGATCTTTACGCGAAGCGGAATAGGTTCCCTGCGAGACGCTTCCTGGGAGCAGTCTGCTCTACAAGCGCACTATTTCTAAGCCGATTATTGTCTGTTTTCGATTGCGACCGTGTATGTTTTAAAAAAGAAATTAACTGAATTTGTCTAAAAAAAATATATATATATATTATTAGATTTTGTATTTTTAAATTGCGACCGGTATGTATTGTGTTTAACCGTTGTATGTTTAATGAGAAATGTATGCGAGTGCAGATCTTTACGCGAAGCGGATTAGGCTCCCTGCGAGACGCTTCCTGGGAGCAGTCTGCTCTACAAGCACACTATTTCTAAGCCGATTATTGTCTGTTTTCTATTGCGACCGTGTATGTTTTAAAAAAGAAATTAACTGAATTTGTCTAAAAAAAATTATTATTAGATTTTGTATTTTTAAATTGCGCCCGGTATGTATTGTGTTTAACCGTTGTATGTTTAATGAGAAATATATGCGAGTGCAGATCTTTACGCGAAGCGGATTAGGCTCCCTGCGAGACGCTTCCTGGGAGCAGTCTGCTCTACAAGCACACTATTTCTAAGCCGATAATTGTCTGTTTTCAATTGCGACCGTGAATGTTATAAAAAAGAAATTAACTGGAATAGTCTATAAAAAAATAATTATTATTAGATTGTGAATTTTTAAATTGCGACCGGTATGTATTGTTTTTAACCTTTGTATGCTTAATGAGAAATGTATGCGAGTGCAGATCTTTACGCGAAGCGGAACTGGCTCCCTGCGAGACGCTTCCTGGGAGCAGTCTGCTCTACAAGCACACTATTTCTAAGCCGATTATTGTCTGTTTTCGATTGCGACCGTGTATGTTTTAAAAAAGAAATTAACTGAATTTGTCTAAAAAAAAAAAGTATTATTAGATTTTGTATTTTTTAATTGCGACCGGTATGTATTGTGTTTAACCGTTGTATGTTTAATGAGAAATGTATGCGAGTGCAGATCTTTACGCGAAGCGGATAAGGCTCCCTGCGAGACGCTTCCTGGGAGCAGTCTGCTCTACAAACACACTATTTCTAAGTCGATTATTGTCTGTTTTCGATTGCGACCGTGTATGTTTTAAAAAAGAAATCAACTGAATTTGTCTAAAAAAAAATTATTATTAGATTTTGTATTTTTAAATTGCGACCGGTATGTATTGTGTTTAACCGTTGTATGTTTAATGAGAAATGTATGCGAGTGCAGATCTTTACGCGAAGCGGATTAGGCTCCCTGCGAGACGCTTCCTGGGAGCAGTCTGCTCTACAAGCACACTATTTCTAAGCCGATAATAGTTTGTATTCGATTGCGACCGTGAATGTTATAAAAAAGAAATTAACTGGAATTTTCTATAAAAAAATAATTATTATTACTTTGTGTATTTTTAAATTGCGACCGGTATGTATTGTTTTTAACCGTTGTATGCTTAATGAGAAATGTATGCGAGTGCAGATCTTTACGCGAAGCGGATTAGGCTCCCTGCGAGACGCTTCCTGGGAGCAGTCTGCTCTACAAGCACACTATTTCTAAGCCGATAATAGTTTGTATTCGATTGCGACCGTGTATGTTTTAAAAACGAAATTAACTGAATTTGTCTAAAAAATAATAATTATTATTTGATTGTGTATTTTTAAATTGCGACCGGTATGTATTGTGTTTAACCATTGTATGTTTAATGAGAAATGTATGCGAGTGCAGATCTTTACGCGAAGCGGAATAGGTTCCCTGCGAGACGCTTCCTGGGAGCAGTCTGCTCTACAAGCGCACTATTTCTAAGCCGATAATAGTTTGTATTCGATTGCGACCGTGTATGTTTTAAAAAAGAAATTAACTGAATTTGTCTAAAAAAAATATATATATATATTATTAGATTTTGTATTTTTAAATTGCGACCGGTATGTATTGTGTTTAACCGTTGTATGTTTAATGAGAAATGTATGCGAGTGCAGATCTTTACGCGAAGCGGATTAGGCTCCCTGCGAGACGCTTCCTGGGAGCAGTCTGCTCTACAAGCACACTATTTCTAAGCCGATTATTGTCTGTTTTCTATTGCGACCGTGTATGTTTTAAAAAAGAAATTAACTGAATTTGTCTAAAAAAAATTATTATTAGATTTTGTATTTTTAAATTGCGCCCGGTATGTATTGTGTTTAACCGTTGTATGTTTAATGAGAAATGTATGCGAGTGCAGATCTTTACGCGAAGCGGATTAGGCTCCCTGCGAGACGCTTCCTGGGAGCAGTCTGCTCTACAAGCACACTATTTCTAAGCCGATAATTGTCTGTTTTCAATTGCGACCGTGAATGTTATAAAAAAGAAATTAACTGGAATAGTCTATAAAAAAATAATTATTATTAGATTGTGAATTTTTAAATTGCGACCGGTATGTATTGTTTTTAACCTTTCTATGCTTAATGAGAAATGTATGCGAGTGCAGATCTTTACGCGAAGCGGAACTGGCTCCCTGCGAGACGCTTCCTGGGAGCAGTCTGCTCTACAAGCACATTATTTCTAAGCCGATAATAGTTTCTATTCGATTGCGACCGTGTATGTTTTAAAAACGAAATTAACTGAATTTGTTTAAAAAATAATAAATATTATTAGATTGTGTATTTTTAACTTGCGACCGGTATGTATTGTGTTTAACCATTGTATGTTTAATGAGAAATGTATGCGAGTGCAGATCTTTACGCGAAGCGGATTAGGCTCCCTGCGAGACGCTTCCTGGGAGCAGTCTGCTCTACAAGCACACTATTTCTAAGCCGATAATTGTCTGTTTTCGATTGCGACCGTGAATGTTATAAAAAATAAATTATCTCAAATTTTCTATAAAGAAAATAATTATTATTACTTTGTGTATTTTTAAATTGCGACCGGTATGTATTGTTTTTAACCGTTATATTCTTAATGAGAAATGTATGCGAGTGCAGATCTTTACGCGAAGCGGAATAGGCTCCCTGCGAGACGCTTCCTGGGAGCAGTCTGCTCTACAAGCACACTATTTCTAAACCGATTATTGTCTGTTTTTGATTGCGACCGTGTATGTTTTAAAAAAGAAATTAACTGAATTTGTCTCAAAAATAAATATTATTAGATTTTGTATTTTTAAATTGCGACCGGTATGTATTGTGTTTAACCGTTGTATGTTTAATGAGAAATGTATGCGAGTGCAGATCTTTACGCAAAGCGGATAAGGCTCCCTGCGAGACGCTTCCTGGGAGCAGTCTGCTCTACAAGTACACTATTTCTAAACCGATTATTGTCTGTTTTTGATTGCGACCGTGTATGTTTTAAAAAAGAAATTAACTGAATTTGTCTAAAAAAAAAATATTATTAGATTTTGTATTTTTAAATTGCGACCGGTATGTATTGTTTTTAACCGTTGTATGCTTAATGAGAAATGTATGCGAGTGCAGATCTTTACGCGAAGCGGAATAGGCTCCCTGCGAGACGCTTCCTGGGAGCAGTCTGCTCTACAAGCACACTATTTCTAAGCCGATAATAGTTTGTATTCGATTGCGACCGTGTATGTTTTAAAAACGAAATTAACTGAATTTGTCTAAAAAATAATAATTATTATTTGATTGTGTATTTTTAAATTGCGACCGGTATGTATTGTGTTTAACCATTGTATGTTTAATGAGAAATGTATGCGAGTGCAGATCTTTACGCGAAGCGGATTAGGCTCCCTGCGAGACGCTTCCTGGGAGCAGTCTGCTCTACAAGCACACTATTTCTAAGCCGATAATTGTCTGTTTTCGATTGCGACCGTGAATGTTATAAAAAAAAATTAACTGAAATTTTCTATACAAAAATAATTATTATTACTTTGTGTATTTTTAAATTGCGACCGGTATGTATTGTTTTTAACCGTTATATTCTTAATGAGAAATGTATGCGAGTGCAGATCTTTACGCGAAGCGGAATAGGCTCCCTACGAGACGCTTCCTGGAAGCAGTCTGCTCTACAAGCACACTATTTCTAAGCCGATTATTGTCTGTTTTCGATTGCGACCGTGTATGTTCTATGTTTTAAAAAAGAAATTAACTGAATTTGTCTAAAAAAAAATATTATTAGATTTTGTATTTTTAAATTGCGACCGGTATGTATTGTGTTTAACCGTTGTGTGTTTAATGAGAAATGTATGCGAGTGCAGATCTTTACGCGAAGCGGATTAGGCTCCCTGCGAGATGCTTCCTGGGAGCAGTCTGCTCTACAAGCACACTATTTCTAAGCCGATTATTGTCTGTTTTCGATTGCGACCGTGTATGTTTTAAAAAAGAAATTAACTGAATTTGTCTAAAAAAAAATTATTATGAGATTTTGTATTTTTAAATTGCGACCGGTATGTATTGCGTTTAACTGTTATATTCTTAATGAGAAATGTATGCGAGTGCAGATCTTTACGCGAAGCGAATTAGGCTCCCTGCGAGACGCTTCCTGGGAGCAGTCTCCTCTACAAGCACACTATTTCTAAGCCGATTATTGTCTGTTTTCGATTGCGACCGTGTATGTTTTAAAAAAGAAATTAACTGAATTTGTCTAAAAAAAATATTATTAGATTTGGTATTTTTAAATTGCGACCGGTATGTATTGTGTTTAACCGTTGTATGTTTAATGAGAAATGTATGCGAGTGCAGATCTTTACGCGAAGCGGATTAGGCTCCCTGCGAGACGCTTCCTGGGAGCAGTCTGCTCTACAAGCACACTATTTCTAAGCCGATTATTGTCTGTTTTCGATTGCGACCGTGTATGTTTTAAAAAAGAAATTAACTGAATTTGTCTAAAAAAAAATTATTATTAGATTTTGTATTTTTAAATTGCAACCGGTATGTATTGTGTTTAACCGTTGTATGTTTAATGAGAAATGTATGCGAGTGCAGATCTTTACGCGAAGCGGAATAGGCTCCCTGCGAGACGCTTCCTATGAGCAGTCTGCTCTACAAGCACACTATTTCTAAGCCGATAATAGTTTGTATTCGATTGCTACCGTGTATGTTTTAAAAACGAAATTAACTGAATTTGTCAAAAAAATAATAATTATTATTTGATTGTGTATTTTTAAATTGCGACCGGTATGTATTGTGTTTAACCATTGTATGTTTAATGAGAAATGTATGCGAGTGCAGATCTTTACGCGAAGCTGATTAGGCTCCCTGTGAGACGCTTCCTGGGAGCAGTCTGCTCTACAAGCACACTATTTCTAAGCCGATAATTGTCTGTTTTCGATTGCGACCGTGAATGTTATAAAAAAGAAATTAACTGAAATTTTCTATAAAAAATAATTATTATTACTTTGTGTATTTTTAAATTGCGACCGGTAAGTATTGTTTTTAACCGTTATATTCTTAATGAGAAATGTATGCGAGTGCAGATCTTTACGCGAAGCGGAATAGGCTCCCTGCGAGACGCTTCCTGGAAGCAGTCTGCTCTACAAGCACACTATTTCTAAGCCGATAATTGTCTGTTTTCGATTGCGACCGTGAATGTTATAAAAAAGAAATTAACTGAAATTTTCTATAAAAAAATAATTATTATTACTTTGTGTATTTTTAAATTGCGACCGGTATGTATTTTTTTTAACCGTTATATTCTTAATGAGAAATGTATGCGAGTGCAGATCTTTACGCGAAGCGGAATAGGCTCCCTGCGAGACGCTTCCTGCGAGCAGTCTGCTCTACAAGCACACTATTTCTAAGCCGATAATTGTCTGTTTTCGATTGCGACCGTGTATGTTTTAAAAAAAAATTAACTGAAATTTTCTATACAAAAATAATTATTATTACTTTGTGTATTTTTAAATTGCGACCGGTATGTATTGTTTTTAACCGTTATATTCTTAATGAGAAATGTATGCGAGTGCAGATCTTTACGCGAAGCGGAATAGGCTCCCTACGAGACGCTTCCTGGGAGCAGTCTGCTCTACAAGCACACTATTTCTGAGCCGATTATTGTCTGTTTTCGATTGCGACCGTGTATGTTCTATGTTTTAAAAAAGAAATTAACTGAATTTGTCTAAAAAAAAATATTATTAGATTTTGTATTTTTAAATTGCGACCGGTATGTATTGTGTTTAACCGTTGTATGTTTAATGAGAAATGTATGCGAGTGCAGATCTTTACGCGAAGCGGATTAGGCTCCCTGCGAGACGCTTCCTGGGAGCAGTCTGCTCTACAAGCACACTATTTCTAAGCCGATTATTGTCTGTTTTCGATTGCGACCGTGTATGTTTTAAAAAAGAAATTAACTGAATTTGTCTAAAAAAAAATTATTATTAGATTTTGTATTTTTAAATTGCGACCGGTATGTATTGCGTTTAACTGTTATATTCTTAATGAGAAATGTATGCGAGTGCAGATCTTTACGCGAAGCGGATTAGGCTCCCTGCGAGACGCTTCCTGGGAGCAGTCTCCTCTACAAGCACACTATTTCTAAGCCGATTATTGTCTGTTTTCGATTGCGACCGTGTATGTTTTAAAAAAGAAATTAACTGAATTTGTCTAAAAAAAAATATTATTAGATTTGGTATTTTTAAATTGCGACCGGTATGTATTGTGTTTAACCGTTGTATGTTTAATGAGAAATGTATGCGAGTGCAGATCTTTACGCGAAGCGGATTAGGCTCCCTGCGAGACGCTTCCTGGGAGCAGTCTGCTCTACAAGCACACTATTTCTAAGCCGATTATTGTCTGTTTTCGATTGCGACCGTGTATGTTTTAAAAAAGAAATTAACTGAATTTGTCTAAAAAAAAATTATTATTAGATTTTGTATTTTTAAATTGCAACCGGTATGTATTGTGTTTAACCGTTGTATGTTTAATGAGAAATGTATGCGAGTGCAGATCTTTACGCGAAGCGGAATAGGCTCCCTGCGAGACGCTTCCTATGAGCAGTCTGCTCTACAAGCACACTATTTCTAAGCCGATAATAGTTTGTATTCGATTGCTACCGTGTATGTTTTTAAAACGAAATTAACTGAATTTGTCAAAAAAATAATAATTATTATTTGATTGTGTATTTTTAAATTGCGACCGGTATGTATTGTGTTTAACCATTGTATGTTTAATGAGAAATGTATGCGAGTGCAGATCTTTACGCGAAGCTGATTAGGCTCCCTGTGAGACGCTTCCTGGGAGCAGTCTGCTCTACAAGCACACTATTTCTAAGCCGATAATTGTCTGTTTTCGATTGCGACCGTGAATGTTATAAAAAAGAAATTAACTGAAATTTTCTATAAAAAATAATTATTATTACTTTGTGTATTTTTAAATTGCGACCGGTATGTATTGTTTTTAACCGTTATATTCTTAATGAGAAATGTATGCGAGTGCAGATCTTTACGCGAAGCGGAATAGGCTCCCTGCGAGACGCTTCCTGGAAGCAGTCTGCTCTACAAGCACACTATTTCTAAGCCGATAATTGTCTGTTTTCGATTGCGACCGTGAATGTTATAAAAAAGAAATTAATTGAAATTTTCTATAAAAAAATAATTATTATTACTTTGTGTATTTTTAAATTGCGACCGGTATGTATTTTTTTTAACCGTTATATTCTTAATGAGAAATGTATGCGAGTGCAGATCTTTACGCGAAGCGGAATAGGCTCCCTGCGAGACGCTTCCTGCGAGCAGTCTGCTCTACAAGCACACTATTTCTAAGCCGATTATTGTCTGTTTTCGATTGCGACCGTGTATGTTTTAAAAAAGAAATTAACTGAATTTGTCTAAAAAAATATATATATATATATTATTAGATTTTGTATTTTTAAATTGCGACCGGTATGTATTGTGTTTAACCGTTGTATGTTTAATGAGAAATGTATGCGAGTGCAGATCTTTACGCGAAGCGCATAAGGCTCCCTGCGAGACGCTTCCTGGAAGCAGTCTGCTCTACAAGCACACTATTTCTAAGTCGATTATTGTCTGTTTTCGATTGCGACCGTGTATGTTTTAAAAAAGAAATTAACTGAATTTGTCTAAAAAAAAAAATAATTATTAGATTTTGTATTTTTAAATTGCGACCGGTATGTATTGTGTTTAACCGTTGTATGCTTAATGAGAAATGTATGCGAGTGCAGATCTTTACGCGAAGCGGATTAGGCTCCCTGCGAGACGCTTCCTGGGAGCAGTCTGCTCTACAAGCACACTATTTCTAAGCCGATAATTGTCTGTTTTCGATTGCGACCGTGAATGTTATAAAAAATAAATTATCTCAAATTTTCTATAAAGAAAATAATTATTATTACTTTGTGTATTTTTAAATTGCGACCGGTATGTATTGTTTTTAACCGTTATATTCTTAATGAGAAATGTATGCGAGTGCAGATCTTTACGCGAAGCGGAATAGGCTCCCTGCGAGACGCTTCCTGGGAGCAGTCTGCTCTACAAGCACACTATTTCTAACTCGATTATTGTCTGTTTTTGATTGCGACCGTGTATGTTTTAAAAAAGAAATTAACTGAATTTGTCTAAAAAAAAAAATATTATTAGATTTTGTATTTTTAAATTGCGACCGGTATGTATTGTGTTTAACCGTTGTATGTTTAAAGAGAAATGTATGCGAGTGCAGATCTTTACGCCAAGCGGATAAGGCTCCCTGCGAGACGCTTCCTGGGAGTAGTCTGCTCTACAAGCACACTATTTCTAAGCCGATAATAGTTTGTATTCGATTGCGACCGTGTATGTTTTAAAAACGAAATTAACTGAATTTGTCAAAAAAATAATAATTATTATTTGATTGTGTATTTTTAAATTGCGACCGGTATGTATTGTGTTTAACCATTGTATGTTTAATGAGAAATGTATGCGAGTGCAGATCTTTACGCGAAGCGGAATAGGCTCCCTGCGAGACGCATCCTGGGAGCAGTCTGCTCTACAAGCACACTATTTCTAAGCCGATTATTGTCTGTTTTCGATTGCGACCGTGTATGTTTTAAAAAAGAAATTAACTGAATTTGTCTAAAAAAAAATTATTATTAGATTTTGTATTTTTAAATTGCAACCGGTATGTATTGTGTTTAACCGTTGTATGTTTAATGAGAAATGTATGCGAGTGCAGATCTTTACGCGAAGCGGAATAGGCTCCCTGCGAGACGCTTCCTATGAGCAGTCTGCTCTACAAGCACACTATTTCTAAGCCGATAATAGTTTGTATTCGATTGCTACCGTGTATGTTTTAAAAACGAAATTAACTGAATTTGTCAAAAAAATAATAATTATTATTTGATTGTGTATTTTTAAATTGCGACCGGTATGTATTGTGTTTAACCATTGTATGTTTAATGAGAAATGTATGCGAGTGCAGATCTTTACGCGAAGCTGATTAGGCTCCCTGTGAGACGCTTCCTGGGAGCAGTCTGCTCTACAAGCACACTATTTCTAAGCCGATAATTGTCTGTTTTCGATTGCGACCGTGAATGTTATAAAAAAGAAATTAACTGAAATTTTCTATAAAAAATAATTATTATTACTTTGTGTATTTTTAAATTGCGACCGGTATGTATTGTTTTTAACCGTTATATTCTTGATGAGAAATGTATGCGAGTGCAGATCTTTACGCGAAGCGGAATAGGCTCCCTGCGAGACGCTTCCTGGAAGCAGTCTGCTCTACAAGCACACTATTTCTAAGCCGATAATTGTCTGTTTTCGATTGCGACCGTGAATGTTATAAAAAAGAAATTAACTGAAATTTTCTATAAAAAAATAATTATTATTACTTTGTGTATTTTTAAATTGCGACCGGTATGTATTTTTTTTAACCGTTATATTCTTAATGAGAAATGTATGCGAGTGCAGATCTTTACGCGAAGCGGAATAGGCTCCCTGCGAGACGCTTCCTGCGAGCAGTCTGCTCTACAAGCACACTATTTCTAAGCCGATTATTGTCTGTTTTCGATTGCGACCGTGTATGTTTTAAAAAAGAAATTAACTGAATTTGTCTAAAAAAAAATATATATATATTATTAGATTTTGTATTTTTAAATTGCGACCGGTATGTATTGTGTTTAACCGTTGTATGTTTAATGAGAAATGTATGCGAGTGCAGATCTTTACGCGAAGCGCATAAGGCTCCCTGCGAGACGCTTCCTGGAAGCAGTCTGCTCTACAAGCACACTATTTCTAAGTCGATTATTGTCTGTTTTCGATTGCGACCGTGTATGTTTTAAAAAAGAAATTAACTGAATTTGTCTAAAAAAAAAAATAATTATTAGATTTTGTATTTTTAAATTGCGACCGGTATGTATTGTGTTTAACCGTTGTATGCTTAATGAGAAATGTATGCGAGTGCAGATCTTTACGCGAAGCGGATTAGGCTCCCTGCGAGACGCTTCCTGGGAGCAGTCTGCTCTACAAGCACACTATTTCTAAGCCGATAATTGTCTGTTTTCGATTGCGACCGTGAATGTTATAAAAAATAAATTATCTCAAATTTTCTATAAAGAAAATAATTATTATTACTTTGTGTATTTTTAAATTGCGACCGGTATGTATTGTTTTTAACCGTTATATTCTTAATGAGAAATGTATGCGAGTGCAGATCTTTACGCGAAGCGGAATAGGCTCCCTGCGAGACGCTTCCTGGGAGCAGTCTGCTCTACAAGCACACTATTTCTAACTCGATTATTGTCTGTTTTTGATTGCGACCGTGTATGTTTTAAAAAAGAAATTAACTGAATTTGTCTAAAAAAAAAAATATTATTAGATTTTGTATTTTTAAATTGCGACCGGTATGTATTGTGTTTAACCGTTGTATGTTTAAAGAGAAATGTATGCGAGTGCAGATCTTTACGCCAAGCGGATAAGGCTCCCTGCGAGACGCTTCCTGGGAGCAGTCTGCTCTACAAACACACTATTTCTAAACCGATTATTGTCTGTTTTTGATTGCGACCGTGTATGTTTTAAAAAAGAAATTAACTGAATTTGTCTAAAAAAAAAATATTATTAGATTTTGTATTTTTAAATTGCGACCGGTATGTATTGTTTTTAACCGTTGTATGCTTAATGAGAAATGTATGCGAGTGCAGATCTTTACGCGAAGCGGAATAGGCTCCCTGCGAGACGCTTCCTGGGAGCAGTCTGCTCTACAAGCACACTATTTCTAAGCCGATAATAGTTTGTATTCGATTGCGACCGTGTATGTTTTAAAAACGAAATTAACTGAATTTGTCTAAAAAATAATAATTATTATTTGATTGTGTATTTTTAATTTGCGACCGGTATGTATTGTGTTTAACCATTGTATGTTTAATGAGAAATGTATGCGAGTGCAGATCTTTACGCGAAGCGGATTAGGCTCCCTGCGAGACGCTTCCTGGGAGCAGTCTGCTCTACAAGCGCACTATTTCTAAGCTGATAATTGTCTGTTTTCGATTGCGACCGTGAATGTTATAAAAAAAAATTAACTGAAATTTTCTATACAAAAATAATTATTATTACTTTGTGTATTTTTAAATTGCGAACGGTATGTATTGTTTTTAACCGTTATATTCTTAATGAGAAATGTATGCGAGTGCAGATCTTTACGCGAAGCGAAATAGGCTCCCTGCGAGACGCTTCCTGGGAGCAGTCTGCTCTACAAGCACACTATTTCTAAGCCGATTATTGTCTGTTTTCGATTGCGACCGTGTATGTTGTATGTTTAAAAAAAGAAATTAACTGAATTTGTTTAAAAAAAAAATATTATTAGATTTTGTATTTTTAAATTGCGACCGGTATGTATTGTGTTTAACCGTAGTATGTTTAATGAGAAATGTATGCGAGTGCAGATCTTTACGCGAAGCGGATTAGGCTCCCTGCGAGACGCTTCCTGGGAGCAGTCTGCTCTACAAGCACACTATTTCTAAGCCGATTATTGTCTGTTTTCGATTGCGACCGTGTATGTTTTAAAAAAGAAATTAACTGAATTTGTCTAAAAAAAAAATTATTATTAGATTTTGTATTTTTAAATTGCGACCGGTATTGCGTTTAACTGTTATATTCTTAATGAGAAATGTATGCGAGTGCAGATCTTTACGCGAAGCGGATTAGGCTCCCTGCGAGACGCTTCCTGGGAGCAGTCTCCTCTACAAGCACACTATTTCTAAGCCGATTATTGTCTGTTTTCGATTGCGACCGTGTATGTTTTAAAAAAGAAATTAACTGAATTTGTCTAAAAAAAAAATATTATTAGATTTTGTATTTTTAAATTGCGACCGGTATGTATTGTGTTTAACCGTTGTATGTTTAATGAGAAATGTATGCGAGTGCAGATCTTTACGCGAAACGGATTAGGCTCCCTGTGAGACGCTTCCTGGGAGCAGTCTGCTCTACAAGCACACTATTTCTAAGCCGATAATTGTCTGTTTTCGATTGCGACCGTGAATGTTATAAAAAAGAAATTAACTGAAATTTTCTATAAAAAAATAATTATTATTACTTTGTGTATTTTTAAATTGCGACCGGTATGTATTGTGTTTAACCGTTGTATGTTTAATGAGAAATGTATGCGAGTGCAGATCTTTACGCGAAGCGGATTAGGCTCCCTGCGAGACGCTTCCTGGGAGCAGTCTGCTCTACAAGCACACTATTTCAAAGCCGATTATTGTCTGTTTTCGATTGCGACCGTGTATGTTTTAAAAAAGAAATTAACTGAATTTGTCTAAAAAAAAATTATTATTAGATTTTGTATTTTTAAATTGCGACCGGTATGTATTGTGTTTAACCGTTGTATGTTTAATGAGAAATGTATGCGAGTGCAGATCTTTACGCGAAGCGGAATAGGCTCCCTGCGAGACGCTTCCTGGGAGCAGTCTGCTCTACAAGCACACTATTTCTAAGCCGATAATAGTTTGTATTCGATTGCGACCGTGTATGTTTTAAAAACGAAATTAACTGAATTTGTCTAAAAAATAATAATTATTATTTGATTGTGTATTTTTAAATTGCGACCGGTATGTATTGTGTTTAACCATTGTATGTTTAATGAGAAATGTATGCGAGTGCAGATCTTTACGCGAAGCGGATTAGGCTCCCTGCGAGACGCTTCCTGGGAGCAGTCTGCTCTACAAGCACACTATTTCTAAGCCGATAATTGTCTGTTTTCGATTGCGACCGTGAATGTTATAAAAAAAAATTAACTGAAATTTTCTATACAAAAATAATTATTATTACTTTGTGTATTTTTAAATTGCGACCGGTATGTATTGTTTTTAACCGTTATATTCTTAATGAGAAATGTATGCGAGTGCAGATCTTTACGCGAAGCGGAATAGGCTCCCTACGAGACGCTTCCTGGGAGCAGTCTGCTCTACAAGCACACTATTTCTAAGCCGATTATTGTCTGTTTTCGATTGCGACCGTGTATGTTCTATGTTTTAAAAAAGAAATTAACTGAATTTGTCTAAAAAAAAATATTATTAGATTTTGTATTTTTAAATTGCGACCGGTATGTATTGTGTTTAACCGTTGTATGTTTAATGAGAAATGTATGCGAGTGCAGATCTTTACGCGAAGCGGATTAGGCTCCCTGCGAGACGCTTCCTGGGAGCAGTCTGCTCTACAAGCACACTATTTCTAAGCCGATTATTGTCTGTTTTCGATTGCGACCGTGTATGTTTTAAAAAAGAAATTAACTGAATTTGTCTAAAAAAAATTATTATTAGATTTTGTATTTTTAAATTGCGACCGGTATGTATTGCGTTTAACTGTTATATTCTTAATGAGAAATGTATGCGAGTGCAGATCTTTACGCGAAGCGGATTAGGCTCCCTGCGAGACGCTTCCTGGGAGCAGTCTCCTCTACAAGCACACTATTTCTAAGCCGATTATTGTCTGTTTTCGATTGCGACCGTGTATGTTTTAAAAAAGAAATTAACTGAATTTGTCTAAAAAAAAATATTATTAGATTTGGTATTTTTAAATTGCGACCGGTATGTATTGTGTTTAACCGTTGTATGTTTAATGAGAAATGTATGCGAGTGCAGATCTTTACGCGAAGCGGATTAGGCTCCCTGCGAGACGCTTCCTGGGAGCAGTCTGCTCTACAAGCACACTATTTCTAAGCCGATTATTGTCTGTTTTCGATTGCGACCGTGTATGTTTTAAAAAAGAAATTAACTGAATTTGTCTAAAAAAAAATTATTATTAGATTTTGTATTTTTAAATTGCAACCGGTATGTATTGTGTTTAACCTTTGTATGTTTAATGAGAAATGTATGCGAGTGCAGATCTTTACGCGAAGCGGAATAGGCTCCCTGCGAGACGCTTCCTATGAGCAGTCTGCTCTACAAGCACACTATTTCTAAGCCGATAATAGTTTGTATTCGATTGCTACCGTGTATGTTTTAAAAACGAAATTAACTGAATTTGTCAAAAAAATAATAATTATTATTTGATTGTGTATTTTTAAATTGCGACCGGTATGTATTGTGTTTAACCATTGTATGTTTAATGAGAAATGTATGCGAGTGCAGATCTTTACGCGAAGCTGATTAGGCTCCCTGTGAGACGCTTCCTGGGAGCAGTCTGCTCTACAAGCACACTATTTCTAAGCCGATAATTGTCTGTTTTCGATTGCGACCGTGAATGTTATAAAAAAGAAATTAACTGAAATTTTCTATAAAAAAATAATTATTATTACTTTGTGTATTTTTAAATTGCGACCGGTATGTATTGTTTTTAACCGTTATATTCTTAATGAGAAATGTATGCGAGTGCAGATCTTTACGCGAAGCGGAATAGGCTCCCTGCGAGACGCTTCCTGCGAGCAGTCTGCTCTACAAGCACACTATTTCTAAGCCGATTATTGTCTGTTTTCGATTGCGACCGTGTATGTTTTAAAAAAGAAATTAACTGAATTTGTCTAAAAAAAAATATATATATTATTAGATTTTGTATTTTTAAATTGCGACCGGTATGTATTGTGTTTAACCGTTGTATGTTTAATGAGAAATGTATGCGAGTGCAGATCTTTACGCGAAGCGCATAAGGCTCCCTGCGAGACGCTTCCTGGAAGCAGTCTGCTCTACAAGCACACTATTTCTAAGTCGATTATTGTCTGTTTTCGATTGCGACCGTGTATGTTTTAAAAAAGAAATTAACTGAATTTGTCTAAAAAAAAAATAATTATTAGATTTTGTATTTTTAAATTGCGACCGGTATGTATTGTGTTTAACCGTTGTATGTTTAATGAGAAATGTATGCGAGTGCAGATCTTTACGCGAAGCGGATTAGGCTCCCTGCGAGACGCTTCCTGGGAGCAGTCTGCTCTACAAACACACTATTTCTAAGCCGATAATTGTCTGTTTTCGATTGCGACCGTGAATGTTATAAAAAATAAATTATCTCAAATTTTCTATAAAGAAAATAATTATTATTACTTTGTGTATTTTTAAATTGCGACCGGTATGTATTGTTTTTAACCGTTATATTCTTAATGAGAAATGTATGCGAGTGCAGATCTTTACGCGAAGCGGAATAGGCTCCCTGCGAGACGCTTCCTGGGAGCAGTCTGCTCTACAAGCACACTATTTCTAACTCGATTATTGTCTGTTTTTGATTGCGACCGTGTATGTTTTAAAAAAGAAATTAACTGAATTTGTCTAAAAAAAAAAATATTATTAGATTTTGTATTTTTAAATTGCGACCGGTATGTATTGTGTTTAACCGTTGTATGTTTAAAGAGAAATGTATGCGAGTGCAGATCTTTACGCCAAGCGGATAAGGCTCCCTGCGAGACGCTTCCTGGGAGCAGTCTGCTCTACAAACACACTATTTCTAAACCGATTATTGTCTGTTTTTGATTGCGACCGTGTATGTTTTAAAAAAGAAATTAACTGAATTTGTCTAAAAAAAAATATTATTAGATTTTGTATTTTTAAATTGCGACCGGTATGTATTGTTTTTAACCGTTGTATGCTTAATGAGAAATGTATGCGAGTGCAGATCTTTACGCGAAGCGTAATAGGCTCCCTGCGAGACGCTTCCTGGGAGCAGTCTGCTCTACAAGCACACTATTTCTAAGCCGATAATAGTTTGTATTCGATTGCGACCGTGTATGTTTTAAAAACGAAATTAACTGAATTTGTCTAAAAAATAATAATTATTATTTGATTGTGTATTTTTAATTTGCGACCGGTATGTATTGTGTTTAACCATTGTATGTTTAATGAGAAATGTATGCGAGTGCAGATCTTTACGCGAAGCGGATTAGGCTCCCTGCGAGACGCTTCCTGGGAGCAGTCTGCTCTACAAGCGCACTATTTCTAAGCTGATAATTGTCTGTTTTCGATTGCGACCGTGAATGTTATAAAAAAAAATTAACTGAAATTTTCTATACAAAAATAATTATTATTACTTTGTGTATTTTTAAATTGCGACCGGTATGTATTGTTTTTAACCGTTATATTCTTAATGAGAAATGTATGCGAGTGCAGATCTTTACGCGAAGCGGAATAGGCTCCCTGCGAGACGCTTCCTGGGAGCAGTCTGCTCTACAAGCACACTATTTCTAAGCCGATTATTGTCTGTTTTCGATTGCGACCGTGTATGTTGTATGTTTAAAAAAAGAAATTAACTGAATTTGTTTAAAAAAAAAATATTATTAGATTTTGTATTTTTAAATTGCGACCGGTATGTATTGTGTTTAACCGTAGTATGTTTAATGAGAAATGTATGCGAGTGCAGATCTTTACGCGAAGCGGATTAGGCTCCCTGCGAGACGCTTCCTGGGAGCAGTCTGCTCTACAAGCACACTATTTCTAAGCCGATTATTGTCTGTTTTCGATTGCGACCGTGTATGTTTTAAAAAAGAAATTAACTGAATTTGTCTAAAAAAAAATTATTATTAGATTTTGTATTTTTAAATTGCGACCGGTATTGCGTTTAACTGTTATATTCTTAATGAGAAATGTATGCGAGTGAAGATCTTTACGCGAAGCGGATTAGGCTCCCTGCGAGACGCTTCCTGGGAGCAGTCTCCTCTACAAGCACACTATTTCTAAGCCGATTATTGTCTGTTTTCGATTGCGACCGTGTATGTTTTAAAAAAGAAATTAACTGAATTTGTCTAAAAAAAAAATATTATTAGATTTTGTATTTTTAAATTGCGACCGGTATGTATTGTGTTTAACCGTTGTATGTTTAATGAGAAATGTATGCGAGTGCAGATCTTTACGCGAAGCGGATTAGGCTCCCTGTGAGACGCTTCCTGGGAGCAGTCTGCTCTACAAGCACACTATTTCTAAGCCGATAATTGTCTGTTTTCGATTGCGACCGTGAATGTTATAAAAAAGAAATTAACTGAAATTTTCTATAAAAAAATAATTATTATTACTTTGTGTATTTTTAAATTGCGACCGGTATGTATTGTGTTTAACCGTTGTATGTTTAATGAGAAATGTATGCGAGTGCAGATCTTTACGCGAAGCGGATTAGGCTCCCTGCGAGACGCTTCCTGGGAGCAGTCTGCTCTACAAGCACACTATTTCTAAGCCGATAATTGTCTGTTTTCGATTGCGACCGTGAATGTTATAAAAAAGAAATTAACTGAAATTTTCTATAAAAAATAATTATTATTACTTTGTGTATTTTTAAATTGCGACCGGTATGTATTGTGTTTAACCGTTATATTCTTAATGAGAAATGTATGCGAGTGCAGATCTTTACGCGGAGCGGAATAGGCTCCCTGCGAGACGCTTCCTGGGAGCAGTCTGCTCTACAAGCACACTATTTCTAAGCCGATAATTGTCTGTTTTCGATTGCGACCGTGAATGTTATAAAAAAGAAATTAACTGAAATTTTCTATAAAAAAATAATTATTATTACTTTGTGTATTTTTAAATTGCGACCGGTATGTATTGTTTTTAACCGTTATATTCTTAATGAGAAATGTATGCGAGTGCAGATCTTTACGCGAAGCGGAATAGGCTCCCTGCGAGACGCTTCCTGCGAGCAGTCTGCTCTACAAGCACACTATTTCTAAGCCGATTATTGCCTGTTTTCGATTGCGACCGTGTATGTTTTAAAAAAGAAATTAACTGAACTTGTCTAAAAAAAAAATATATTATTAGATTTTGTATTTTTAAATTGCGACCGGTATGTATTGTGTTTAACCGTTTTATGTTTAATGAGAAATGTATGCGAGTGCAGATCTTTACGCGATGCGGATAAGGCTCCCTGCGAGACGCTTCCTGGAAGCAGTCTGCTCTACAAGCACACTATTTCTAAGTCGATTATTGTCTGTTTTCGATTGCGACCGTGTATGTTTTAAAAAAGAAATTAACTGAATTTGTCTAAAAAAAAAATTATTATTAGATTTTGTATTTTTAAATTGCGACCGGTATGTATTGTGTTTAACCGTTGTATGTTTAATGAGAAATGTATGCGAGTGCAGATCTTTACGCGAAGCGGATTAGGCTCCCTGCGAGACGCTTCCTGGGAGCAGTCTGCTCTACAAGCACACTATTTCTAAGCCGATAATAGTTTGTATTCGATTGCGACCGTGAATGTTTTAAAAAAGAAATTAACTGAAATTTTCTATAAAAAAATAATTATTATTACTTTGTGTATTTTTAAATTGCGACCGGTATGTATTGTGTTTAACCGTTGTATGTTTAATGAGAAATGTATGCGAGTGCAGATCTTTACGCGAAGCGGATTAGGCTCCCTGCGAGACGCTTCCTGGGAGCAGTCTGCTCTACAAGCACACTATTTCTAAGCCGATTATTGTCTGTTTTCGATTGCGACCGTGTATGTTTTAAAAAAGAAATTAACTGAATTTGTCTAAAAAAAAATTATTATTAGATTTTGTATTTTTAAATTGCGACCGGTATGTATTGTGTTTAACCGTTGTATGTTTAATGAGAAATGTATGCGAGTGCAGATCTTTACGCGAAGCGGAATAGGCTCCCTGCGAGACGCTTCCTGGGAGCAGTCTACTCTACAAGCACACTATTTCTAAGCCGATAATAGTTTGTATTCGATTTCATACCGTGTATGTTTTAAAAACGAAATTAACTGAATTTGTCTAAAAAATAATAATTATTATTTGATTGTGTATTTTTAAATTGCGACCGGTATGTATTGTGTTTAACCATTGTATGTTTAATGAGAAATGTATGCGAGTGCAGATCTTTACGCGAAGCGGATTAGGCTCCCTGTGAGACGCTTCCTGGGAGCAGTCTGCTCTACAAGCACACTATTTCTAAGCCGATAATTGTCTGTTTTCGATTGCGACCGTGAATGTTATAAAAAAGAAATTAACTGAAATTTTCTATAAAAAATAATTATTATTACTTTGTGTATTTTTAAATTGCGACCGGTATGTATTGTGTTTAACCGTTATATTCTTAATGAGAAATGTATGCGAGTGCAGATCTTTACGCGGAGCGGAATAGGCTCCCTGCGAGACGCTTCCTGGGAGCAGTCTGCTCTACAAGCACACTATTTCTAAGCCGATAATTGTCTGTTTTCGATTGCGACCGTGAATGTTATAAAAAAGAAATTAACTGAAATTTTCTATAAAAAAATAATTATTATTACTTTGTGTATTTTTAAATTGCGACCGGTATGTATTGTTTTTAACCGTTATATTCTTAATGAGAAATGTATGCGAGTGCAGATCTTTACGCGAAGCGAAATAGGCTCCCTGCGAGACGCTTCCTGCGAGCAGTCTGCTCTACAAGCACACTATTTCTAAGCCGATTATTGTCTGTTTTCGATTGCGACCGTGTATGTTTTAAAAAAGAAATTAACTGAACTTGTCTAAAAAAAAAAAATATTATTAGATTTTGTATTTTTAAATTGCGACCGGTATGTATTGTGTTTAACCATTGTATGTTTAATGAGAAATGTATGCGAGTGCAGATCTTTACGCGAAGCGGATTAGGCTCCCTGCGAGACGCTTCCTGGAAGCAGTCTGCTCTACAAGCACACTATTTCTAAGTCGATTATTGTCTGTTTTCAATTGCGACCGTGTATGTTTTAAAAAAGAAATTAACTGAATTTGTCTAAAAAAAAAATTATTATTAGATTTTGTATTTTTAAATTGCGACCGGTATGTATTGTGTTTAACCGTTGTATGTTTAATGAGAAATGTATGCGAGTTCAGATCTTTACGCGAAGCGGATTAGGCTCCCTGCGAGACGCTTCCTGGGAGCAGTCTGCTCTACAAGCACACTATTTCTAAGCCGATAATAGTTTGTATTCGATTGCGACCGTGAATGTTATAAAAAAGAAATTAACTGGAATTTTCTATAAAAAAATAATTATTATTACTTTGTGTATTTTTAAATTGCGACCGGTATGTATTGTTTTTAACCGTTGTATGCTTAATGAGAAATGTATGCGAGTGCAGATCTTTACGCGAAGCGGAATAGGCTCCCTCCGAGACGCTTCCTGGGAACAGTCTGCTCTACAAGCACACTATTTCTAAGCCGATTATTGTCTGTTTTCGATGGCGACCATGTATGTTTTAAAAAAGAAATTAACTGAATTTGTCTAAAAAAAATTATTATTAGATTTTGTATTTTTAAATTGCGACCGGTATGTATTGTGTTTAACCGTTGTATGTTTAGTGAGAAATGTATGCGAGTGCAGATCTTTACGCGAAGCGGAATAGGCTCCCTGCGAGACGCTTCCTGGGAGCAGTCTGCTCTACAAGCACACTATTTCTAAGCCGATAATAGTTTGTATTCGATTGCGACCGTGTATGTTTTAAAAACGAAATTAACTGAATTTGTCTAAAAAATAATAATTATTATTTGATTGTGTATTTTTAAATTGCGACCGGTATGTATTGTGTTTAACCATTGTATGTTTAATGAGAAATGTATGCGAGTGCAGATCTTTACGCGAAGCGGATTAGGCTCCCTGCGAGACGCTTCCTGGGAGCAGTCTGCTCTAGAAGCACACTATTTCTAAGCCGATAATAGTTTGTATTCGATTGCGACCGTGAATGTTATAAAAAAGAAATTAACTGGAATTTTCGATAAAAAAATAATTATTATTACTTTGTGTATTTTTAAATTGCGACCGGTATGTATTGTTTTTAACCGTTGTATGCTTAATGAGAAATGTATGCGAGTGCAGATCTTTACGCGAAGCGGAATAGGCTCCCTCCGAGACGCTTCCTGGGAACAGTCTGCTCTACAAGCACACTATTTCTAAGCCGATTATTGTCTGTTTTCGATGGCGACCGTGTATGTTTTAAAAAAGAAATTAACTGAATTTGTCTAAAAAAAAATTATTATTAGATTTTTTATTTTTAAATTGCGACCGGTATGTATTGTGTTTAACCGTTGTATGTTTAATGAGAAATGTATGCGAGTGCAGATCTTTACGCGAAGCGGAATAGGCTCCCTGCGAGACGCTTCCTGGGAGCAGTCTGCTCTACAAGCACACTATTTCTAAGCCGATAATAGTTTGTATTCGATTGCGACCGTGTATGTTTTAAAAACGAAATTAACTGAATTTGTCTAAAAAATAATAATTATTATTTGATTGTGTATTTTTAAATTGCGACCGGTATGTATTGTGTTTAACCATTGTATGTTTAATGAGAAATGTATGCGAGTGCAGATCTTTACGCGAAGCGGATTAGGCTCCCTGCGAGACGCTTCCTGGGAGCAGTCTGCTCTACAAGCACACTATTTCTAAGCCGATAATTGTCTGTTTTCGATTGCGACCGTGAATGTTATAAAAAAGAAAAATACTGAAATTTTCTATAAAAAAATAATTATTATTACTTTTTGTATTTTTAAATTGCGACCGGTATGTACTGTTTTTAACTGTTATATTCTTAATGAGAAATGTATGCGAGTGCAGATCTTTACGCGAAGCGGAATAGGCTCCCTGCGAGACGCTTCCTGGGAGCAGTCTGCTCTACAAGCACACTATTTCTAAGCCGATTATTGTCTGTTTTCGATTGCGACCGTGTATGTTTTAAAAATGAAATTAACTGAATTTGTCTAAAAAAAAAATATATTATTAGATTTTGTATTTTTAAATTGCGACCGGTATGTATTGTGTTTAACCGTTGTATATTTAATGAGAAATGTATGCGGGTGCAGATCTTTACGCGAAGCGGATAAGGCTCCCTGCGAGACGCTTCCTGGGAGCAGTCTGCTCTACAAGCACACTATTTCTAAGTCGATTATTGTCTGTTTTCGATTGCGACCGTGTATGTTTTAAAAAAGAAATTAACTGAATTTGTCTAAAAAAAATTATTATTAGATTTTGTATTTTTAAATTGCGACCGGTATGTATTGTGTTTAACCGTTGTATGTTTAATGAGAAATGTATGCGAGTGCAGATCTTTACGCGAAGCGGATTAGGCTCCCTGCGAGACGCTTCCTGGGAGCAGTCTGCTCTACAAGCACACTATTTCTAAGCCGATAATAGTTTGTATTCGATTGCGACCGTGAATGTTATAAAAAGGAAATTAACTGGAATTTTCTATAAAAAAATAATTATTATTACTTTGTGTATTTTTAAATTGCGACCGGTATGTATTGTTTTTAACCGTTGTATGCTTAATGAGAAATGTATGCGAGTGCAGATCTTTACGCGAAGCGGAATAGGCTCCCTGCGAGACGCTTCCTGGGAACAGTCTGCTCTACAAGCACACTATTTCTAAGCCGATAATAGTTTGTATTCGATTGCTACCGTGTATGTTTTAAAAACGAAATAAACTGAATTTGTCTAAAAATTAATAATTATTATTTGATTGTGTTTTTTTAAATTGCGACCGGTATGTATTGTGTTTAACCATTGTATGTTTAATGAGAAATGTATGCGAGTGCAGATCTTTACGCGAAGCGGATTAGGCTCCCTGCGAGACGCTTCCTGGGATCAGTCTGCTCTACAAGCACACTATTTCTAAGCCGATTATTGTCTGTTTTCGATTGCGACCGTGTATGTTTTAAAAAAAAAATTAACTGAATTTGTCTGAAAAAAAAAAAAAAATTATTAGATTTTGTATTTTTAAATTGCGACCGGTATGTATTGTGTTTAACCGTTGTATGTTTAATGAGAAATGTATGCGAATGCAGATCTTTACGCGAAGCGGATTAGGCTCCCTGCGAGACGCTTCCTGGGAGCAGTCTGCTCTACAAGCACACTATTTCTAAGCCGATTATTGTCTGTTTTCGATTGCGACCGTGTATGTTTTAAAAAAGAAATTAACTGAATTTGTCTGAAGAAAAAAAATATTATTAGATTTTGTATTTTTAAATTGCGACCGGTATGTATTGTGTTTAACCGTTGTATGTTTAATGAGAAATGTATGCGAGTGCAGATCTTTACGCGAAGCGGATTAGGCTCCCTGCGAGACGCTTCCTGGGAGCAGTCTGCTCTACAAGCACACTATTTCTAAGCCGATAATAGTTTGTATTCGATTGCGACCGTGTATGTTTTAAAAACGAAATTAACTGAATTTCTCTAAAAAATAATTATTATTATTTGATTGTGTATTTTTAAATTGCAACCGGTATGTATTGTGTTTAACCATTGTATGTTTAATGAGAAATGTATGCGAGTGCAGATCTTTACGCGAAGCGGATTAGGCTCCCTGCGAGACGCTTCCTGGGAGCAGTCTGCTCTACAAGCACACTATTTCTAAGCCGATAATTGTCTGTTTTCGATTGCGACCGTGAATGTTATAAAAAAGAAATTAACTGAATTTTTCTATAAAAAAATAATTATTATTACTTTGTGTATTTTTAAATTGCGACAGCTATGTATTGTTTTTAACCGTTATATTCTTAATGAGAAATGTATGCGAGTGCAGATCTTTACGCGAAGCGGAATAGGCTCCCTGCGAGACGCTTCCTGCGAGTAGTCTGCTCTACAAGCACACTATTTCTAAGCCGATTATTGTCTGTTTTCGATTGCGACCGTGTATGTTTTAAAAAAGAAATTAACTGAATTTGTCTAAAAAAAAAAAAAATATTATTAGATTTTGTATTTTTAAATTGCGACCGGTATGTATTGTGATTAACCGTTGTATGTTTAATGAGAAATGTATGCGAGTGCAGATCTTTACGCGAAGCGGATAAGGCTCCCTGCGAGACGCTTCCTGGAAGCAGTCTGCTCTACAAGCACATTATTTCTAAGTCGATTATTGTCTGTTTTCGATTGCGACCGTTTATGTTTTAAAAAAGAAATTAACTGAATTTGTCTAAAAAAAAATTATTATTAGATTTTCTATTTTTAATTTGCGACCGGTATGTATTGTGTTTAACCGTTGTATGTTTAATGAGAAATGTATGCGAGTGCAGATCTTTACGCGAAGCGGATTAGGCTCCCTGCGAGACGCTTCCTGGGAGCAGTCTGCTCTACAAGCACACTATTTCTAAGCCGATAATAGTTTGTATTCGATTGCGACCGTGAATGTTATAAAAAAGAAATTAACTGGAATTTTCTATAAAAAAATAATTATTATTACTTTGTGTATTTTTAAATTGCGACCGGTATGTATTGTTTTTAACCGTTGTATGCTTAATGAGAAATGTATGCGAGTGCAGATCTTTACGCGAAGCGGAATAGGCTCCCTGCGAGACGCTTCCTGGGAACAGTCTGCTCTACAAGCACACTATTTCTAAGCCGATTATTGTCTGTTTTCGATTGCGACCGTGTATGTTTTAAAAAAGAAATTAACTGAATTTGTCTAAAAAAAAATTATTATTAGATTTTGTATTTTTAAATTGCGACCGGTATGTATTGTGTTTAACCGTTGTATGTTTAATGAGAAATGTATGCGAGTGCAGATCTTTACGCGAAGCGGAATAGGCTCCCTGCGAGACGCTTCCTGGGAGCAGTCTGCTCTACAAGCACACTATTTCTAAGCCGATAATAGTTTGTATCCGATTGCGACCGTGTATGTTTTAAAAACGAAATTAACTTAATTTGTCTAAAAAATAATAATTATTATTTGATTGTGTATTTTTAAATTGCGACCGGTATGTATTGTTTTTAACCGTTATATTCTTAATGAGAAATGTATGCGAGTGCAGATCTTTACGCGTAGCGGAATAGGCTCCCGGCGAGACGCTTCCTGGGAGCAGTCTGCTCTACAAGAACACTATTTCTAAGCCGATTATTGTCTGTTTTTGATTGCGACCGTGTATGTTTTAAAAATGAAATTAACTGAATTTGTCTAAAAAAAAAAAAAAATATTATTAGATTTTGTATTTTTAAATTGCGACCGGTATGTATTGTGTTTAACCGTTGTATATTTAATGAGAAATGTATGCGAGTGCAAATCTTTACGCGAAGCGGATAAGGCTCCCTGCGAGACGCTTCCTGGGAGCAGTCTGCTCTACAAGCGCACTCTTTCTAAGTCGATTATTGTCTGTTTTCGATTGCGACCGTGTATGTTTTAAAAAAGAAATTAACTCAATTTGTCTAAAAAAAAATTATTATTAGATTTTGTATTTTTAAATTGCGACCGGTATGTATTGTGTTTAACCGTTGTATGTTTAATGAGAAATGTATGCGAGTGCAGATCTTTACGCGAAGCGGATTAGGCTCCCTGCGAGACGCTTCCTGGGAGCAGTCTGCTCTACAAGCACACTATTTCTAAGCCGATAATAGTTTGTATTCGATTGCGACCGTGAATGTTATAAAAAAGAAATTAACTGAAATTTTCTATAAAAAAATAATTATTATTACTTTGTGTATTTTTAAATTGCGACCGGTATGTACTGTTTTTAACTGTTATATTCTTAATGAGAAATGTATGCGAGTGCAGATCTTTACGCGAAGCGGAATAGGCTCCCTGCGAGACGCTTCCTGGGAGCAGTCTGCTCTACAAGCACACTATTTCTAAGCCGATTATTGTCTGTTTTTGATTGCGACCGTGTATGTTTTAAAAATGAAATTAACTGAATTTGTCTAAAAAAAAAAAAAATATTATTAGATTTTGTATTTTTAAATTGCGACCGGTATGTATTGTGTTTAACCGTTGTATATTTAATGAGAAATGTATGCGAGTGCAGATCTTTACGCGAAGCGGATAAGGCTCCCTGCGAGACGCTTCCTGGGAGCAGTCTGCTCTACAAGCACACTATTTCTAAGTCGATTATTGTCTGTTTTCGATTGCGACCGTGTATGTTTTAAAAAAGAAATTAACTCAATTTGTCTAAAAAAAAATTATTATTAGATTTTGTATTTTTAAATTGCGACCGGTATGTATTGTGTTTAACCGTTGTATGTTTAATGAGAAATGTATGCGAGTGCAGATCTTTACGCGAAGCGGATTAGGCTCCCTGCGAGACGCTTCCTGGGAGCAGTCTGCTCTACAAGCACACTATTTCTAAGCCGATAATAGTTTGTATTCGATTGCGACCGTGAATGTTATAAAAAGGAAATTAACTATAATTTTCTATAAAAAAATAATTATTATTACTTTGTGTATTTTTAAATTGCGACCGGTATGTATTGTTTTTAACCGTTGTATGCTTAATGAGAAATGTATGCGAGTGCAGATCTTTACGCGAAGCGGATTAGGCTCCCTGCGAGACGCTTCCTGGGAACAGTCTTCTCTACAAGCACACTATTTCTAAGCCGATAATAGTTTGTATTCGATTGCTACCGTGTATGTTTTAAAAACGAAATAAACTGAATTTGTCTAAAAATTAATAATTATTATTTGATTGTGTTTTTTTAAATTGCGACCGGTATGTATTGTGTTTAACCATTGTATGTTTAATGAGAAATGTATGCGAGTGCAGATATTTACGCGAAGCGGATTAGGCTCCCTGCGAGACGCTTCCTGGGATCAGTCTGCTCTACAAGCACACTATTTCTAAGCCGATTATTGTCTGTTTTCGATTGCGACCGTGTATGTTTTAAAAAAGAAATTAACTGAATTTGTCTGAAAAAAAAAATATTATTAGATTTTGTATTTTTAAATTGCGACCGGTATGTATTGTGTTTAACCGTTGTATGTTTAATGAGAAATGTATGCGAGTGCAGATCTTTACGCGAAGCGGATTAGGCTCCCTGCGAGACGCTTCCTGGGAGCAGTCTGCTCTACAAGCACACTATTTCTAAGCCGATTATTGTCTGTTTTCGATTGCGACCGTATATGTTTTAAAAAAGAAATTAACTGAATTTGTCTAAAAAAAATTATTATTAGATTTTGTATTTTTAAATTGCGACCGGTATGTATTGTGTTTAACCGTTGTATGTTTAATGAGAAATGTATGCGAGTGCAGATCTTTACGCGAAGCGGAATAGGCTCCCTGCGAGACGCTTCCTGGGAGTAGTCTGCTCCACAAGCACACTATTTCTAAGCCGATAATAGTTTGTATTCGATTGCGACCGTGTATGTTTTAAAAACGAAATTAACTGAATTTGTCTAAAAAATAATAATTATTATTTGATTGTGTATTTTTAAATTGCAACCGGTATGTATTGTGTTTAACCATTGTATGTTTAATGAGAAATGTATGCGAGTGCAGATCTTTACGCGAAGCGGATTAGGCTCCCTGCGAGACGCTTCCTGGGAGCAGTCTGCTCTACAAGCACACTATTTCTAAGCCGATAATTGTCTGTTTTCGATTGCGACCGTGAATGTTATAAAAAAGAAATTAACTGAAATTTTCTATAAAAAAATAATTATTATTACTTTGTGTATTTTTAAATTGCGACCGGTATGTATTGTTTTTAACCGTTATATTCTTAATGAGAAATGTATGCGAGTGCAGATCTTTACGCGAAGCGGAATAGGCTCCCTGCGAGACGCTTCCTGGGAGCAGTCTGCTCTACAAGCACACTATTTCTAAGCCGATAATTGTCTGTTTTCGATTGCGACCGTGAATGTTATAAAAAAGAAATTAACTGAATTTTTCTATAAAAAAATAATTATTATTACTTTGTGTATTTTTAAATTGCGACCGGTATGTATTGTTTTTAACCGTTATATTCTTAATGAGAAATGTATGCGAGTGCAGATCTTTACGCGAAGCGGAATAGGCTCCCGGCGAGACGCTTCCTGGGAGCTCTACAAGAACACTATTTCTAAGCCGATAATTGTCTGTTTTCGATTGCGACCGTGAATGTTATAAAAAAGAAATTAACTGAAATTTTCTATAAAAAAATAATTATTATTACTTTGTGTATTTTTAAATTGCGACCGGTATGTATTGTTTTTTACCTTTATATTCTTAATGAGAAATGTATGCGAGTGCAGATCTTTACGCGAAGCGGAATAGGCTCCCTGCGAGACGCTTCCTGGGAGCAGTCTGCTCTACAAGCACACTATTTCTAAGCCGATTATTGTCTGTTTCCGATTGCGACCGTGTATGTTTTAAAAAAGAAATTAACTGAATTTGTCTAAAAAAAAAAAATATATTATTAGATTTTGTATTTTTTAATTGCGACCGGTATGTATTGCGTTTAACCGTTGTATGTTTAATGAGAAATGTATGCGAGTGCAGATCTTTACGCGAACCGGATAAGGCTCCCTGCGAGACGCTTCCTGGGAGCAGTCTGCTCTACAAGCACACTATTTCTAAGTCGATTATTGTCTGTTTTCGATTGCGACCGTGTATGTTTTAAAAAAGAAATTAACTGAATTTGTCTAAAAAAAATTATTATTTGATTGTGTATTTTTAAATTGCGACCGGTATGTATTGTGTTTAACCATTGTATGTTTAATGAGAAATGTATGCGAGTGCAGATCTTTACACGAAGCGGAATAGGCTCCCTGCGAGACGCTTCCTGGGAGCAGTCTGCTCTACAAGCACACTATTTCTAAGCCGATAATTGTCTGTTTTCGATTGCGACCGTGAATGTTATAAAAAAGAAATTAACTGAAATTTTCTATAAAAAAATAATTATTATTACTTTGTGTATTTTTAAATTGCGACCGGTATGTATTGTTTTTAACCGTTATATTCTTAATGAGAAATGTATGCGAGTGCAGATCTTTACGCGAAGCGGAATAGGCTCCCTGCGAGACGCTTCCTGGGAGCAGTCTGCTCTACAAGCACACTATTTCTAAGCCGATTATTGTCTGTTTTGATTGCGACCGTGTATGTTTTCAAAAAAAAATTAACTGAATTTGTCTAAAAAAAATATATATTATTAGATTTTGTATTTTTAAATTGCGACCGGTATGTATTGTGTTTAACCGTTGTATGTTTAATGAGAAATGTATGCGAGTGCAGATCTTTACGCGAAGCGAATTAGGCTCCCTGCGAGACGCTTCCTGGGAGCAGTCTGCTCTACAAGCACACTATTTCTAAGCCGATAATTGTCTGTTTTCGATTGCGACCGTGAATGTTATAAAAAAGAAATTAACTGGAATAGTCTATAAAAAAATAATTATTATTAGATTGTGAAATTTTAAATTGCGACCGGTATGTATTGTTTTTAACCGTTGTATGCTTAATGAGAAATGTATGCGAGTGCAGATCTTTACGCGAAGCGGAAATGACTCCCTGCGAGACGCTTCCTGGGAGCAGTCTACTGTACAAGCACACTATTTCTAAGCCGATAATAGTTTGTATTCGATTGCGACCGTGAATGTTATAAAAAAGAAATTAACTGGAATTTTCTATAAAAAAATAATTATTATTACTTTGTGTATTTTTAAATTGCGACCGGTATGTATTGTTTTTAACCGTTGTATGCTTAATGAGAAATGTATGCGAGTGCAGATCTTTGCGCGAAGCGGAATAGGCTCCCTGCTAGACGCTTCCTGGTAGCAGTCTGCTCTACAAGCACACTATTTCTAAGCCGATAATTGTCTGTTTTCGATTGCGACCGTGAATGTTATAAAAAAGAAATTAACTCAAATTTTCTATAAAAAAAATAATTATTATTACTTTGTGTATTTTTAAATTGCGACCGGTATGTATTGTTTTTAACCGTTATATTCTTAATGAGAAATGTATGCGAGTGCAGATCTTTACGCGAAGCGGAATAGGCTCCCTGCGAGACGCTTCCTGGGAGCAGTCTGCTCTACAAGCACACTATTTCTAAACCGATTATTGTCTGTTTTCGATTGCGACCGTGTATGTTTTAAAAAAGAAATTAACTGAATTTCTCAAAAAAAAAATATTATTAGATTTCGTATTTTTAAATTGCGACCGGTATGTATTGTGTTTAACCGTTGTATGTTTAATGAGAAATGTATGCGAGTGCAGATCTTTACGCGAAGCGGATAAGGCTCCCTGCGAGACGCTTCCTGGGAGCAGTCTGCTCTACAAGCACACTATTTCTAAGCCGATTATTGTCTGTTTTCGATTGCGACCTTGTATGTTTTAAAAAAGGAATTAACTGAATTTGTCTAAAAAAATATATTATTAGATTTTGTATTTTTAAATTGCGACCGGTATGTATTGTGTTTAACCGTTGTATGTTTAATGAGAAATGTATGCGAGTGCAGATCATTACGCGAAGCGGATTAGGCTCCCTGCGAGACGCTTCCTGGGAGCAGTCTGCTCTACAAGCACACTATTTCTAAGCCGATTATTGTCTGTTTTCGATTGCGACCGTGTATGTTTTAAAAAAGAAATTAACTGAATTTGTCTAAAAAAAAATTATTATTAGATTTTGTATTTTTAAATTGCGACCGGTATGTATTGTGTTTAACCGTTCTATGTTTAATGAGAAATGTATGCGAGTGCAGATCTTTACGCGAAGCGGATTAGGCTCCCTGCGAGACGCTTCCTGGGAGCAGTCTGCTCTACAAGCACACTATTTCTAAGCCGATAATTGTCTGTTTTCAATTGCGACCGTGAATGTTATAAAAAAGAAATTAACTGGAATAGTCTATAAAAAAATAATTATTATTAGATTGTGAATTTTTAATTGCGACCGGTATGTATTGTTTTTAACCGTTGTATGCTTAATGAGAAATGTATGCGAGTGCAGATCTTTACGCGAAGCGGAAATGGCTCCCTGCGAGACGCTTCCTGGGAGCAGTCTACTCTACAAGCACACTATTTCTAAGCCGATAACAGTTTGTATTCGATTGCGACCGTGAAAGTTATAAAAAAGAAATTAACTGGAATTTTCTATAAAAAAAATAATTATTATTACTTTGTGTATTTTTAAATTGCGACCGGTATGTATTGTTTTTAACCGTTATATTCTTAATGAGAAATGTTTGCGAGTGCAGATCTTTACGCGAAGTGGAATAGGCTCCCTGCGAGACGCTTCCTGGGAGCAGTCTGCTCTACAAGCACACTATTTCTAAACCGATTATTGTCTGTTTTCGATTGCGACCGTGTATGTTTTAAAAAAGAAATTAACTGAATTTGTCTAAAAAAAAATATTATTAGATTTTGTATTTTTAAATTGCGACTGGTATGTATTGTGTTTAACCGTTGTATGTTTAATGAGAAATGTATGCGTGTGCAGATCTTTACGCGAAGCGGATAAGGCTCCCTGCGAGACGCTTCCTGGGAGCAGTCTGCTCTACAAGCACACTATTTCTAAGTCGATTATTGTCTGTTTTCGACTGCGACCGTGAATGTTATAAAAAAAAATTAACTGGAATTTTCTATAAAAAAATAATTATTATTACTTTGTGTATTTTTAAATTGCGACCGGTATGTATTGTTTTTAACCGTTGTATGCATAATGAGAAATGTATGCGAGTGCAGATCTTTACGCGAAGCGGATTAGGCTCCCTGCGAGACGCTTCCTGGGAGCAGTCTGCTCTACAAGCACAATATTTCTAAGCCGATTATAGTCTGTTTTCGATTGCGACCGTGTATGTTGTATATTTTAAAAAAGAAATTATCTGAATTTGTCTAAAAAAAAATATTATTAGATTTTGTATTTTTAAATTGCGACCGGTATGTATTGTGTTTAACCGTTGTATGTTTAATGAGAAATGTATGCGAGTGCTGATCTTTACGCGAAGCGGATAAGGCTCCCTGCGAGACGCTTCCTGGGAGCAGTCTGCTCTACAAGCACACTATTTCTAAGCCGATTATTGTCTGTTTTCGATTGCGACCTTGTATGTTTTAAAAAAGGAATTAACTGAATTTGTCTAAAAAAAAAATATTATTAGATTTTGTATTTTTAAATTGCGACCGGTATGTATTGTGTTTAACCGTTGTATGTTTAATGAGAAATGTATGCGTGTGCAGATCTTTACGCGAAGCGGATTAGGCTCCCTGCGAGACGCTTCCTGGGAGCAGTCTGCTCTACAAGCACACTATTTCTAAGCCGATTATTGTCTGTTTTCGATTGCGACCGTGTATGTTTTAAAAAAGAAATTAACTGAATTTGTCTAAAAAAAAATTATTATTAGATTTTGTATTTTTAAATTGCGACCGGTATGTATTGTGTTTAACCGTTGTATGTTTAATGAGAAATGTATGCGAGTGCAGATCTTTACGCGAAGCGGATTAGGCTCCCTGCGAGACGCTTCCTGGGAGCAGTCTACTCTACAAGCACACTATTTCTAAGCCGATAACAGTTTGTATTCGATTGCGACCGTGAATGTTATAAAAAAGAAATTAACTGGAATTTTCTATAAAAAAAATAATTATTATTACTTTGTGTATTTTTAAATTGCGACCGGTATGTATTGTTTTTAACCGTTGTATGCTTAATGAGAAATGTATGCGAGTGCAGATCTTTACGCGAAGCGGTATAGGCTCCCTGCGAGACGCTTCCTGGGAGCAGTCTGCTCTACAAGAGCACTATTTCTAAGCCGATAATTGTCTGTTTTCGATTGCGACCGTGAATGTTATGAAAAAGAAATTAACTCAAATTTTCTATAAAAAAATAATTATTATTACTTTGTGTATTTTTAAATTGCGACCGGTATGTATTGTTTTTAACCGTTATATTCTTAATGAGAAATGTATGCGATTGCAGATCTTTACGCGAAGCGGAATAGGCTCCCTGCGAGACGCTTCCTGGGAGCAGTCTGCTCTACAAGCAAACTATTTCTAAACCGATTATTGTCTGTTTTCGATTGCGACCGTGTATGTTTTAAAAAAGAAATTAACTGAATTTGTCAAAAAAAAAAAAATTATTAGATTTTGTATTTTTAAATTGCGACCGGTATGTATTGTGTTTAACCGTTGTATGTTTAATGAGAAATGTATGCGAGTGCAGATCTTTACGCGAAGCCGATTAGGCTCCCTGCGAGACGCTTCCTGGGAGCAGTCTGCTATACAAGCACACTATTTCTAAGCCGATTATTGTCTGTTTTCGATTGCGACCGTGTATGTTTTAAAAAGAAATTAACTGAATTTGTCTAAAAAAAAATTATTATTAGATTTTGTATTTTTAAATTGCGACCGGTATGTATTGTGTTTAACCGTTCTATGTTTAATGAGAAATGTATGCGAGTGCAGATCTTTACGCGAAGCGGATTAGGCTCCCTGCGAGACGCTTCCTGGGAGCAGTCTGCTCTACAAGCACACTATTTCTAAGCCGATAATTGTCTGTTTTCAATTGCGACCGTGAATGTTATAAAAAAGAAATTAACTGGAATAGTCTATAAAAAAATAATTATTATTAGATTGTGAATTTTTAATTGCGACCGGTATGTATTGTTTTTAACCGTTGTATGCTTAATGAGAAATGTATGCGAGTGCAGATCTTTACGCGAAGCGGAAATGGCTCCCTGCGAGACGCTTCCTGGGAGCAGTCTACTCTACAAGCACACTATTTCTAAGCCGATAACAGTTTGTATTCGATTGCGACCGTGAATGTTATAAAAAAGAAATTAACTGGAATTTTCTATAAAAAAAATAATTATTATTACTTTGTGTATTTTTAAATTGCGACCGGTATGTATTGTTTTTAACCGTTGTATGCTTAATGAGAAATGTATGCGAGTGCAGATCTTTACGCGAAGCGGTATAGGCTCCCTGCGAGACGCTTCCTGGGAGCAGTCTGCTCTACAAGAACACTATTTCTAAGCCGATAATTGTCTGTTTTCGATTGCGACCGTGAATGTTATGAAAAAGAAATTAACTCAAATTTTCTATAAAAAAAATAATTATTATTACTTTGTGTATTTTTAAATTGCGACCGGTATGTATTGTTTTTAACCGTTATATTCTTAATGAGAAATGTTTGCGAGTGCAGATCTTTACGCGAAGTGGAATAGGCTCCCTGCGAGACGCTTCCTGGGAGCAGTCTGCTCTACAAGCACACTATTTCTAAACCGATTATTGTCTGTTTTCGATTGCGACCGTGTATGTTTTAAAAAAGAAATTAACTGAATTTGTCTAAAAAAAATATTATTAGATTTTGTATTTTTAAATTGCGACTGGTATGTATTGTGTTTAACCGTTGTATGTTTAATGAGAAATGTATGCGAGTGCAGATCTTTACGCGAAGCGGATAAGGCTCCCTGCGAGACGCTTCCTGGGAGCAGTCTGCTCTACAAGCACACTATTTCTAAGTCGATTATTGTCTGTTTTCGACTGCGACCGTGAATGTTATAAAAAAAAAATTAACTGGAATTTTCTATAAAAAAATAATTATTATTACTTTGTGTATTTTTAAATTGCGACCGGTATGTATTGTTTTTAACCGTTGTATGCATAATGAGAAATGTATGCGAGTGCAGATCTTTACGCGAAGCGGATTAGGCTCCCTGCGAGACGCTTCCTGGGAGCAGTCTGCTCTACAAGCACACTATTTCTAAGCCGATTATAGTCTGTTTTCGATTGCGACCGTGTATGTTGTATGTTTTAAAAAAGAAATTATCTGAATTTGTCTAAAAAAAAATATTATTAGATTTTGTATTTTTAAATTGCGACCGGTATGTATTGTGTTTAACCGTTGTATGTTTAATGAGAAATGTATGCGAGTGCAGATCTTTACGCGAAGCGGGTTAGGCTCCCTACGAGACGCTTCCTGGGAGCAGTCTGCTCTACAAGCACACTATTTCTAAGCCGATTATTGTCTGTTTTCGATTGCGACCGTGTATGTTTTAAAAAAGAAATTAACTGAATTTGTCTAAAAAAAAAATTATTATTAGATTTTGTATTTTTAAATTGCGACCGGTATGTATTGTGTTTAACCGTTGTATGTTTAATGAGAAATGTATGCGAGTGCAGATCTTTACGCGAAGCGGATTAGGCTCCCTACGAGACGCTTCCTGGGAGCAGTCTGCTCTACAAGCACAGTATTTCTAAGCCGATTATTGTCTGTTTTCGTTTGCGACCGTGAATGTTATAAAAAAGAAGTTAACTGAAATTTTCTATAAAAAAATAATTATTATTACTTTGTGTATTTTTAAATTGCGACCGGTATGTATTGTTTTTAACCGTTATATTCTTAATGAGAAATGTATGCGAGTGCAGATCTTTACGCGAAGCGGATAAGGCTCCCTGCGAGACGCTTCCTGGGAGCAGTCTGCTCTACAAGCACACTATTTCTAAGTCGATTATTGTCTGTTTTCGACTGCGACCGTGAATGTTATAAAAAAAAAATTAACTGGAATTTTCTATAAAAAAATAATTATTATTACTTTGTGTATTTTTAAATTGCGACCGGTATGTATTGTTTTTAACCGTTGTATGCATAATGAGAAATGTATGCGAGTGCAGATCTTTACGCGAAGCGGATTAGGCTCCCTGCGAGACGCTTCCTGGGAGCAGTCTGCTCTACAAGCACACTATTTCTAAGCCGATTATAGTCTGTTTTCGATTGCGACCGTGTATGTTGTATGTTTTAAAAAAGAAATTATCTGAATTTGTCTAAAAAAAAATATTATTAGATTTTGTATTTTTAAATTGCGACCGGTATGTATTGTGTTTAACCGTTGTATGTTTAATGAGAAATGTATGCGAGTGCAGATCTTTACGCGAAGCGGGTTAGGCTCCCTACGAGACGCTTCCTGGGAGCAGTCTGCTCTACAAGCACACTATTTCTAAGCCGATTATTGTCTGTTTTCGATTGCGACCGTGTATGTTTTAAAAAAGAAATTAACTGAATTTGTCTAAAAAAAAAATTATTATTAGATTTTGTATTTTTAAATTGCGACCGGTATGTATTGTGTTTAACCGTTGTATGTTTAATGAGAAATGTATGCGAGTGCAGATCTTTACGCGAAGCGGATTAGGCTCCCTACGAGACGCTTCCTGGGAGCAGTCTGCTCTACAAGCACAGTATTTCTAAGCCGATTATTGTCTGTTTTCGTTTGCGACCGTGAATGTTATAAAAAAGAAGTTAACTGAAATTTTCTATAAAAAAATAATTATTATTACTTTGTGTATTTTTAAATTGCGACCGGTATGTATTGTTTTTAACCGTTATATTCTTAATGAGAAATGTATGCGAGTGCAGATCTTTACGCGAAGCGGAATAGGCTCCCTGCGAGACGCTTCCTGGGAGCAGTCTGCTCTACAAGCACACTATTTCTAAGCCGATTGTTGTCTGTTTTCGATTGCGACCGTGTATGTTTAAAAAAAGAAATTAACTGAATTTGTCTAAAAAAAAAAATTATTATTAGTTTTTGTATTTTTAAATTGCGACCGTTATGTATTGTGTTTAACCGTTGTATGTTTAATGAGAAATGTATGCGAGTGCAGATCTTTACGCGAAGCCGATTAGGCTCCCTGCGAGACGCTTCCTGGGAGCAGTCTGCTCTACAAGCACACTATTTCTAAGCCGATTATTGTCTGTTTTCGATTGCGACCGTGTATGTTTTAAAAAAGAAATGAAAAAGAAATTAACTCAAATTTTCTATAAAAAAAATAATTATTACTACTTTGTGTATTTTATTGACTGAATAATTGACTGAATTATTTTATTGACTGACTTTGTGTATTTTAGTAACTGAATTTGTCTAAAAAAAAAAATTATTATTAGATTTTGTATTTTTAAATTGCGACCGGTATGTATTGTGTTTAACCGTTGTATGTTTAATGAGAAATGTATGCGAGTGCAGATCTTTACGCGAAGCGGATTAGGCTCCCTGCGAGACGCTTCCTGGGAGCAGTCTGCTCTACAAGCACACTATTTCTAAGCCGATAATTGTCTGTTTTCGATTGCGACCGTGAATGTTATAAAAAAGAAAATAACTGGAATAGTCTATAAAAAAATAATTATTATTAGATTGTGAATTTTTAAATTGCGACCGGTATGTATTGTTTTTAACCTTTGTATGCTTAATGAGAAATGTATGCGAGTGCAGATTTTACGCGAAGCGGAACTGGCTCCCTGCGAGACGCTTCCTGGGAGCAGTCTGCTCTACAAGCACACTATTTCTAAGCCGATAATAGTTTGTATTCGATTGCGACCGTGTATGTTTTAAAAACGAAATTAACTGAATTTGTCTAAAAAAAAAATTATTATTAGATTTTGTATTTTTAAATTGCGACCGGTATGTATTGTGTTTAACCGTTGTATGTTTAATGAGAAATGTATGCGAGTGCAGATCTTTACGCGAAGCGGATTAGGCTCCCTGCGAGACGCTTCCTGGGAGCAGTCTGCTCTACAAGCACACTATTTCTAAGCCGATAATTGTCTGTTTTCGATTGCGACCGTGAATGTTATAAAAAAGAAATTAACTCAAATTTTCTATAAAAAAAATAATTATTATTACTTTGTGTATTTTTAAATTGCGACCGGTATGTATTTTTTTAACCGTTATATTCCTAATGAGAAATGTATGCGAGTGCAGATCTTTACGCGAAGCGGAATAGGCTCCCTGCGATACGCTTCCTGGGAGCAGTCTGCTCTACAAGCACACTATTTCTAAGCCGATTATTGTCTATTTTCGATTGCGACCGTGTATGTTTTAAAAAAGAATTAACTGAATTTGTCTAAAAAAAATAATTGCGACCGGTATGTATTGTTTTTAACCGTTGTATGCTTAATGAGAAATGTATGCGAGTGCAGATCTTTACGCGAAGCGGAAATGGCTCCCTGCGAGACGCTTCCTGGGAGCAGTCTACTCTACAAGCACACTATTTCTAAGCCGATAACAGTTTGTATTCGATTGCGACCGTGAATGTTATAAAAAAGAAATTAACTGGAATTTTCTATAAAAAAAATAATTATTATTACTTTGTGTATTTTTAAATTGCGACCGGTATGTATTGTTTTTAACCGTTGTATGCTTAATGAGAAATGTATGCGAGTGCAGATCTTTACGCGAAGCGGTATAGGCTCCCTGCGAGACGCTTCCTGGGAGCAGTCTGCTCTACAAGAACACTATTTCTAAGCCGATAATTGTCTGTTTTCGATTGCGACCGTGAATGTTATGAAAAAGAAATTAACTCAAATTTTCTATAAAAAAAATAATTATTATTACTTTGTGTATTTTTAAATTGCGACCGGTATGTATTGTTTTTAACCGTTATATTCTTAATGAGAAATGTTTGCGAGTGCAGATCTTTACGCGAGGTGGAATATGGCACCCTGCGAGACGCTTCCTGGGAGCAGTCTGCTCTACAAGCACACTATTTCTAAACCGATTATTGTCTTTTTTCGATTGCGACCGTGTATGTTTTAAAAAAGAAATTAACTGAATTTGTCTAAAAAAAAATATTATTAGATTTTGTATTTTTAAATTGCGACTGGTATGTATTGTGTTTAACCGTTGTATGTTTAATGAGAAATGTATGCGAGTGCAGATCTTTACGCGAAGCGGATAAGGCTCCCTGCGAGACGCTTCCTGGGAGCAGTCTGCTCTACAAGCACACTATTTCTAAGTCGATTATTGTCTGTTTTCGACTGCGACCGTGAATGTTATAAAAAAAAATTAACTGGAATTTTCTATAAAAAAATAATTATTATTACTTTGTGTATTTTTAAATTGCGACCGGTATGTATTGTTTTTAACCGTTGTATGCATAATGAGAAATGTATGCGAGTGCAGATCTTTACGCGAAGCGGAATAGGCTCCCTGCGAGACGCTTCCTGGGAGCAGTCTGCTCTACAAGCACACTATTTCTAAGCCGATTATAGTCTGTTTTCGATTGCAACCGTGTATGTTGTATGTTTTAAAAAAGAAATTATCTGAATTTCTCTAAAAAAAAATATTATTAGATTTTGTATTTTTAAATTGCGACCGGTATGTATTGTGTTTAACCGTTGTATGTTTAATGAGAAATGTATGCGAGTGCAGATCTTTACGCGAAGCGGATTAGGCTCCCTGCGAGACGCTTCCTGGGAGCAGTCTGCTCTACAAGCACACTATTTCTAAGCCGATTATTGTCTGTTTTCGATTGCGACCGTGTATGTTTTAAAAAAGAAATTAACTGAATTTGTCTAAAAAAAAAATTATTATTAGATTTTGTATTTTTAAATTGCGACCGGTATGTATTGTGTTTAACCGTTGTATGTTTAATGAGAAATGTATGCGAGAGCAGATCTTTACGCGAAGCGGATTAGGCTCCCTACGAGACGCTTCCTGGGAGCAGTCTGCTCTACAAGCACAGTATTTCTAAGCCGATTATTGTCTGTTTTCGTTTGCGACCGTGAATGTTATAAAAAATAAGTTAACTGAAATTTTCTATAAAAAAATAATTATTATTACTTTGTGTATTTTTAAATTGCGACCGGTATGTATTGTTTTTAACCGTTATATTCTTAATGAGAAATGTATACGAGTGCAGATCTTTACGCGAAGCGGAATAGGCTCCCTGCGAGACGCTTCCTGGGAGCAGTCTGCTCTACAAGCACATTATTTCTAAGCCGATTGTTGTCTGTTTTCGATTGCGACCGTGTATGTTTAAAAAAAAAAATTAACTGGAATTTTCTATAAAAAAATAATTATTATTACTTTGTGTATTTTTAAATTGCGACCGGTATGTATTGTTTTTAACCGTTGTATGCATAATGAGAAATGTATGCGAGTGCAGATCTTTACGCGAAGCGGATTAGGCTCCCTGCGAGACGCTTCCTGGGAGCAGTCTGCTCTACAAGCACAATATTTCTAAGCCGATTATAGTCTGTTTTCGATTGCGACCGTGTATGTTGTATGTTTAAAAAAGAAATTATCTGAATTTGTCTAAAAAAAAATATTATTAGATTTTGTATTTTTAAATTGCGACCGGTATGTATTGTGTTTAACCGTTGTATGTTTAATGAGAAATGTATGCGAGTGCTGATCTTTACGCGAAGCGGATAAGGCTCCCTGCGAGACGCTTCCTGGGAGCAGTCTGCTCTACAAGCACACTATTTCTAAGCCGATTATTGTCTGTTTTCGATTGCGACCTTGTATGTTTTAAAAAAGGAATTAACTGAATTTGTCTAAAAAAAAAATATTATTAGATTTTGTATTTTTAAATTGCGACCGGTATGTATTGTGTTTAACCGTTGTATGTTTAATGAGAAATGTATGCGTGTGCAGATCTTTACGCGAAGCGGATTAGGCTCCCTGCGAGACGCTTCCTGGGAGCAGTCTGCTCTACAAGCACACTATTTCTAAGCCGATTATTGTCTGTTTTCGATTGCGACCGTGTATGTTTTAAAAAAGAAATTAACTGAATTTGTCTAAAAAAAAATTATTATTAGATTTTGTATTTTTAAATTGCGACCGGTATGTATTGTGTTTAACCGTTGTATGTTTAATGAGAAATGTATGCGAGTGCAGATCTTTACGCGAAGCGGATTAGGCTCCCTGCGAGACGCTTCCTGGGAGCAGTCTACTCTACAAGCACACTATTTCTAAGCCGATAACAGTTTGTATTCGATTGCGACCGTGAATGTTATAAAAAAGAAATTAACTGGAATTTTCTATAAAAAAAATAATTATTATTACTTTGTGTATTTTTAAATTGCGACCGGTATGTATTGTTTTTAACCGTTGTATGCTTAATGAGAAATGTATGCGAGTGCAGATCTTTACGCGAAGCGGTATAGGCTCCCTGCGAGACGCTTCCTGGGAGCAGTCTGCTCTACAAGAGCACTATTTCTAAGCCGATAATTGTCTGTTTTCGATTGCGACCGTGAATGTTATGAAAAAGAAATTAACTCAAATTTTCTATAAAAAAATAATTATTATTACTTTGTGTATTTTTAAATTGCGACCGGTATGTATTGTTTTTAACCGTTATATTCTTAATGAGAAATGTATGCGATTGCAGATCTTTACGCGAAGCGGAATAGGCTCCCTGCGAGACGCTTCCTGGGAGCAGTCTGCTCTACAAGCAAACTATTTCTAAACCGATTATTGTCTGTTTTCGATTGCGACCGTGTATGTTTTAAAAAAGAAATTAACTGAATTTGTCAAAAAAAAAAAAATTATTAGATTTTGTATTTTTAAATTGCGACCGGTATGTATTGTGTTTAACCGTTGTATGTTTAATGAGAAATGTATGCGAGTGCAGATCTTTACGCGAAGCCGATTAGGCTCCCTGCGAGACGCTTCCTGGGAGCAGTCTGCTATACAAGCACACTATTTCTAAGCCGATTATTGTCTGTTTTCGACTGCGACCGTGAATGTTATAAAAAAAAAATTAACTGGAATTTTCTATAAAAAAATAATTATTATTACTTTGTGTATTTTTAAATTGCGACCGGTATGTATTGTTTTTAACCGTTGTATGCATAATGAGAAATGTATGCGAGTGCAGATCTTTACGCGAAGCGGATTAGGCTCCCTGCGAGACGCTTCCTGGGAGCAGTCTGCTCTACAAGCACACTATTTCTAAGCCGATTATAGTCTGTTTTCGATTGCGACCGTGTATGTTGTATGTTTTAAAAAAGAAATTATCTGAATTTGTCTAAAAAAAAATATTATTAGATTTTGTATTTTTAAATTGCGACCGGTATGTATTGTGTTTAACCGTTGTATGTTTAATGAGAAATGTATGCGAGTGCAGATCTTTACGCGAAGCGGGTTAGGCTCCCTACGAGACGCTTCCTGGGAGCAGTCTGCTCTACAAGCACACTATTTCTAAGCCGATTATTGTCTGTTTTCGATTGCGACCGTGTATGTTTTAAAAAAGAAATTAACTGAATTTGTCTAAAAAAAAAATTATTATTAGATTTTGTATTTTTAAATTGCGACCGGTATGTATTGTGTTTAACCGTTGTATGTTTAATGAGAAATGTATGCGAGTGCAGATCTTTACGCGAAGCGGATTAGGCTCCCTACGAGACGCTTCCTGGGAGCAGTCTGCTCTACAAGCACAGTATTTCTAAGCCGATTATTGTCTGTTTTCGTTTGCGACCGTGAATGTTATAAAAAAGAAGTTAACTGAAATTTTCTATAAAAAAATAATTATTATTACTTTGTGTATTTTTAAATTGCGACCGGTATGTATTGTTTTTAACCGTTATATTCTTAATGAGAAATGTATGCGAGTGCAGATCTTTACGCGAAGCGGATAAGGCTCCCTGCGAGACGCTTCCTGGGAGCAGTCTGCTCTACAAGCACACTATTTCTAAGTCGATTATTGTCTGTTTTCGACTGCGACCGTGAATGTTATAAAAAAAAAATTAACTGGAATTTTCTATAAAAAAATAATTATTATTACTTTGTGTATTTTTAAATTGCGACCGGTATGTATTGTTTTTAACCGTTGTATGCATAATGAGAAATGTATGCGAGTGCAGATCTTTACGCGAAGCGGATTAGGCTCCCTGCGAGACGCTTCCTGGGAGCAGTCTGCTCTACAAGCACACTATTTCTAAGCCGATTATAGTCTGTTTTCGATTGCGACCGTGTATGTTGTATGTTTTAAAAAAGAAATTATCTGAATTTGTCTAAAAAAAAATATTATTAGATTTTGTATTTTTAAATTGCGACCGGTATGTATTGTGTTTAACCGTTGTATGTTTAATGAGAAATGTATGCGAGTGCAGATCTTTACGCGAAGCGGGTTAGGCTCCCTACGAGACGCTTCCTGGGAGCAGTCTGCTCTACAAGCACACTATTTCTAAGCCGATTATTGTCTGTTTTCGATTGCGACCGTGTATGTTTTAAAAAAGAAATTAACTGAATTTGTCTAAAAAAAAAATTATTATTAGATTTTGTATTTTTAAATTGCGACCGGTATGTATTGTGTTTAACCGTTGTATGTTTAATGAGAAATGTATGCGAGTGCAGATCTTTACGCGAAGCGGATTAGGCTCCCTACGAGACGCTTCCTGGGAGCAGTCTGCTCTACAAGCACAGTATTTCTAAGCCGATTATTGTCTGTTTTCGTTTGCGACCGTGAATGTTATAAAAAAGAAGTTAACTGAAATTTTCTATAAAAAAATAATTATTATTACTTTGTGTATTTTTAAATTGCGACCGGTATGTATTGTTTTTAACCGTTATATTCTTAATGAGAAATGTATGCGAGTGCAGATCTTTACGCGAAGCGGAATAGGATCCCTGCGAGACGCTTCCTGGGAGCAGTCTGCTCTACAAGCACACTATTTCTAAGCCGATTGTTGTCTGTTTTCGATTGCGACCGTGTATGTTTAAAAAAAGAAATTAACTGAATTTGTCTAAAAAAAAAAATTATTATTAGTTTTTGTATTTTTAAATTGCGACCGTTATGTATTGTGTTTAACCGTTGTATGTTTAATGAGAAATGTATGCGAGTGCAGATCTTTACGCGAAGCCGATTAGGCTCCCTGCGAGACGCTTCCTGGGAGCAGTCTGCTCTACAAGCACACTATTTCTAAGCCGATTATTGTCTGTTTTCGATTGCGACCGTGTATGTTTTAAAAAAGAAATGAAAAAGAAATTAACTCAAATTTTCTATAAAAAAAATAATTATTACTACTTTGTGTATTTTATTGACTGAATAATTGACTGAATTATTTTATTGACTGACTTTGTGTATTTTAGTAACTGAATTTGTCTAAAAAAAAAAATTATTATTAGATTTTGTATTTTTAAATTGCGACCGGTATGTATTGTGTTTAACCGTTGTATGTTTAATGAGAAATGTATGCGAGTGCAGATCTTTACGCGAAGCGGATTAGGCTCCCTGCGAGACGCTTCCTGGGAGCAGTCTGCTCTACAAGCACACTATTTCTAAGCCGATAATTGTCTGTTTTCGATTGCGACCGTGAATGTTATAAAAAAGAAAATAACTGGAATAGTCTATAAAAAAATAATTATTATTAGATTGTGAATTTTTAAATTGCGACCGGTATGTATTGTTTTTAACCTTTGTATGCTTAATGAGAAATGTATGCGAGTGCAGATTTTACGCGAAGCGGAACTGGCTCCCTGCGAGACGCTTCCTGGGAGCAGTCTGCTCTACAAGCACACTATTTCTAAGCCGATAATAGTTTGTATTCGATTGCGACCGTGTATGTTTTAAAAACGAAATTAACTGAATTTGTCTAAAAAAAAAATTATTATTAGATTTTGTATTTTTAAATTGCGACCGGTATGTATTGTGTTTAACCGTTGTATGTTTAATGAGAAATGTATGCGAGTGCAGATCTTTATGCGAAGCGGATTAGGCTCCCTGCGAGACGCTTCCTGGGAGCAGTCTGCTCTACAAGCACACTATTTCTAAGCCGATAATTGTCTGTTTTCGATTGCGACCGTGAATGTTATAAAAAAGAAATTAACTCAAATTTTCTATAAAAAAAATAATTATTATTACTTTGTGTATTTTTAAATTGCGACCGGTATGTATTTTTTTAACCGTTATATTCCTAATGAGAAATGTATGCGAGTGCAGATCTTTACGCGAAGCGGAATAGGCTCCCTGCGATACGCTTCCTGGGAGCAGTCTGCTCTACAAGCACACTATTTCTAAGCCGATTATTGTCTATTTTCGATTGCGACCGTGTATGTTTTAAAAAAGAATTAACTGAATTTGTCTAAAAAAAATAATTGCGACCGGTATGTATTGTTTTTAACCGTTGTATGCTTAATGAGAAATGTATGCGAGTGCAGATCTTTACGCGAAGCGGAAATGGCTCCCTGCGAGACGCTTCCTGGGAGCAGTCTACTCTACAAGCACACTATTTCTAAGCCGATAACAGTTTGTATTCGATTGCGACCGTGAATGTTATAAAAAAGAAATTAACTGGAATTTTCTATAAAAAAAATAATTATTATTACTTTGTGTATTTTTAAATTGCGACCGGTATGTATTGTTTTTAACCGTTGTATGCTTAATGAGAAATGTATGCGAGTGCAGATCTTTACGCGAAGCGGTATAGGCTCCCTGCGAGACGCTTCCTGGGAGCAGTCTGCTCTACAAGAACACTATTTCTAAGCCGATAATTGTCTGTTTTCGATTGCGACCGTGAATGTTATGAAAAAGAAATTAACTCAAATTTTCTATAAAAAAAATAATTATTATTACTTTGTGTATTTTTAAATTGCGACCGGTATGTATTGTTTTTAACCGTTATATTCTTAATGAGAAATGTTTGCGAGTGCAGATCTTTACGCGAGGTGGAATATGGCACCCTGCGAGACGCTTCCTGGGAGCAGTCTGCTCTACAAGCACACTATTTCTAAACCGATTATTGTCTTTTTTCGATTGCGACCGTGTATGTTTTAAAAAAGAAATTAACTGAATTTGTCTAAAAAAAAATATTATTAGATTTTGTATTTTTAAATTGCGACTGGTATGTATTGTGTTTAACCGTTGTATGTTTAATGAGAAATGTATGCGAGTGCAGATCTTTACGCGAAGCGGATAAGGCTCCCTGCGAGACGCTTCCTGGGAGCAGTCTGCTCTACAAGCACACTATTTCTAAGTCGATTATTGTCTGTTTTCGACTGCGACCGTGAATGTTATAAAAAAAAATTAACTGGAATTTTCTATAAAAAAATAATTATTATTACTTTGTGTATTTTTAAATTGCGACCGGTATGTATTGTTTTTAACCGTTGTATGCATAATGAGAAATGTATGCGAGTGCAGATCTTTACGCGAAGCGGAATAGGCTCCCTGCGAGACGCTTCCTGGGAGCAGTCTGCTCTACAAGCACACTATTTCTAAGCCGATTATAGTCTGTTTTCGATTGCAACCGTGTATGTTGTATGTTTTAAAAAAGAAATTATCTGAATTTCTCTAAAAAAAAATATTATTAGATTTTGTATTTTTAAATTGCGACCGGTATGTATTGTGTTTAACCGTTGTATGTTTAATGAGAAATGTATGCGAGTGCAGATCTTTACGCGAAGCGGATTAGGCTCCCTGCGAGACGCTTCCTGGGAGCAGTCTGCTCTACAAGCACACTATTTCTAAGCCGATTATTGTCTGTTTTCGATTGCGACCGTGTATGTTTTAAAAAAGAAATTAACTGAATTTGTCTAAAAAAAAAATTATTATTAGATTTTGTATTTTTAAATTGCGACCGGTATGTATTGTGTTTAACCGTTGTATGTTTAATGAGAAATGTATGCGAGAGCAGATCTTTACGCGAAGCGGATTAGGCTCCCTACGAGACGCTTCCTGGGAGCAGTCTGCTCTACAAGCACAGTATTTCTAAGCCGATTATTGTCTGTTTTCGTTTGCGACCGTGAATGTTATAAAAAATAAGTTAACTGAAATTTTCTATAAAAAAATAATTATTATTACTTTGTGTATTTTTAAATTGCGACCGGTATGTATTGTTTTTAACCGTTATATTCTTAATGAGAAATGTATACGAGTGCAGATCTTTACGCGAAGCGGAATAGGCTCCCTGCGAGACGCTTCCTGGGAGCAGTCTGCTCTACAAGCACATTATTTCTAAGCCGATTGTTGTCTGTTTTCGATTGCGACCGTGTATGTTTAAAAAAAGAAATTAACTGAATTTGTATAAAAAAAAAATTATTATTAGATTTTGTATTTTTAAATTGCGACCGTTATGTATTGTGTTTAACCGTTGTATGTTTAATGAGAAATGTATGCGAGTGCAGATCTTTACGCGAAGCCGATTAGGCTCCCTGCGAGACGCTTCCTGGGAGCAGTCTGCTCTACAAGCACACTATTTCTAAGCCGATTATTGTCTGTTTTCGATTGCGACCGTGTATGTTTTAAAAAAGAAATTAACTGAATTTGTCTAAAAAAAAAATTATTATTAGATTTTGTATTTTTAAATTGCGACCGGTATGTATTGTGTTTAACCGTTGTATGTTTAATGAGAAATGTATGCGAGTGCAGATCTTTACGCGAAGCGGATTAGGCTCCCTGCGAGACGCTTCCTGGGAGCAGTCTGCTCTACAAGCACACTATTTCTAAGCCGATAATTGACTGTTTTCGATTGCGACCGTGAATGTTATAAAAAAGAAAATAACTGGAATAGTCTATAAAAAATAATTATTATTAGATTGTGAATTTTTAAATTGCGACCGGTATGTATTGTTTTTAACCTTTGTATGCTTAATGAGAAATGTATGCGAGTGCAGATCTTTACGCGAAGCGGAACTGGCTCCCTGCGAGACGCTTCCTGGGAGCAGTCTGCTCTACAAGCACACTATTTCTAAGCCGATAATAGTTTGTATTCGATTGCGACCGTGTATGTTTTAAAAACGAAATTAACTGAATTTGTCTAAAAAAAAAAAATTATTATTAGATTTTGTATTTTTAAATTGCGACCGGTATGTATTGTGTTTAACCGTTGTATGTTTAATGAGAAATGTATGCGAGTGCAGATCTTTACGCGAAGCGGATTAGGCTCCCTGCGAGACGCTTCCTGGGAGCAGTCTGCTCTACAAGCACACTATTTCTAAGCCGATAATTGTCTGTTTTCGATTGCGACCGTGAATGTTATAAAAAAGAAATTAACTCAAATTTTCTATAAAAGAAATAATTATTATTACTTTGTGTATTTTTTAATTGCGACCGGTATGTATTGTTTTTAACCGTTATATTCCTAATGAGAAATGTATGCGAGTGCAGATCTTTACGCGAAGAGGAATAGGCTCCCTGCGATACGCTTCCTGGGAGCAGTCTGCTCTACAAGCACACTATTTCTAAGCCGATTATTGTCTATTTTCGATTGCGACCGTGTATGTTTTAAAAAAGAAATTAACTGAATTTGTCTAAAAAAAATGTATATATATTATTAGATTTTGTATTTTTAAATTGCGACCGGTATGTATTGTGTTTAACCGTTGTATGTTTAATGAGAAATGTATGCGAGTGCAGATCTTTACGCGAAGCGGATTAGGCTCCCTGCGAGACGCTTCCTGGGAGCAGTCTGCTCTACAAGCACACTATTTCTAAGCCGATTATTGTCTGTTTTCGATTGCGATCGTGTATGTTTTAAAAAAGAAATTAACTGAATTTTTCTAAAAAAAAATTATTATTAGATTTTGTATTTTTAAATTGCGACCGGTATGTATTGTGTTTAACCGTTGTATGTTTAATGAGAAATGTATGCGAGTGCAGATCTTTACGCGAAGCGGATTAGGCTCCCTGCGAGACGCTTCCTGGGAGCAGTCTGCTCTACAAGCACACTATTTCTAAGCCGATAATTGTCTGTTTTCAATTGCGACCGTGAATGTTATAAAAAAGAAATTAACTGGAATAGTCTATAAAAAAATAATTATTATTAGATTGTGAATTTTTAAATTGCGACCGGTATGTATTGTTTTTAACCTTTGTATGCTTAATGAGAAATGTATGCGAGTGCAGATCTTTACGCGAAGCGGAACTGGCTCCCTGCGAGACGCTTCCTGGGAGCAGTCTGCTCTACAAGCACACTATTTCTAAACCGATTATTGTCTGTTTTCGATTGCGACCGTGTATGTTTTAAAAAAGAAATTAACTGAATTTGTCTAAAAAAAAAATATTATTAGATTTTGTATTTTTAAATTGCGACCGGTATGTATTGTGTTTAACCGTTGGATGTTTAATGAGAAATGTATGCGAGTGCAGATCTTTACGCGAAGCGGATAAGGCTCCCTGTGAGACGCTTCCTGGGAGCAGTCTGCTCTACAAGCACACTATTTCTAAGTCGATTATTGTCTGTTTTCGATTGCGACCGTGTATGTTTTAAAAAGAAATTAACTGAATTTGTCTAAAAAAAAATTATTATTTGATTTTGTATTTTTAAATTGCGACCGGTATGTATTGTGTTTAACCGTTGTATGTTTAATGAGAAATGTATGCGAGTGCAGATCTTTACGCGAAGCGGATTAGGCTCCCTGCGAGACGCTTCCTCGGAGCAGTCTGCTCTACAAGCACACTATTTCTAAGCCGATAATAGTTTGTATTCGATTGCGACCGTGAATGTTATAAAAAAGAAATTAACTGGAATTTTCTATAAAAAAATAATTATTATTACTTTGTGTATTTTTAAATTGCGACCGGTATGTATTGTTTTTAACCGTTGTATACTTAATGAGAAATGTATGCGAGTGCAGATCTTTACACGAAGCGGAATAGGCTCCCTGCGAGACGCTTCCTGGGAGCAGTCTGCTCTACAAGCACACTATTTCTAAGCCGATAATTGTCTGTTTTCGATTGCGACCGTGAATGTTATAAAAAAGAAATTAACTCAAATTTTCTATAAAAAAAATAATTATTATTACTTTGTGTATTTTTAAATTGCGACCGGTATGTATTGTGTTTAACCGTTGTATGTTTAATGAGAAATGTATGCGAGTGCAGATCTTTACGCGAAGCCGATTAGGCTCCCTGCGAGACGCTTCCCGGGAGCAGTCTGCTCTACAAGCACACTATTTCTAAGCCGATTATTGTCTGTTTTCGATTGCGACCGTGTATGTTTTAAAAAAGAAATTAACTGAATTTGTCTAAAAAAAATTATTATTAGATTTTGTATTTTTAAATTGCGACCGGTATGTATTCTGTTTAACCGTTGTATGTTTAATGAGAAATGTATGCGAGTGCAGATCTTTACGCGAAGCGGAACTGGCTCCCTGCGAGACGCTTCCTGGGAGCAGTCTGCTCTACAAGCACACTATTTCTAAGCCGATAATAGTTTGTATTCGATTGCGACCGTGTATGTTTTAAAAACGAAATTAACTGAATTTGTCTAAAAAAAAAATTATTATTAGATTTTGTATTTTTAAATTGCGACCGGTATGTATTGTGTTTAACCGTTGTATGTTTAATGAGAAATGTATGCGAGTGCAGATCTTTACGCGAAGCGGATTAGGCTCCCTGCGAGACGCTTCCTGGGAGCAGTCTGCTCTACAAGCACACTATTTCTAAGCCGATAATTGTCTGTTTTCGATTGCGACCGTAAATGTTATAAAAAAGAAATTAACTGGAATTTTCTATAAAAAAAATAATTATTATTACTTTGTGTATTTTTAAATTGCGACCGGTATGTATTGTTTTTAACCGTTGTATGCTTAATGAGAAATGTATGCGAGTGCAGATCTTTACGCGAAGCGGTATAGGCTCCCTGCGAGACGCTTCCTGGGAGCAGTCTGCTCTACAAGAACACTATTTCTAAGCCGATAATTGTCTGTTTTCGATTGCGACCGTGAATGTTATGAAAAAGAAATTAACTCAAATTTTCTATAAAAAAAATAATTATTATTACTTTGTGTATTTTTAAATTGCGACCGGTATGTATTGTTTTTAACCGTTATATTCTTAATGAGAAATGTTTGCGAGTGCAGATCTTTACGCGAAGTGGAATATGGCTCCCTGCGAGACGCTTCCTGGGAGCAGTCTGCTCTACAAGCACACTATTTCTAAACCGATTATTGTCTGTTTTCGATTGCGACCGTGTATGTTTTAAAAAAGAAATTAACTGAATTTGTCTAAAAAAAAATATTATTAGATTTTGTATTTTTAAATTGCGACTGGTATGTATTGTGTTTAACCGTTGTATGTTTAATGAGAAATGTATGCGAGTGCAGATCTTTACGCGAAGCGGATAAGGCTCCCTGCGAGACGCTTCCTGGGAGCAGTCTGCTCTACAAGCACACTATTTCTAAGTCGATTATTGTCTGTTTTCGACTGCGACCGTGAATGTTATAAAAAAAAATTAACTGGAATTTTCTATAAAAAAATAATTATTATTACTTTGTGTATTTTTAAATTGCGACCGGTATGTATTGTTTTTAACCGTTGTATGCATAATGAGAAATGTATGCGAGTGCAGATCTTTACGCGAAGCGGAATTGGCTCCCTGCGAGACGCTTCCTGGGAGCAGTCTGCTCTACAAGCACACTATTTCTAAGCCGATTATAGTCTGTTTTCGATTGCAACCGTGTATGTTGTATGTTTTAAAAAAGAAATTATCTGAATTTCTCTAAAAAAAAAATATTATTAGATTTTGTATTTTTAAATTGCGACCGGTATGTATTGTGTTTAACCGTTGTATGTTTAATGAGAAATGTATGCGAGTGCAGATCTTTACGCGAAGCGGATTAGGCTCCCTGCGAGACGCTTCCTGGGAGCAGTCTGCTCTACAAGCACACTATTTCTAAGCCGATTATTGTCTGTTTTCGTTTGCGACCGTGAATGTTATAAAAAATAAGTTAACTGAAATTTTCTATAAAAAAATAATTATTATTACTTTGTGTATTTTTAAATTGCGACCGGTATGTATTGTTTTTAACCGTTATATTCTTAATGAGAAATGTATGCGAGTGCAGATCTTTACGCGAAGCGGTATAGGCTCCCTGCGAGACGCTTCCTGGGAGCAGTCTGCTCTACAAGCACACTATTTCTAAGCCGATTGTTGTCTGTTTTCGATTGCGACCGTGTATGTTTAAAAAAAGAAATTAACTGAATTTGTATAAAAAAAAAATTATTATTAGATTTTGTATTTTTAAATTGCGACCGTTATGTATTGTGTTTAACCGTTGTATGTTTAATGAGAAATGTATGCGAGTGCAGATCTTTACGCGAAGCCGATTAGGCTCCCTGCGAGACGCTTCCTGGGAGCAGTCTGCTCTACAAGCACACTATTTCTAAGCCGATTATTGTCTGTTTTCGATTGCGACCGTGTATGTTTTAAAAAAGAAATTAACTGAATTTGTCTAAAAAAAAAATTATTATTAGATTTTGTATTTTTAAATTGCGACCGGTATGTATTGTGTTTAACCGTTGTATGTTTAATGAGAAATGTATGCGAGTGCAGATCTTTACGCGAAGCGGATTAGGCTCCCTGCGAGACGCTTCCTGGGAGCAGTCTGCTCTACAAGCACACTATTTCTAAGCCGATAATTGTCTGTTTTCGATTGCGACCGTGAATGTTATAAAAAAGAAAATAACTGGAATAGTCTATAAAAAATAATTATTATTAGATTGTGAATTTTTAAATTGCGACCGGTATGTATTGTTTTTAACCTATGTATGCTTAATGAGAAATGTATGCGAGTGCAGATCTTTACGCGAAGCGGAACTGGCTCCCTGCGAGACGCTTCCTGGGAGCAGTCTGCTCTACAAGCACACTATTTCTAAGCCGATAATAGTTTGTATTCGATTGCGACCGTGTATGTTTTAAAAACGAAATTAACTGAATTTGTCTAAAAAAAAAATTATTATTAGATTTTGTATTTTTAAATTGCGACCGGTATGTATTGTGTTTAACCGTTGTATGTTTAATGAAAAATGTATGCGAGTGCAGATCTTTACGCGAAGCGGATTAGGCTCCCTGCGAGACGCTTCCTGGGAGCAGTCTGCTCTACAAGCACACTATTTCTAAGCCGATAATTGTCTGTTTTCGATTGCGACCGTAAATGTTATAAAAAAGAAATTAACTCAAATTTTCTATAAAATAAATAATTATTATTACTTTGTGTATTTTTAAATTGCGACCGGTATGTATTGTTTTTAACCGTTATATTCCTAATGAGAAATATATGCGAGCGCAGATCTTTACGCGAAGCGGAATAGGCTCCCTGCGATACGCTTCCTGGGAGCAGTCTGCTCTACAAGCACACTATTTCTAAGCCGATTATTGTCTATTTTCGATTGCGACCGTGCATGTTTTAAAAAAGAAATTAACTGAATTTGTCTAAAAAAAATATATATATATTATTAGATTTTGTATTTTTAAATTGCGACCGGTATGTATTGTGTTTAACCGTTGTATGTTTAATGAGAAATGTATGCGAGTGCAGATCTTTACGCGAAGCGGATTAGGCTCCCTGCGAGACGCTTCCTGGGAGCAGTCTGCTCTACAAGCACACTATTTCTAAGCCGATTATTGTAATTTTTTTTTTTTTTTTTTGATCCTCCTGCGTGCAGGGGGATCTTCTCGGGACAGCCCTACGGGGACTTCGGTCCTCGTATAGCTCAACACTGCTCTGCGAGCGGTGAGCCGGGGCTGTTCCCCTGTTCAAGCCGATTATTGTCTGTTTTCGATTGCGATCGTGTATGTTTTAAAAAAGAAATTAACTGAATTTTTCTAAAAAAAAATTATTATTAGATTTTGTATTTTTAAATTGCGACCGGTATGTATTGTGTTTAACCGTTGTATGTTTAATGAGAAATGTATGCGAGTGCAGATCTTTACGCGAAGCGGATTAGGCTCCCTGCGAGATGCTTCCTGGGAGCAGTCTGCTCTACAAGCACACTATTTCTAAGCCGATAATTGTCTGTTTTCAATTGCGACCGTGAATGTTATAAAAAAGAAATTAACTGGAATAGTCTATAAAAAAATAATTATTATTAGATTGTGAATTTTTAAATTGCGACCGGTATGTATTGTTTTTAACCGTTGTATGTTTAATGAGAAATGTATGCGAGTGCAGATCTTTACGCGAAGCGGATTAGGCTCCCTGCGAGACGCTTCCTCGGAGCAGTCTGCTCTACAAGCACACTATTTCTAAGCCGATAATAGTTTGTATTCGATTGCGACCGTGAATGTTATAAAAAAGAAATTAACTGGAATTTTCTATAAAAAAATAATTATTATTACTTTGTGTATTTTTAAATTGCGACCGGTATGTATTGTTTTTAACCGTTGTATACTTAATGAGAAATGTATGCGAGTGCAGATCTTTACACGAAGCGGAATAGGCTCCCTGCGAGACGCTTCCTGGGAGCAGTCTGCTCTACAAGCACACTATTTCTAAGCCGATAATAGTTTGTATTCGATTGCGACCGTGAATGTTATAAAAAAGAAATTAACTGAATTTGTCTAAAAAAAAATTATTATTTGATTTTGTATTTTTAAATTGCGACCGGTATGTATTGTGTTTAACCGTTGTATGTTTAATGAGAAATGTATGCGAGTGCAGATCTTTACGCGAAGCGGATTAGGCTCCCTGCGAGACGCTTCCTCGGAGCAGTCTGCTCTACAAGCACACTATTTCTAAGCCGATAATAGTTTGTATTCGATTGCGACCGTGAATGTTATAAAAAAGAAATTAACTGGAATTTTCTATAAAAAAATAATTATTATTACTTTGTGTATTTTTAAATTGCGACCGGTATGTATTGTTTTTAACCGTTGTATACTTAATGAGAAATGTATGCGAGTGCAGATCTTTACACGAAGCGGAATAGGCTCCCTGCGAGACGCTTCCTGGGAGCAGTCTGCTCTACAAGCACACTATTTCTAAGCCGATAATTGTCTGTTTTCGATTGCGACCGTGAATGTTATAAAAAAGAAATTAACTCAAATTTTCTATAAAAAAAATAATTATTATTACTTTGTGTATTTTTAAATTGCGACCGGTATGTATTGTGTTTAACCGTTGTATGTTTAATGAGAAATGTATGCGAGTGCAGATCTTTACGCGAAGCCGATTAGGCTCCCTGCGAGACGCTTCCCGGGAGCAGTCTGCTCTACAAGCACACTATTTCTAAGCCGATTATTGTCTGTTTTCGATTGCGACCGTGTATGTTTTAAAAAAGAAATTAACTGAATTTGTCTAAAAAAAAAATTATTATTAGATTTTGTATTTTTAAATTGCGACCGGTATGTATTGTGTTTAACCGTTGTATGTTTAATGAGAAATGTATGCGAGTGCAGATCTTTACGCGAAGCGGATTAGGCTCCCTGCGAGACGCTTCCTGGGAGCAGTCTGCTCTACAAGCACACTATTTCTAAGCCGATAATTGTCTGTTTTCGATTGCGACCGCGAATGTTATAAAAAAGAAAATAACTGGAATTGTCTATAAAAAAATAATTATTATTAGATTGTGAATTTTTAAATTGCGACCGGTATGTATTGTTTTTAACCTTTGTATGCTTAATGAGAAATGTATGCGAGTGCAGATCTTTACGCGAAGCGGAACTGGCTCCCTGCGAGACGCTTCCTGGGAGCAGTCTGCTCTACAAGCACACTATTTCTAAGCCGATAATAGTTTGTATTCGATTGCGACCGTGTATGTTTTAAAAACGAAATTAACTGAATTTGTCTAAAAAAAAATTATTATTAGATTTTGTATTTTTAAATTGCGACCGGTATGTATTGTGTTTAACCGTTGTATGTTTAATGAGAAATGTATGCGAGGGCAGATCTTTACGCGAAGCGGATTAGGCTCCCTGCGAGACGCTTCCTGGGAGCAGTCTGCTCTACAAGCACACTATTTCTAAGTCGATTATTGTCTGTTTTCGATTGCGACCGTGTATGTTTTAAAAAAGAAATTAACTGAATTTGTCTAAAAAAAAATTATTATTTGATTTTGTATTTTTAAATTGCGACCGGTATGTATTGTGTTTAACCGTTGTATGTTTAATGAGAAATGTATGCGAGTGCAGATCTTTACGCGAAGCGGATTAGGCTCCCTGCGAGACGCTTCCTCGGAGCAGTCTGCTCTACAAGCACACTATTTCTAAGCCGATAATAGTTTGTATTCGATTGCGACCGTGAATGTTATAAAAAAGAAATTAACTGGAATTTTCTATAAAAAAATAATTATTATTACTTTGTGTATTTTTAAATTGCGACCGGTATGTATTGTTTTTAACCGTTGTATACTTAATGAGAAATGTATGCGAGTGCAGATCTTTACACGAAGCGGAATAGGCTCCCTGCGAGACGCTTCCTGGGAGCAGTCTGCTCTACAAGCACACTATTTCTAAGCCGATAATTGTCTGTTTTCGATTGCGACCGTGAATGTTATAAAAAAGAAATTAACTCAAATTTTCTATAAAAAAAATAATTATTATTACTTTGTGTATTTTTAAATTGCGACCGGTATGTATTGTTTTTAACCGTTATATTCTTAATGAGAAATGTTTGCGAGTGCAGATCTTTACGCGAAGTGGAATAGGCTCCCTGCGAGGCGCTTCCTGGGAGCAGTCTGCTCTACAAGCACACTATTTCTAAACCGATTATTGTCTGTTTTCGATTGCGACCGTGTATGTTTTAAAAAAGAAATTAACTGAATTTGTCTAAAAAAAAAAATATTATTAGATTTTGTATTTTTAAATTGCGACTGGTATGTATTGTGTTTAACCGTTGTATGTTTAATGAGAAATGTATGCGAGTGCAGATCTTTACGCGCAGCGGATAAGGCTCCCTGCGAGACGCTTCCTGGGAGCAGTCTGCTCTACAAGCACACTATTTCTAAGTCGATTATTGTCTGTTTTCGATTGCGACCGTGAATGTTATAAAAAAGAAATTAACTGAAATTTTCTATAAAAAAATAATTATTATTACTTTGTGTATTTTTAAATTGCGACCGGTATGTATTGTTTTTAACCGTTGTATGCATAATGAGAAATGTATGCGAGTGCAGATCTTTACGCGAAGCGGAATAGGCTCCCTGCGAGACGCGTCCTGGGAGCAGTCTGCTCTACAAGCACACTATTTCTAAGCCGATTATTGTCTGTTTTCGATTGCGACCGTGTATGTTTTAAAAAAGAAATTAACTGAATTTGTCTAAAAAAAAAATTATTATTAGATTTTGTATTTTTAAATTGCGACCGGTATGTATTGTGTTTAACCGTTGTATGTTTAATGAGAAATGTATGCGAGTGCAGATCTTTACGCGAAGCGGATTAGGCTCCCTGCGAGACGCTTCCTGGGAGCAGTCTGCTCTACAAGCACAGTATTTCTAAGCCGATTATTGTCTGTTTTCGTTTGCGACCGTGAATGTTATAAAAAAGAAGTTAACTGAAATTTTCTATAAAAAAATAATTATTATTACTTTGTGTATTTTTAAATTGCGACCGGTATGTATTGTTTTTAACCGTTATATTCTTAATGAGAAATGTATGCGAGTGCAGATCTTTACGCGAAGCGGAATAGGCTCCCTGCGAGACGCTTCTTGGGAGCAGTCTGCTCTAAAAGCACACTATTTCTAAGCCGATTGTTGTCTGTTTTCGATTGCGACCGTGTATGTTTTAAAAAAGAAATTAACTGAATTTGTCTAAAAAAAAAAATTATTATTAGATTTTGTATTTTTAAATTGCGACCGTTATGTATTGTGTTTAACCGTTGTATGTTTAATGAGAAATGTATGCGAGTGCAGATCTTTACGCGATGCCGATTAGGCTCCCTGCGAGACGCTTCCTGGGAGCAGTCTGCTCTACAAGCACACTATTTCTAAGCCGATTATTGTCTGTTTTCGATTGTGACCGTGTATGTTTTAAAAAAGAAATTAACTGAATTTGTCTAAAAAAAAAATTATTATTAGATTTTGTATTTTTAAATTGCGACCGGTATGTATTGTGTTTAACCGTTGTATGTTTAATGAGAAATGTATGCGAGTGCAGATTTTTACGCGAAGCGGATTAGGCTCCCTGCGAGACGCTTCCTGGGAGCAGTCTGCTCTACAAGCACACCATTTCTAAGCCGATAATTGTCTGTTTTCGATTGCGACCGTGAATGTTATAAAAAAGAAAATAACTGGAATAGTCTATAAAAAAATAATTATTATTAGATTGTGAATTTTTAAATTGCGACCGGTATGTATTGTTTTTAACCTTTGTATGCTTAATGAGAAATGTATGCGAGTGCAGATCTTTACGCGAAGCGGAACTGGCTCCCTGCGAGACGCTTCCTGGGAGCAGTCTGCTCTACAAGCACACTATTTCTAAGCCGATAATAGTTTGTATTCGATTGCGACCGTGTATGTTTTAAAAACGAAATTAACTGAATTTGTCTAAAAAATAATAACTATTATTAGATTGTGTATTTTTAACTTGCGACCGGTATGTATTGTGTTTAACCATTGTATGTTCAATGAGAAATGTATGCGAGTGCAGATCTTTACGCGAAGCGGATTAGGCTCCCTGCGAGACGCTTCCTGGGAGCAGTCTGCTCTACAAGCACACTATTTCTAAGCCGATAATTGTCTGTTTTCGATTGCGACCGTGAATGTTATAAAAAAGAAATTAACTCAAATTTTCTATAAAAAAAATAATTATTATTACTTTGTGTATTTTTAAATTGCGACCGGTATGTATTGTTTTTAACCGTTATATTCCTAATGAGAAATGTATGCGAGTGCAGATCTTTACGCGAAGCGGAATAGGCTCCCTGCGAGACGCTTCCTGGGAGCAGTCTGCTCTACAAGCACACTATTTCTAAGCCGATTATTGTCTGTTTTCGATTGCGACCGTGTATGTTTTAAAAAAGAAATTAACTGAATTTGTCTAAAAAAAATATATATATATTATTAGATTTTGTATTTTTAAATTGCGACCGGTATGTATTGTGTTTAACCGTTGTATGTTTAATGAGAAATGTATGCGAGTGCAGATCTTTACGCGAAGCGGATTAGGCTCCCTGCGAGACGCTTCCTGGGAGCAGTCTGCTCTACAAGCACACTATTTCTAAGCCGATTATTGTCTGTTTTCGATTGCGACCGTGTATGTTTTAAAAAAGGAATTAACTGAATTTGTCTAAAAAAAAATTATTATTAGATTTTGTATTTTTAAATTGCGACCGGTATGTATTGTGTTTAACAGTTGTATATTTAATGAGAAATTTATGCGAGTGCAGATCTTTACGCGAAGTGGATTAGGCTCCCTGCGAGACACTTCCTGGGAGCAGTCTGCTCTACAAGCACACTATTTCTAAGCCGATTATTGTCTGTTTTCGATTGCGACCTTGTATGTTGTATGTTTTAAAAAAGAAATTAACTGAATTTGTCTAAAAAAAAATATTATTAGATTTTGTATTTTTAAATTGCGACCGGTATGTATTGTGTTTAACCGTTGTATGTTTAATGAGAAATGTATGCGAGTGCAGATCTTTACGCGAAGCGGATTAGGCTCCCTGCGAGACGCTTCCTGGGAGCAGTCTGCTCTACAAGCACACTATTTCTAAGCCGATTATTGTCTGTTTTCGATTGCGACCGTGTATGTTTTAAAAAAGAAATTAACTGAATTTGTCTAAAAAAAAATTATTATTAGATTTTGTATTTTTAAATTGCGACCGGTATGTATTGCGTTTAACTGTTATATTCTTAATGAGAAATGTATGCGAGTGCAGATCTTTACGCGAAGCGGATTAGGCTCCCTGCGAGACGCTTCCTGGGAGCAGTCTGCTCTACAAGCACACTATTTCTAAGCCGATTATTGTCTGTTTTCGATTGCGACCGTGTATGTTGTATGTTTTAAAAAAGAAATTAACTGAATTTGTCTAAAAAAAAAATATTATTAGATTTTGTATTTTTAAATTGCGACCGGTATGTATTGTGTTTAACCGTTGTATGTTTAATGAGAAATGTATGCGAGTGCAGATCTTTACGCGAAGCGGATTAGGCTCCCTGCGAGACGCTTCCTGGGAGCAGTCTGCTCTACAAGCACAGTATTTCTAGGCCGATTATTGTCTGTTTTCGTTTGCGACCGTGAATGTTATAAAAAAGAAGTTAACTGAAATTTTCTATAAAAAAATAATTATTATTACTTTGTGTATTTTTAAATTGCGACCGGTATGTATTGTTTTTAACCGTTATATTCTTAATGAGAAATGTATGCGAGTGCAGATCTTTACGCGAAGTGGAATAGGCTCCCTGCGAGACGCTTCCTGGGAGCAGTCTGCTCTACAAGCACACTATTTCTAAGCCGATTGTTGTCTGTTTTCGATTGCGACCGTGTATGTTTTAAAAAAGAAATTAACTGAATTTGTCTAAAAAAAAAAATATTATTAGATTTTGTATTTTTAAATTGCGACCGGTATGTATTGTGTTTAACCGTTGTATGTTTAATGAGAAATGTATGCGAGTGCAGATCTTTACGCGAAGCGGATTAGGCTCCCTGCGAGACGCTTCCTGGGGGCAGTCTGCTCTACAAGCACACTATTTCTAAGCCGATTATTGTCTGTTTTCGATTGCGACCGTGTATGTTTTAAAAACGAAATTCACTGAATTTGTCTATTAAAAATAATTATTATTAGTTTGTGTATTTTTAAATTGCGACCGGTATGTATTGTGTTTAACTGTTGTATGTTTAATGAGAAATGTATGCGAGTGCAGATCTTTACGCGAAGCGTAATAGGCTCCCTGCGAGACGCTTCCTGGGAGCAGTCTGCTCTACAAACACACTATTTCTAAGCCGATAATTGTCTGTTTTCGATTGCAACCATGAATGTTATAAAAAAGAAATTAACTGGAATTTTCTATAAAAAAATAGTTATTATTAGTTTGTGTATTTTTAAATTGCGACCGGTATGTATTGTTTTTAACCGTTGTATGCTTAATGAGAAATGAATGCTAGTGCAGATCTTTACGTGAAGCGGAATAGGCTCCCTGCGAGACGCTTCCTGGGAGCAGTCTGCTCTTTAAGCACACTATTTTTAAGCCGATAATTGTCTGTTTTCGATTGCGACCGTGAATGTTTTAAAAAAGAAATTAACTGGAATTTTCTGTAAAAAAATAACTATTATTAGTTTGTGTATTTTTAAATTGCGACCGGAATGTATTGTTTTTAACCGATTCATGTTAAATGAGAAATGTATGCGAGTGCAGATCTTTTTGCGAAGTGGAACAGGCTCCCTGCGGGACGTTTCCTGGGAGCAGTCTGTTCTACAAGCACACTATTTCTAAGCCGAGAACTGTCGGTTTTCAATTGTGACCGCGAATGTTTTAAAAACGAAATTAACTGAAATGGTATATAAAAAATAATTTTGTTTTGTGTATTTTTAAATTGATTCCGGAATGTATTGTTTTTATCCGTTGTGTGTTTAATGAGAAATGTATGCGAGTGCTGATCTTTACGCGAAGCTGAACAGCCTCCCTGCGAGACGCTTCCTGGGAAGAGTCTGCTCTACAAGCTCGTATTTTTATTGCTATTAGGAGGTTTTTCTTATCATATTTTAATTAATTAAAAGAAATCTGACTTCGAAGTATTGTGTTGTCATCAGGTTGTGTGCTATTGTGAAAGAGTCAAATGTCTAGCTAGTAGGGAAGTTAGTTAAAAATAGATTGCAAGATTTGTACCGGACAAACAAACAAACGAACAAGAATAGAAGTTAATAAAAACATGATTAACTTTTTAAAAATTCCTAATTTTGTTGATTATCATCTGAGCTTTACCAAGTTTAGAGAACAATTGTTGGTTAAAACTTAATATGAAATCTTTACTGAGAGAGACTGGAAACTTGTTCATGTTAATCGTTAGAGGATGCTGTAAATGTAATAATGAAAAATTTTGCTGAATGCCTATTGTACATCTAAGTATTTTTTTTTTTTCTTTCAAGAGCTAAGATTCTACCATTAATGTACTTTAAAATAATTACGATAAACTAAAAGACCGAGTTACACATTATTCTGTATTATTTCCGCCAAGTCAAAACCGCGCGGCTAAATACCATAACAAATAATAATTATAAGAACTATATTTAAAATTTATCTTTTTTTTGTTTGTTAAAATAGTAGAATTTAAGTAATAAAATACAATTTAAATTTAGTTAATTGTTAGGTATAGCTTTAGTATAGGATACCTTCACGAGTTGTGAATTTTTGTCGTCATTTTGGCTATGAATTTCCTTTGTATAATTTCTTGTTTTAAATATATATATATAATTTAAATATATATATATATATATATATATATCCATCTGTATATATATATATATATATATACACACATATATATATAGTACCTGTTTTGATTATTTTTTAATTTTTAGCTAATTACATTTTTGGATAAATTTGATTATTTGCGACTTTTGATTACCCTGGGAAAGGGATCATCCCTGTTATCATTTCGAAATCAGCCCTTTTAATCGGAAGTATATTGTCCATCCATCTAAGTATCTTTCAAGAATTAAGATGCTCTCATTAATAGAGTTTGCAGAAAATATGATCAATTAGATAAACAGGTCACCTATTTACGATGTCATCGACTACTTTTGCCAAATGAAAATTTTTATAACAAATAAACATATGACGCTATAAGAATATAATAAAAAATAAACATTTACAGTAATTTCCGGCCTATAATCCGCAGGAAAGATATCTCATTTCTTCACCAGAAATTTTATTTAACAAAAAAATCAACATTTTTTTAGAAGAAACAACTCTTACAATTATAACTTTATTTGTCAATTAAAATTTCTGGTGCAGAACTGGCTTGTGTACTCTGCGGATTATAGGCCAAAAATTACTGTATTTAAAATTTATCTGTGCTTCTTTATTAAAATAATAGAATTCAAGTAATGCAATATAATTTAAAATTGTTTATTTATGTTATTAAACTTTAGCGCTAAATCATTTTAATTTATTGGTCGACGGAATAATATGTATCATGTATGGAAATTAGTTTTATGTCTGCTATAAAAATGTACACGAAAGAGTTTTTTTTTTTTTTTTCCCCAAGCCTTTTAAAATATGCTTATTTAAATGAACTTCTTGATTACAAAATAATAATAACAATAATAATTATAATAAAAAGAAAAAAAACTCTACTTGATTATATATGAGATTTTATACAATTTAATCTCTTCCTTGGTATAAATCCCTTTTCGGTTGAATTGGCGCTAATTTTACAAATATGTTTGCGACTATTTCTGTTATTAACTATATTCATAAGCTATAATATATATTTAATAGTTGATGAGATAGTGTTCGTGTATTATTTTCTTAATGATTGTGAAATATGAAAATTGACAGTATTTAAAGATTATGGATAAATCTTATGGCATGTTTACAAAATGCAACAAGACAACTGTGTGTTTTTCTAAATATTTATCCGCAAATTAATTTACGACTATTTATGTAATTAATAATATTCCTCAACTATAATATTTCATAATTTATTATTATTATTTTAATGGTTGAGTATTATTTTATTACAAGTTGGGAAATATGAAAATTGGCAATGTTTAAAGATCACGGATAAATCTTGTGGTATATTTTAATAGGCAACTTTACAACTGTGTATTTTTACAATAGTTTCATGGTAAACACGTTAAAAGAAATAGTAGTCAAAGACTGCGCTTGCAAAACTTACAAAATGTAAACAAAATATATATAGTATTTATTTATCTACTTAATTATTTTGCACATATGCATAGTGGTCTAAAAACAATTCATATATTTATATATATATATATATATATAATTAGCGGGAAAATGCTGTAATCCAAAATTAAATTCGAACAGAAAGGTCTAAGTTTTTTCCAAGACATTTTCACGTAATTCTTAATAAAATCAAGTGCCTTTATAAAAAATATTGACATATTTTCTTTTAATCAAATAAAAAACACAAAGAGGCAGTGAAAAAGCACGTTATGAAGATAAATATTGGATATCAAAATATTTTTTGATAAGTTAATAAAACAAAATTATTTTATACCTTTTAATTTTGTTGGCTTTAAAAAAAATCTATTTACTTTTATTTTTGCATGCTTACCTATTCATTAGGTTCTAAATTTCAAAACGTTTAGTAGTCGTAAGAAAATAACGAATTACATTTAAAAGTTAATTATTTTTCAGCAGTGTAATAACTCAGTTCAGAATATTAAAATATATGTCTCATTCTGCAGTAAAATGATATGTTATACGTCACAAAACATATTTAACGAAGAAAAACTGATCCAAAACAAACGTCTTGCAAAGTAAACGGAACAGGTTTAATTTAGAACCCTTTGACAAATTTTGAAATTTGGTACTGAAGTAGCTCGAACATTTCTCGCTGAGGTCTATACTTAAATAACTGCGATAGCCATTTTAATTCATCGCTAAAATGGGATAAAAATTTAAAAGTAGCCAAGATGTTTCTATTACTAAAGCTGTACTTAGCTAACTTAGCGTGATAAGACATTTTATAGTTAAAAGATTTGTAAAATAACCATGTTTGTGGGCTGTAAATTTTTTTACAGAACATAAAGAAGATATTTCTGCTTAATTTAACCATGAATCTTTTCACAAGCACTCAAACCAGCTAGATTACAACGATATTCTGCTCAAAGAAAAATAATTATTTTTGCGTGAAAAAAAAAAAAAAAAACTTTTTTTCATTAAATTAATGATAAATAATCCAAAAACTCTTGTGGATTGTGTTTATTTCTTATTTGCAGGTGATTTAAAATTTAATATTCTTGGTTCCGATGGACGTATCATTGCATAAAAGAAAAAGTGGGAATTTAATCTCTAAAATTTAGTTGAAACAGGTAAAGAAAATAAATATGCATATGTATTTGTCACAATGAGGAGTTAGAGATTTGGTAAATAATTCAAACTCTTTATTTAAAAACTTTAAAAGACAGATTAAGCTAAAAATGGAAATTTAGCTCATTGCTTGATGCCTTATTAATTATTCACCAGCTTGGTGCTATATCATGTCTTGACTCCGTGAGTCGCAACACATCAACAAGATTCGAATTGCTATCACCAAAAATTTTTTCAGCGCCAAGCAGTGGGCCAGCTGCATTCCAACCCAAATAAAATTATCTGCCATAACTCATTCTTTTTGGCAATCGTCTTTGGCGTATGTTCTTGAACTCCTAGATTACAGTACTTTACTTTTCTTCTATAATTGTAGCTGTATTGCCGTAAAAAGAGAGTTCATCGCCAAAATTTGGTAATTTTTTACATTTTTAAAACTGATTTTTTTTTCTCATTTCGCAATAAGGCGTATACACTGGAGGACAAAATTAAAGCAACAACCTGTTTTCTCGTTCTCTTCTTTTGCCATAATTTTTAAACAAATAAACATATGACCATAAAATTTGGATGGCCTGTTTGTTATCATATTATTAACCGAATTTTACGTAACTTTAGCATAAGAAAAATTTTTAAGCTAATAAATATTCATTTTTCTCTCAAAAGTAAGCTTTGGAAAAAATGAAAAAATTCAACACTTTTTGGAAAGAATACTTAATGAAAAGTGGTGTTACGGATGCATTAGATATAGGTAAAGATGCACACGCATTCAAATGTTAGATTACAACCAAAATCTTTCTACCTGTATTCACTTTTCTGTTTCTTATTATTTCTTCTTTTTTTCGCATGTTAACAGCTTTTTGAAAAATATACATACAAACATGAAAATTGAATAAGATTTTCATTATAAAACTATCTATCGACATTTTTATTATTCTGGTGATGCTCATAGTTTACAAATTATTAATTATATACTTTTTTTAAAAGCCCATTATAAAAGTAAAAGAAAATTTAATACAGAAAGAAAAATCGAGATTTAGTTTAGCATTTCATGGCATGTGCGTCTTTACCTATCTCTAATGCATCCTTAACACCATTTTTAATTAAGTATTCTTTCCTTAAAATTATTGAAATTTTTCATTTTTTCCAAAGCTTACTTTTGAGAGAAAAATGAATATTTATTAGCTTAAAAATTATTCTTATGCTAAAGTTACATAAAATTCGGTTAGTAATATGGTAACGAACAGGCCATCCAAATTTTATGTTCATATGTTCATTTGTTTCAAAATTATGTGCAAAAGAAGAGAACGAAAAAACAGGTTGTTGCTTTAATTTTGTCCACCAGTGTATGTCCCAAATAACAATAAATAAATAAATAAAAACCTGCTAAATTTTGTTGGGAAAACTATAAAATTTTCTATGCGTTGAATGCGTTTCTATGCGTCAATACAGAAATATTGAGAATACTTTTATTCCCAATTGATGCTCATATAAATGTACATGCACTGAACTCTGATAAATAAAAGAATCTAAAATTATATTACATGAATTTTAGCACTTATCTTTTCTACCAGCATGAATATTCTTTAACATCCTTCAATCTCAGAAAAACCCCACGGAGGGCACTTCCCCACAGGCCCAGGATCCTAGTGCAGTCAATCAGGCCAATATGTTGAGGAGCTTCATTTCCTTCGACTTGCTTTCTTAGAATTTTCTCTTGAAATGAAAAAATTTAGAAAACTGCAGTATTCTACGCATGATGATCATTGTTGTATTGTTTAGTTAAATACATATTTTGTTAGATGTTATATTGTTGAAACAGTTGCATATGATCATTCAACAATGCTAATTATTCCTTTAAAATGTGATGTTACTAAAATGATAACTACATTATATACGAAGAGAAAAGGACAAACAATTTTAAAAACAACCAAATAATTTAAAAGCACGCTAAAGTAGCAATACGTAAAGAAAGAAATTTATATAAAAAACAAATAAACAAGAATTTAAAAAAAAGCGTGTTTTTAATACCACGATTGATACGTGTAATTACGTATAATGTAACTTGTGTGTTGTGGCCACTCACAAAATAATTTACTTTCATACTTTCCTGCACAAATTTACACAGTCTATATTAATTATTAAAATTACTTTTTATCAAAATTCTTTTCCATGATGAATGCAAACGATTTTCATCTCATAGCAGTGTAACACTAGATATAAGGTGTGCCCAAATGAAAAGGAGACCTTAGCTGTAGCAGCGTTATATCAAATCCCAGTGAGTTAATGTGTTGGCCGATATATGGCATGGTGGTATTGCTACATGCACATGCGCAGTTAACGGCTTCGCATCAATATCCTCATTGCTGGAGAGTCATTTCCGCAGTTCGTTGCATGATGGATTCCTCCAGATCAGCACAAAATGATCGGCTGTGGATGAGCTCATACGGCAGAATCGCCGGATCACCACACATGAAATTGCTGTTGAACTGTCGATAAACAAAGGAACTGCGCATCGCATAATCCACAAAAATCTTGGTTATGAGAAAGCTTGTGCACAGTGGGTGCCCAAGCATCTATCAGAAAATCAGAAGACGGAAAAAATGGATGCTTGCCTGACCCATCTGTTGAGCTATCCACTCCTTTCCTACGCGTTGGGATCAGTGTATCAAATGGCAATTATTTATAGTTGTACTATTATACCACATGAACTGTAATTATAATATTGTTATTAAAATTTCTTCACATATAACTTTAGTCTCCTTTTCATTTGGGCACACCTTTTGTGCTGATCTGGAGGAATCCATCATGCAACGAACTGCGGAAATGACTCTCCAGCAATGAGGATATTGATGCGAAGCCGTTAACTGCGCATGTGCATGTAGCAATACCACCATGTCATATATCGGCCAACCCATTAGCTCACTTGGATTTGATATAACGCTGCTACAGCTAAGGTCTCCTTTTCATTTGGGCATACCTTATATATACAGTCGGTAACAAAAGTCTCCGAACACTAGCAAAAATTCCTATGTAAAAAAGGTACACTTAATACAGTTTTGTTAAATATATCCTTGTCGAATCTTGTTTTTAGACTGACTAAGAACAGGATTCGACAAGGATTTATTTAATAAAACTGTATTAAGTGTACTATTTTTATATAGGAATTTTTGCTAGTGTTCGGAGACTTTTGTTACCGACTGTATATAAACAATTTTATGCTGTACAGAATACACTTTAGGAAATGCGTTGTTGCTATTATTATTATTACTATTATTATTCAAAATGAAAAGATTTAAAGGTATTGACGAGTCTTTTGAAAAATAACCATATTGAAATTTTTCATGAGAAGTGGAGGGATGTTTTTATATATACAAAAAAAAAATCTAGTTGACTTATTGTTATAAATATATATATTTTTTCTTAATTTCACTTTGAAATTTTAAAAATAATTCTCATTATATACACTTATACTAAATTTTGTCCTACACTGCCGTATTAAAAATTACGAAAAACTCGGGTGACAATGTTACCTGTTAAGCGATTGATCCTCAGATATAATTAGCACCGTTTTAGGTCAAAGTCCAAATAAATACAGAGTTTAGTTACATATCGCTCATTGGTTCGTGAGATGCAGCATTCACAATTTTTTTTTTATATAAACACAGACAGGCAGGTCCATTTTCTAAAAATAGACAAATCGTGTGCAGGATATCTCAGAACGTATAAATCCATCGAAAACTACAGACTGGAAATTTTTAGGAAACCAATACTTTCTTTTGTTGAATATAGAAGAACTTAAACGAATTCCTTTCAATTACATCAATTTTCTCTCTCTCACTCTCTTTCTTTGTGTGTGTGTGTGTGGGGGGGGGGGGGGGGCAAATTGTTTAGTTTCGATTAAAAATTACTAATTTTTCAATGTTATATTATCTTATTCTTACATACTTCTATTTAACCCTTTGCGGCGCAAGACAATTTGAAACATTTAAATTATACTGCCACCGGAATTCATGAACTAAATTAAACTAAAAGAAATTTTAAGGTTAAAAAAAAACGGCCTTTTCTGATATGTTATAAACGTGAATTTTTGCTAAAAAATTTCCGAGATGAATATTTGCAGCTGGATCTTAAATTTTGCATCCTCGCAGCGAGGACAGCGCGCGTTAAGGGGTTGTTCTGTATGTCGGGGTCAAATCTTGCAGTCATTTTTTAACCCGCTTCCACCGAACCGCTCAAAGTTTGAACATAATTTCGCATGACAATATAATGCGCAAGCATTTATAGGGATCTATCTCAGTAGAGGTAGGTTCCAGGAGCAAAAATCTGTGAGCTGTAACAAATCTATCTATTCATTTTTAATCCGTATAGTGTCGAATCAATTCTGCACAAATTTTACACATAGTCGACGAACCATAAAGCGCTCCAGTGAATCCATAGTCGATAAACAATAAAGCGCTCCAGTACTTTTAGGAATATATCTGACCAAGTGTCAATTTCAGAGACAAAAGCAGCCCGATTTTACTCAAATTTTGAATAAGAGTCCTTAGGCGATAACAATACAATATAAAAGTATTTTCAGAGTGTTCCCTCATCAAGGGCGGATTCCAAAAGGAAAGAAAAAAATGTTACTTTCTCCTGTGTTCAATAGAAGAAAGTATTGAATTCGTAAAAATTTTCGTTTCCGGTTTTCGGTGAATTTTCACGTTTTGAGAGGCCCAGAACACGATTTGACCATTTTAAGAAAATGTCTGTCTGTCTGTGTGTGTGAGAGAGAGAGAGACAAAAATTTTGTGGCGACTGTATCTCAGGAACTACTGCACAGAATTGCATATAATTTTATATGTAGATGCACCTTGAGCTAAATTAGTGCCTATCAACTTTTAGTGCCAACCGCTCAACAGGTGGTGCTGCTATGCAGCAATTTTTACAATTTAAGAAAATAAGGCTATATCTCAGGAACTACTGCATAAAAATGCATACAATTTCATATGAAGATGCATCTTGACATATGTTAGTGCTTTTCGATTTTTGGTGTCAACTACTCGACAGGTGGCGCAGCAATTTTCACAATTTAAGGAAGAGCTATATCTCAAGAACTACTGCGCAAAATTGCATAAAAATTTATATGTTATGGATGTACCTTGATATAAGTTAGTGCGAATCCCTTTTTGGTATTAATTTCTCAACAGATGGAGCTACTATACTTCGATTTCCTCAGTTTAAGGGAAGATTATGTTTCAAGTTCTGATGCGTATAATCAAACAACTCTTGATATGTGAGAAACCTATTATAAGACATTATGCCGATTCAGTTTGTATGTATATTTACCAAAAGGATACGCTGCTATAGCGCAATTTTTCCCGTGAGTGGGAATGCTATATTTCAACTTCTATGGCATTTAACTGTATGAAACTTGATATATGAGACAATACAACCATTATAAAAACGCATTTTTTAAGATGTTAGTTAAACTGTCTTTCTTTGGATATTTAGTGTTAGCTTTTTCTAAGATGAAAACCGTCTACATTCATCATGGAAGGTAATTTTAAAAACTAGTATGCTGTGGCCACCACAAGACTTTCTTCTATATTTTCCTGTACAAATTCACACAGTAACAATATTTAAAAAAAAAAAATACGATTTTTTTTTCAAAGTTTTTTTTCGTAAAAAAAAAAAAAAAAAAAAAATCGATAACTTTGTTTTAAATTATTACATATTTATAGTTCAACCATTCGTTTTAAAGATATTGACGAGACCTTTCGAAAGATACCCATCTTGAAAATTTACCCCCCTCCCCCGGGGGGTACTTTCCCCTGGGGGGAGGGAAGCGATGACCGAGATTTTTTTTCCTAATTAACTACTAGTATTATCAATAATTCATATTAATTTCACAATCACAGGTTAAGAATAACTCCCATTATGTACATTTATACGAAATTTTGTCCTATATACTGCCATGTTAAAAATTTAGAAAAAATACGATCACAGCACCACCTGTTGAGTGATTGATCCCCAAATCTAATCAGCCCCAGTTTATGTCAGGGGCCAACTAAATACCAAGTCTGGTTAAATTTCGTTAAAAAAAAAAATAAATAAAAATAAAAATAAGATTTTTTTTCTAAGTTACTTTTTGTTAAAAGTAAACAAAATCGATAACTTTGTTTTAAATTATCACAGATTTATAGTTCAACCATTCGTTTTAAAGGTATTGACGAGACCTTTCGAAAGATACCCATCTTGAAAACTTACTCCCCTCGAGGGGGGACTTCCCCCCAGGGGGGTTCACGAGGCTCCTACGCATACAAAATTTTTTCCCCAGTTGACTACCTCTATTATAAATAATTCTTGTAAATTTCATAATGATTACTAAAAAATAATTATCTTTATGCACATTTATACAAAATTTTGTCCTATATCACCATGTTAAAAATTTAGAAAAAGCGGGATGGCAACGCAAACTGTAAGACAATTTTTACCAAAAGTTGATAGGCACTAATTTATGTCAAGGTGCAACTACATACTAATTTGTATGAAATTCCGTGCAGTAGTTCCTGAGATACAGTTGCCACAAAATTTTGTCACACACACACAGACAGACTGACAGACAGACAGACAGACATTTTCTAAAAAGGGTCAAATCGTGTTCTACAGCTCTCAAAACGTGTAAATCCATCAAAAACCCGAGGTCGAAAATTTTTACGAATCCAATACTTTCTCTATATTACATATAGAAGAAAGTAATAATAGTTTTTGTTAAATATTTGAATTGAGGGAATTTGTATAGGAAAATATAGAAGAAAGTCTTTTGGTGGCCATAGCATACTGGTTTGTATAGAAACTTGTTACTAATTTAATCCGCTTCCGCTAAATCAAAATTTTAAGTACATGTTGGAATTAAGGTGTATTTTTATTATTTTATTTATTTTATTACTTTCTGAACATATACTATGTTAGTAAAGTATAGTAACCATGATTTGCGAAATGGATTTTGTATCTCGCATAGTTCAAAAACGAATGATCATAGAATGTCGAAAATTTACTTTTTGACAGTCTTGACGTCTAGTTATACACCTACAACTTTGGTCTTGACATGGGCTTTTAGAGATATCTACAATATTATACGATTTTCCATGATGTATGTATGAGTGTCTGTATGCATGTGTATCAGTGATCACGATAAAGTCTAAACACTTTGTTCGAATGAGCTGACAGTTGGTACGTATAGTATAGTCACCGTAGCAGGTGTGACTATTGGTTCAACTGTATAGGTTTTAATGAATCTAGCATTTATAGTTTTTAAAGGAACACGAGGAAAAATTCTTTATCATCACAGGTTTTGGGCTCAAAATATTTAAAGTGTAATAGACTCTAATTACTGAATACATGTAATGAATTGAAAATTTGAATACATGTTATAGGTCACCGTCGCATCAACTGTATACATTTTGGTGAATCTAGCACTAATGATTTTGTTACAGGGACACAACAAAAAATTTTTCATCATTGTGGCCCACGGGTTGAAATTATTTAATGTACGATAGCGTCTAAATGCCATATCCGATTAAGCTGCAAATTTATGTGCCCGTTATAGGTAACTATCGCAAGCACTGTATAGAATATGAGTAATATAGTACTTACAGGGACACAAAAAAACATTCTTCTTCATTATGGGCTATTGGCTCAAATTATTTAAAGTACGATAATGTTTAAACGCCTGATTCGAATGAACTGAAAATTTATGTACATGCATAGATCACCTTCGTACGAACGGTATACATTTTGGTCTATCTAGCGCTTGTAGTTTTTTTTTTTTTTTTTTTCTTTTTTTTTTTTTTACAGAGACGCAACAAAAGTTTGTTTTCATTATGGCTCATGGGTTGAAATTACTAAAAGTGCGACAACGTTTAAATGCTTTATTCAACTGAGTTGAAAATTTATATACATGTTACAGGGTTACCGTTGCACGAACTGTATAAATTTTGGTGAATCTAGTACTTATAAATTTTTACAGGGACACAGCAAAATATTCTTTATCATTATGAACTATGGGCTTAAATTACTTGAAGTGCAATAGCGTTAAGCGCCTTATTCGATTGAGCTATTTGATTTCAGACTTCTCTTACTTTATTTAAACAACAGTTAATTACTCAGTGTTCAGAAAGTCAAGTGGAATCACTCCAGATTTTTAGTTTACACAGCCTTACTTCCTTGGGTTTTTCTTCAGTTTTACCATAATGTAAACATTCTGGTGATTTTCGTTTATTTTCGTCAAATGCTGACAAATTAACAGCAACTGGATCAGATCTCGATTTAAAAAAAAAAAATAATTAAATGTCCCTATTTTAATTTGATACCTTTGGACGATTTTGTGAAAAAAGTAAAATATTATTGTGACTGAATTGAAAAAAAATGTGAAATTTGAATCATAAACTCTTTCTATACTTTTCGAACATATGTATATAAGGAAAGTATTGTAATTCTGATTTGTGAAATGGATTTTGTATGTCGCATAGCTCAAAAATAAATAGTTCTAGAATGTTGCAAATGTATATTCGAGACTGTCGTGATACATAGAGGTACACCTACAACTTTCGTTTTGACATGAGCTCCCCTTTTGGAGTTATCTACGATTTCATACATTTTTTCGTGATGAATCTATGCGTGCGTGTGTGTTGTATGTATGCATGTGTGTGAGTGAAAATTAAAAGCTTTGTTCGAATAAAGTTTTCCTGTACGTTACAGGTTATCGTAACACGAGCGCTGTACATTTTGATGAATCTAGAATTTATAATTTTTTTATAGGGGCACAACGAAAAATTCTTTATCATTATACTTTATGGGCCGGCCATATTATACATATAAGCATTTCTGAGGTACGAACCTTGTGTTGCGCTGCTACCAGTGAAACTATTTTTCACTTTAGAATGGAATTGAATGACCCTGACAGTGTTTTCGAAGAATTTACTTATTTCAGAGATGGGGAGTGAGAGGAATCGTTTCTGGAACAGTAAACGCATAACAACGCGCGCTTGTGTGAAAAAAATGGTGGCACTGGGATGTGAATCTCGTAATTTTTCGTCGGCAGGTAAATGGTTAATTATTCTCTGTCGTCAATGGTATATGATTCTCAAAATTCGATAAAATTATTTATACTTATCCACATAGTGTATGTGTTTGTATTAAGTTTACATTTTTCCTAAAAGAAAAAGAATGTACTATGCTTCACAGACACTGTCACTGTGCAATAATGGGACCTCAGTTGTACATTTAATTCCTGTGAACCGTAAAGTTTTGTCGCATGTCTACTTGTCTTCTCGTTTGTTTTTGGTAAATTGTTTAATTTCCTTTAAAGGACTATAATTTTTCGAATACCTGTCATGTTATTTTCTTCTTTGGACCATACATTTTTTACTTTCTTCTATATTCAACCGAAGATAGTTTTGGATTTGTAAAAATTTCCGACTTCCGATTTCTGTTGGATTTACACGTTTTCATATGCACGGAACATGATTTGACCATTTTAAAAAATACCTATCTGTGTGTGTTATGTGTTTGTGTGACAAATTGTATGTTCCAACTGTATCTGAAGAAGTACTGCTCTGAATTACATATAAATTTATATGTAGTTGTACCTTGACATAAATTGGTGCCTTTCAATTTTTGGTGTTAATTGCTCAACAGGTGGCGCTGCAATATAGTGATTTCACAATTTCAAGGAAAGCTATATTTCAGAATTTACTAGCTAAAATTGCATATGAATTTATGTGTAGAGACACCTTGACATAAATTAGTGCCTATCAACATTTAGTGCCAATATCGCAACAGATAGCGCTGCTATTTAGCAATTTCTACAATTTCACGGAAGACTATAACTCAGGAACTAATGAACAGAATGTATATGAATTATATATAAATTCACCTTAACATAAATTAGTTCCTATCAGTTTTTGATGCCCATCGCTCAACATGTTGCACTACTATACAGTGATTTTCGCAATTTAAAAACAAAAAAAAAGCTATATCGCAAGGTCTCTTGCGTATAATTCAACAAAATTTAATATGTTAAAAGGTCATTATCAGACAAATTGTTGTTTCAATTTGGGTGCACATCGGCTGATAGATGGCGCTGATATACTGAAAATTTCCTAGAGAACGGAAAAGATGTCATCTGTGTGTGCACTTCCGTTTCAAATTTCTTGTAATACCTCTCTGAGATTGGAAAATGTCTGTATTCATGATGGAAAAAATAATGATAAATAATTTAAACTGCGTGAATTTGTACAGGAAAATAAAGAAGAAAATTTTGTGATGGCCCAACCTACTAGATTTTCAATTTGACCGTATCAGTATTTTGGCGAATATTTCTATGTTTAAAATTTTCATCAGATGCCGACGATTTAGTGATATCAGATTCCGATTCAGATAACATAAAAGTACCAAATATCCATTAACATTCATAACTTAAACTTTTGTAAGGTTTTCTCAAGTAAAACAAACTTAACTCATTATTTGCCTAGCAACCATCTTCTTTATATTAGGAGGCGTGGCTAAATGGTGTGATATACTTGAAGTAAATGATGGAAAAATGTTCCTGCGCCCATTTGAATCGTACTTTTTGTTAAAAATAATGAAATTGAAGTGACAACGTGTAGTAAAAACTTAGTTACTTAAGTAAATAAACTTTGGCGCAAATTCTTCAAATTATTTGTCAATCGATTATAGGTCAATGGGCTAATATGGCTAATACAGAAGTATGCAAAATTTTCTACGAGATTTACTTAAGAAGTGCCATAATTTAACCTTTCAGGAGCCAAAATAACGGCACAATAAATAAAATACTTGAAAACAAAAATATAGTCAAATTCAGTCCAAGCAACAGACATTTAGCAAGTTACCTCCATTCTCCACCTAATCAAGAAGTAGAATCTCGCTTTACGCCCATTTTTTGCACATTAAAACTCATTAGACTGGCTTAAAGTGGATTCTGCACCACTACGAACATCCATGTCAGAACCGGGATTCGAGCCCAGCATCTGTCAATTGAAGGTTAGAGCGCTAACCAGTTGGCTACCAGATGGGCCTCAACTTAACCCGTTAGTAGTCGCTATAAACAGCGCCATCTATTACAGATAGCGCATTTTTTATTTAACTCGCACCAATAATTTTAAAAAGTGACGTGATCAACGTTTCTTCGATTTTATTCGCGTTTTATGTATATCAAATGCCACTTCCAAAAATTTTTGGTGGCTATTGAATAAAAAAATCTGGCAAAACTGAAGGATGGACGGCAAATCGACCAACTAGCGACTACTAACGGGTTAATCAGAGGTTTTTATATTTGTGAAAAATCCATGTTTGAGTCTTATAAATATTTCAATAGAATGTTTTCTAAAAATGTTATACTCCAATTTCACTTGAAACTATTCAACGTATATTCAAATCTGCTAAATATATGGGCATTTTTGTACGAAAAAAAAAAAGTCTAAAAAATTAAAAAGCTTGAGATTTTATTCTAAGAAATTATTGATATATAAGTCTAAAATGTAATTAAATCACATTTTGTTTGTAGATGAAATAAAATTTATTTAACATTTTTAGTAATAATTCTAAGATGAAAAATGAGGAATTTAATTTAAAATATCTGGAGTGACTTCACTCGACTTTCCGAACATTAAGTAATTAACGGTTGTATAAATAAATTAAATTAAGACAAGTCGTTAAATAAACAAAAGTGAAAATTATAATAGAATGTTTAGTATTTTTTACCATTGCATTTCGAATAATTTGATCTCAAAGATCATAATGATAAAGAATTTTTCGTTTCGTCCCTGTAAAAATCTATAAAAGCTAGATTCATTAAAATCTGTACAGTTCGGGCGACGGTGACCTACCATATGTGTATAAACTTTCAACTAATCGAATAAGGTGTTTGGACATTATCGCACTTTAAAAAATTTAGATTCATAGATCATAATGATAAAGAATTTTTCTTTTTGTTCCTGTAAAAAAAGTATAACTGCTAGATTCACTAAAATCTATACAGTTTGTGCGACGGTGATTTATAACATGTGTATAAATTTTCAACTCAGACGAACAAGGCATTTAGACGTTACGGTACTTTAAAAAATTTGGGCCCATAGGTCACAATGATAAAGAATTTTTCTTTGTGTCCCTGTAAAAAGACTATAAGTCCTAGATTCACCAAAATCGATAGAGTTTGTACTATGGTAACCTGTAATATATGCACCAACATTTAGCTTATTCGAACGAAACGTTTAGACGCTATGATGTTTACGCACACGCATACATATATTCACACTCACTCACTCACGCACACATACATACATCATCGTAAAAATAGCAAAAATGAAATCAGGAAACCTCAAAACGTGTAGAAACCCCAAAATCTGAAACTGGGATTATTTACCTGATTACAATACTTTACAATATGTATATTCTGAAAGTAAAAATTTAGTTGGAACAGCAAAGCATACAGATATCTTTATGTATACGCGCATGTCAGCATTAACAAAGACTAGATAACTTAGTAAATATTTGGCAAAATTGATAAAACAATAAATAAATCTCTTAAATGCATTTGAAAACAACAGGAAGAACTTAAGTTTAACTCACTGCTAGGCGAGTTTTTCATAACTTTCTAACATCGTGCAATATTCCGTCTACTTCGAGAGTCGATATGGAACAAGATTAGTATAAAGTTTGGCAACTTTTGAAATTTAATGTGAATGTAGCTCGGGCGTTTTTCGCTAAAGACTTTACTTCCATTACAGCCGTTTTGGTACAACTATAGTATCTCCCCACAACTGAATTTGGCGATTTTTCTTTGGCGCCGTTTTGAACGACAACGATGTCGTTCTGGACTCTTTGCGATATAATATGGCAGCCTGCATGCTGTTTATTTTGGATTTATGATTTTAAGATTTAGCTTAGGATTTTATCATTTATGATTTTTAGATTTATGATTTAGCCATAATCGCCAAAAATATATCGCCAAATTCACTTGTGGGGAGATACTATAGTTGTTCCGCCGTTTTAACTAAATCTGCGTGTTATAAATATAAATAAATTGGAAAATACTACAAAAAAGTAATGAAACAGAAACAATAATAACACAAAATCATCTATTTACACTATATCTGACTGGATCATGTTATCCAAAAAATGCAGTTTTACTTTTGCAAGCGGTATTTTAAACCTAGTACGTTAGAAATATAAGCAGAACATGCAATGTTGTTACAAACTAACTTAAAAACAAATAAATAAAATGCAATGATAAAAAGTGTAATCAAAATAAGTATATACTTTTTAACAAGAAATTATGCAAAAAAAAATGCATAAATAGCGACAAAAATTCAAAAGTTGCCAATGATTTTTTATACTATTGGGTTGTTTGGAAAGTCATTTCGTTTTTCTCAGCAGAGGACGTAATTGTATTTTTTTCACACCTTCTTCACATTTAAGTTGCATTGCCATTACATATTGTGACAGCTGATATATCAAGGCTTGCTTGTGAAAAAGGTCGTTTTATTTTGCTCGATAGTTTTTGATTGGTGCCCTATCAAATAAAGAAAATCAGAAGCGACATTTTCGGCATATTTTGTTTTTGCTATCAAAAATGCGAAAATACTATTCAAACAAGGAAAAAAAGTATACGATGTGTGCACAGAAAATTTATTTAAAGAACGCTTTTGTCAAAACTGGTTTACCAAATTTTGTTCTGGCAATTTTGAGTTGAAGATGCATAACGTTCTAGAAAACCAGTTTGTGCTAATGAAGACAAAATAAAGTATTGATTTATGAAAAACTGCCAAATAACAACTCGTGAGATCGCTAAGAAACCGATCAAAGTGGAGAATATATAATTCATTAAAATATTTATACAATATAAGAAAATCGTCTTTCATTTTCGAAGGAAAAAACGAAATTACTTTCCGAACAACCCAATAAAACTTAATGCGAATGGTTAATAATTGGCGATAGTTTTGGCATCGTTTCTATAACATGGTTCGTAAAAATAAAGTAGTACCATCTTATATTTCCATCTCATTTCATTATCACATTTAAGATTTAATTATTGTTTAATTTAGAAGTTTTGATGGAGCTGATTTGGTATCTACTGTCTTAACCAAAAAACAAAAAAGATTGCCAAATTACCTAACAAACATATTTAAATAAGGTCTATTAAGAAAGCGATCATGAACATGGAATAGTATTTCGGACAACATATATTACGTAAATGCATTTGGTGTGTATATTTTTGTATTACGCTTCTGATCGTCAAATTAAAAAATCGACAAGGACGATAGATATCAAATCTATACAGTTTTGATATACATTTTCTGTAAATTCTTTTCTTTTTTTTTCTTTGATACTTATGTACTACTTTATTTTTTTTTTTTCCTTTCCTTTTATTTATTTTTTTTTTTTTTACTATAAGATGTTGGCAAGTTTGTGCAATATATATTACTTCAATGCTCACATAAAAAGTTTTTGTGTGTTGCATATTGTGTTATCTGTGTCTATATCAAGAGTTGGGTCTAATCAAGAATAAGCGACGGTCACCAAATGAGCGATAATTGTGATGGATCATTGCATAGGAGGAAAAGAATACGACCTCCTGTTGGAATCGTTCAAATTTAAAATTGCGCCAAGGCTGCCGCTTATTCTTGACTAGACCCTCAAGGGTTTGGAACAACTATAGTATCTCCCCACAACTGGATTTGGCGATTTATTTTTGGCGATTACGGCTAAATCATAATCTAAAAATCAGAAATGTTAAAATCATAAGCTAAATCAGAAATTCATACATCTAAAATAAACAGCATGCAGGCTGCCATATTACATTGCAAAGAATCCAGAACGACATAGTTATCGTTCTAAACGGCGCCAAAGAAAAAACGCCTAATCCAGTTGTGGAGAGATATCATACTATAGTTGTACCAAGGGTTTAAATGCTATTACTTAACATTTTAAAGTAAATGTGATTTTTATAATAACATCATAAAATATTCGCCAGAAAAATGCATGCAAAATTTCTTTTAATACTTCACCAAAGCCTTTCTTTTAAAACAAATGAATTTATTTAAACCGCAATTATGAAATAAAAATTCTAAAAAAACTTCATTAAATTACATAAGAATATTTCGGTTCTAATTTAATGAATAGAATGCCTTTCTGAATCGAAATGGTGTCAAGTTTGTAAGTATATGTACGGTGCATTACGCACAATTAATGTTATTCCAATGTTATACATTAATACATAGTTGCAATAATTTTAAACCACATTGTGCTACAAAATTTAACGAAGATTCTTTATAGTTTATATTTGAACAAATTTTGGCTGTACAGTCTAAAATTTGACAATATAATATGACCGCAGAGGAAATCCCTTGACATGTTTTCAATGTTACAACTTGAGAATTGTGTATTTCTATAGATGTATAAATCATAAGAAATACAATTTTTAAACTGAGATTATGCTTACAAAATCTAAATCGCATAAACCAGATATGTCAAAAATACATTTATTTATTTATATTTAAATTTTCATACACGTGCGTTTCGGCCCATATGCGTTCAGCAGATGAATGAACTATGAACTTATTTTAGGAGTTTAATTTAAATCCTTTACTTATTAGTAATTAAAATTAACAGTTTATTGGGAACAGCTTTATTAAGATTCTCCTTTGTCATTTTGAAGTCTTGTCAATGAAGTAGTCCGGGCATTATTCGCCAAAGATTTTGCTTCCACAACAGCCATTTAAAGACTAGCAGCGCATTAAAGTACAAATAAATTATAAGATACTGAAAAAAAGGTACAACTATAGTATCTCCCCACAGCTGAATTTGGCGATTTTTCTTTGATGCCGATTTGAACGATAACGATGTCGTTCTGGACTGTTTGCGATATAATATGGCAGCCTGCATGCTGTTTATTTTGGATTTATGATTTTATGATTTATAATTTAGCTTATGATTTTATCATTTATGATTTTCAGATTTATGATTTAGCCATAATCGTCAAATTCAGCTGTGGGGAGATACTATAGTTGTTCCGAAAACAATTAATGAAACAAAAATAATAATCACATAAATTATATATTTTTATCAAAATATGAATGAAATATGTAATAGCACCATAAATTAACTAAAAAATAGAGTAATAAAAAGTGTAGCCTATGCAAGGAAAAAAAAAATCTCTACAAACACTGTCCGTTTACGTGAACATGCTGTGGTTCTTCCCCGCCCAAAATAATAATGATAATAATAAAATTAAAAATTAAAAATTAAAATGGGAAAGTATTAACAAAAATTCAAACGTTGTCAAAAGGGTTCTGTTATAAGGCTTTACCGTTTATTGAAGCATTAATATTTAAAAAAACGCATTAAAAGTCGTAGTAACTAATAGAAAATAAGTGATCTACAATAAAAAAAAAAATCTGGCCCAAATAACAAATTTAAGAAATAATGACTGCTTTCTGATAAAATTGGCTAATTGTGGAAATATACTTTATTTCTGTTATGTAAATGCAGTGGGTTACGTAAAAGGAATAGAGTTCTAGCGGTTATATTTGGCGCATGTTGTTGGACTTCTAAGTTATCAGTCCCTCCTATACTCTCTAACCATTCAGCTGGACTGGGTTAGACTATATTTGAGGGTGCCCCTTGATTCTCGCCAAGTTGTGATCGAGGTAAATATATTAAGGTTAGCCTATTTATATGTATAGGTTATATGTATATAGTGTATATGTATATAGTGTATATGTATATAGTGTATATGTATATAGTGTATATGTATAGGTTATATGTATATAGTGTTATAGGTTATTAACAAAAATGCGCCAAACAATTTCGCCAAGGGAGCACTCTCAAATATATTTTTACCGCTGGACTGATATAGAAAGAATTTATCGCCAAGATTTGGCAATTTTTTTAAAATCAAATATATATATTTTTTTTTTTTATGATAAGACTTTAGAGGCAAGGAAAAAATCTATATACGTTGCTATTCTAGCACTTACCATTATCATTAATCGACTCATCATCTTTAAGAGCAAAATCTAAACTTCCTTAGCAATGCGGAGTTCCCAACCTACTCTCTTGAAATCTTCTCTGCAACTGACAAATTTCAGAAAAACTAAGAGTTAGAAACAAAAACAACCATTGTTGACCCATTGTTTAGTTGTTTATTTATTGTTGCATTAGATTGTTGAGAATCTATGTAATTTTTTTCCTACAAGTGTGGGGTTGCCAGAATAATAAACATGAAGAAGGGATGCCAGAATTTAAAAATCTGCCAACGACTATCAAAAACATGCCAAACGTAAATAAAATGCATTCCTTTAAAAAATATTTATATGAAATCCATTCTTATTTCTAAATTCATTAAAAAATAAATAAAATATAATTTATGGAAATAAAATAATATTAAATATTAAATTAAAATTTTTAAATACAATAATTTTCTCGCCAAAGTGAATCGTATCATAAGCCTTGAATACAAACTTATATAATATGAGTTTATAACATATAAAAATAATATTGAGATATTCTGTAGCATAAAAAACGCATTTATTGAATTACAAAATTAAAAAGTAAATTAAAAGTATACTATCTAATAGTGATTCCCATATTTTTCGAATTACAGAATCCATAAGAAGTAACAGATTTGTCGTGGAATTGTAATTTCAAAATACCAAATAATTTTCAATTATGGTAAATTCGAAAACAGAACCGTCTGTAAAAGCTTGTAAAAATATCTTTTTTGACGAAATCTAAAGTTAATTCATAAACTCATAATGTGCGTTACTGTTTGTCTTTCTACTTCAATATCTTTAAATAAGTAACATTTTTACTTCTGTGATTATTTAAAACTAAAAAATTCTAACCATATGTTTAATTACAAATCTATTAAAAATAAATAAATAAATAAAATGATGTGGAAAGGTCTTATTAGAGTGATATTGATAATTTAGAAATCCTTACATAGTCACTATGCCGTAACGAATTCATGTCACCAATGTCATGTCAATTTACCAAGTTTCGGAAGTTTTTATTTCCACTTTCACTGTAACACAGTATCAAAATAGAGCAATAGAATGTAGAATCGTTTAAATTCTTTTAAATTCTAAGATAATTTAAAATCTTCTGACTAAGTCTTCACATTTGAGCTATATGCTATTCACCAAAAACAAGTCTAATTTACAAAAGAGAATTTTTTTAAGTTTTTAACATTTGATATATTTTCATGACAGAGATGATATTTTGATGTTAAGACAAAATAAAGTATGCATGGCACACCAACTGTAATATCACTCAAATCTTACAAATGTCTCTGAACGATTCAACTGCTGTCTCTTATATCTAACCTGAAACTCAGAACTCCATTTGAAGCTAAGTTGCAATGCAATACAGTTTAAAAATCACATCCTTTTCTTCATTTCATCTTTTGCACAAACCAAAGAAATGCATATCTTTGGGTTCTTTCTTACTCAAATAATTGTTTTTCACTTGAAACAACGTTCAAGATTTCAAGGATTTTCAACCCAACCTGATACAAAGTTGACACTTTTAAATCTGATATCAAAATATAGGTTCAGAATTATCAAGAGAATAATTACTAAATCTTTGTTTTAACATAGATTTTATATTTCTTTTTAGATGCACAAATCTCATATTAGGTCTTTCTTATTGCATTTGAAACAAAAAATGTAAATATCAGTTCTTCTTTTGGATTATTAATAACTAAATCTCCATTGCATTCAAAAAGTTTCTGATACTTCCTTTTTGTGAAACGTTTCTTGTGAAATTTCTACTTGTAACAAGAATGAATGAAAAAGTTTAAGCGCATCCTTAATACATACACATTTTAGGGAAATATTACGATTTTTTTTTTAATTTAATGCATAATATATAACATTAAAGCATAAAACCTATTCTATTCTGCTTAATAAATATTCTGCAAAATAAATTCAAATTTTCAGATATAAAATCAAATTAATTTCGTTTTTTTCACGAGGTTTATTTATCATACAAAATAATTTTCTTTAGTTACTCATTAATTTTTTTCTAATATTGATCTCGTGATTCAGTTGGAAAAAATAAATAAATAAATAAAATGTGAATTTATAAATCTGGTTGGGATACTAAAAAAAGTGGGTAAACATACCATACAAAAGTGATTTTGAGTGTGTATGTGTGTGCATGTATGTGTGCTCTTTTGTCCCAGAAAATTTTTGAAATATTTATAAGAATCTTCTAATTAAAGGGATAATGTACAAAAAATAACCATCGAGCAATAAACCCAAAGTTTGCTTTTTATTGGTATTGATCTTAAAATTCCACTTAAAATCAAAATGGGAGACTTTATAAAAGGAGGGAGGGGAGAAGCAAGTTGTGATTTCAAGAATATTTCGGATAAAGTGGATATTGCTGCAGGAATTAAGACCAAGTACTGCATACGAGTCCTACGCCTGGGTAAAATGACCTCAGTAGACATCTTTTAATGGGGTCCTAGCCTGTATATGAATTTCAGGGAAAACTACAGAAAATTCCGAACGGCTAGATCAACGAATGTGATCTGCTATCGAGCCTGGCACCTCCTGACTACCAGCTTCGAGAGAAGAACCTCTCGGTCACTGGTGGGATTCAAAAATTTTCAGAATACAATTTTAAAAAGTAATTGATTATGATTTTTCATATAAATCAAATTAAAATTCTAGAACCTTCGATTTTTTTTCACAGAACATTCAAATTTAATTGCGCTTACTATATATTTTGGATTTTCTTTAACAGTGTCATTATCAGAATGTGTAGTCACTCGAGGCCTGATTTCACACGGAACAAATAGGGCAAACGTTCGGACCCATACTTAGCCCTCAAATCACATTGAGGTAAAAATTCTGAAACTGACATCTAGAATCTAAATTGTGGTTCTAGTAAAAATAATTCCATGTCATCCTTATAAATTCTAGCCCCCTTTGAAAGCGAGTTCTGGAAACCTAATAATAATGGGGCTATTTTTAATAGAACTCTATTATAATTCTAGAGCGTTAACCTATATTATCGAGGTGAAACGTCTCTGCAAATAAATGCGAATATAAGAGGCGAGTTTCAACAACAATAATCTTGATTTATAACCCTATAGAAAATCAAGCAAGAATTTCTCGCAATACAAAGGATTTATTATATTGAAAATATTGTTTCCCCATCTAGAAATGTATAGACTAGATATACTCAAACATTTTGTCTATTCCAGCTTATTGGCGTGTCTTATACGCATAGCTGGGGAATCTATATTTCTAGTTTAGGGATTTAGAAAATGACAATTTATTCGTTCTAGATGAAGGCGATATGTTTTTTCATCAGTGCAGTGGCTTTTTGAAATTAAAAACATATTATTCCAAATTCTCTTTATGCTCTGATAGAAGGTGATCTCGAATTATTGATTTCGGCTTCGTGCATGTAAGTCATCTACTTAGTCATATGGTAAAAGTATAGTCGTCAGGAACATGAAAACAATTACATTCTAATCACTGTAAAATAGATATGTCCCATTTGGTAATGCGTCGCACGTGGCATGGTTTTGTATCCACATTGGGATGAGGAATATTTCTCTTAAAGGATTACTTTATCTTTTTATTTTCCAAACATACTACATATGTAAGGAAAGTATTGTAATTATGACAAAAATACCACTTTCACTGAAAAAAAAAAAAAAAAAAATCTGTTATCGACATCTAGAAACACTGTTGTGACTCTAGTAAAAATAGTTCTATTGGGTGAGTGCAAAAGTTCTACCCGTTTTTATTACCCATTATAAAGAAGAGTAAATAAACGCAAAATGAACAGTACCTATTATTGTGCATAATCCGCATTGCTGTCTGTGACCTCTTGCCATCTTTCTCGTAGAAGATGAATCCCACGGCGGTAAAATTCCGGCGGCTTCGATTCGAATCTAAAAAGTCTTGGATGGTAGTTTTCACAGCATCAAGATCATCAAAGATTTTCTGACTGAAAGAATTGTTCAACACACGAAATAGGTGATAGTCAGTTGGTGCCAAGTCAGGAGAACAGGGAGTGTGGGGTAAAGTTCACTGTCGGATGCTCCCTGTTGAAAATGGAGTTTATACCTCTACTGGTTTGTGTACAGGGACCCCCTAAAATATTTTAAAGCATTGTGTTCTATGAGAGGCATTTCTATAAACCATATTTCCGTACCCTTACTGTACACCAAATCTTAATGAAATTGAAATATGTTATTCAAGTTCACTATCGGATGATTCCTGTATAAAATGGAGAAAATACCACCATTGATTTGTGTACAGGGGCACACAAAATTATTTCAAAGCATTGTGTTCTATGAGAGGCTTCCATAAACCATATTTTCATACCCTTACTCTACAAAAATCTTAATGGAATTGAAATATGCTATACAAGTTCACAATCGGATGTTCCCTGTTAAATGGCGTTTATACCTCTACTGGTTTGTGTACAGGGACCCCCGAAAATATTTTTAAGCATTGTGTTGTATGCGAGGCATTTCTATAAACCATATTTTCATACCTTTACTGTACACAAATCTTAATGAAATTGAAATATGTTATACAAGTTCACTATCGGATGTTCCCTGTTGAAAATGGAGTTTATACCTCTACTGGTTTGTGTACAGGGACCCCCGAAAATATTTCAAAGCATTGTGTTCTATGAGAGGCATTTCTATAAACCATATTTTCATACCCTTACTGTACATAAATCTTAATGAAATTGAAATATGTTATTCAAGTTCACTATCGGCTGTTTCTTGTATAAAATGGAATAAATATCACCACTGATTTGTGTACAGTGACACACAAAAGCATTTCAAAGCATTGCGTTTTATGAGAGATATTTCTATAAACTAAACTTTAATAACTTTACTTTGCACGAAGATTTGTGAAATTGAAATGTGTTATTTATAAGCACAAAAGAAAATGCTTTGCATAGAATATAGCATGATTAGCATTAGATTTACAGGGTAACTAAAAAATATTCAGTTATATAAAGAGCTATTATTAAATATTTGCTAAAAGTGTACTTTCGTTTACATCAAGCGTTTTTAACACTTTCTAACTTTTTTAACACTCCCCAACAAGGTTGAAAAATGTTAATGATTTCGGTTTGTCAGTCTGTCTGTCTCTCCGCGCTCTAATTCCCGTAAATATTTGTGGAATTTCTTGAAACTGATATATGTTATTGAAGTTCACTATTGGATGTTCCCTTTTGAAAGTGAAGTTTATACCTTTACTGGTTTGTATACAGGGACACCCAAAAGTATTTAAAAGCATTGTGTTCTATGAGAGGTATTTCTATAAATCCTATTTTCATACCTTTACTGTACACATATCTTAATGAAATTGAAATATGTTATTCCAGTTCACTATCGGATGTTCCCTGTCAAAAATAGAGCTTATACCTCTACTAATTTGTGTACAGAGGCCCCGAAAGTATTTCAAAGCATTGTGTTCTATGAGAGGTATTTCTATAAGTCATATTTTCATACCTTTACTGTACACATATCTTAATGAAATTGAAATATATTATTCAAGTTCACTATTGGATGTTTCCTGTATAAAATGGATTAAATACGAATACTGTTTTACATACAAGGACACTCAAAAGTATTCTAAAGCATTGCGTTCAATGTGAGATATTTCTATAAATCAAATTTTTATAACTTTACGTTCTCCGAAGTTTTAGGAAATTGAAATATGTTATTTATATGCACAAAAGAATATTTTACATAGAATTTAGCATGATTAGCATTAGATTTACAGATTGACACAAAAATATTCTGTTACATTAAGAGCTATTTTTAAAAATTTGCTAGAATTCTACTTTCGTTTACATTAAGCGTTTTTAACACATTCTAAGATTTTTTAAGTGTGAATATGATATCAATTTGTGTATTTGTCCGTCTGTCCGTCTGTCTGTCTGCCCGCGCTCTAACTCCCGTAAATATTTATGGAATTTTTTTAAACATATATGTTATTAAAGCTCACAATCGGATGTTCCCTATTGAAAATGGAGTATATACTTTTACTGGTTTGTGTACAGGGACACACGAAAGTATTTCAAAGAATTGTGTTCTATGAGAGGTATTTCTATAAGTCATATTTTCATACCTTTACTGTACACATATCTTAATGAAATTGAAATATATTATTCAAGTTCACTATTGGATGTTTCCTGAATAAAATGGATTAAATACGAATACTGTTTTACATTTTAGGACACTCAAAAGTATTCTAAAGCATTGCGTTCTATGAGAGATATTTCTATAAATCAAATTGTAATAACTTTACTTTCCACGAAGTTTTAGGAAATTGAAATATGTTATTTATATGCACAAAAGAATGCTTTGCATAGAATATAGCATGGTTATCATTAGATTTACAGGGTGACACAAAAATATTCAGTTATATTAAGAGCTATTAATAAAAAATTGCTAGAATTGTACTTTTGTTTACGTTAAGCGTTTTTGACACTTTCTATCATTTTTTAGTATAAATAAAATTTCAATTTGTGTATCTGTCTGACTGTTCTTCCGTCCGTCTGTCTGTCTCTCTGTCTGTTTTTCTGCGCTCTAATTCCCGTAAATATTTATGAAATTTCTTTAAACCGATATATTTTATTCAAGTTCACAATCGGATGTTCCCTATTGAAAATGGAATGACAACCTCTTCTGGTTTGTGTACGGAGACACCCAAAATTATTCGAAAGCATTGCGTTCAATGAGAGGAGTTTCTATAAACCATATTTTAATACCTTTAATGTATAGAATTTTTAATGAAATTTTAATATGTTATTCAATTCCCTATCGGATGTTTCCTATGTAAAATAGAGTACATTTCTAACTGGTTTGTGTACAGGGCCACTTGAAAGTACTCCAAAGCATTGTGTTGTATGAGAGTTATTCTTATAAACCAAATTTTAATAATTTTATTTTCCACAAAGCTTAATGCAATTGAAATATATTATTCGTATGCACAAAAGAGTGTGCCTTCTATGTAATATAGTATGGTTAGCAGTACATTTACAAAGCCACACAAAAATAATCAGTTACATTAAGAGCTATTAATAAAAATTTCGTGGAATTGCACTTTTGTTTACATGAGCGTTTTAACACTTTCTTATAGTTTTAGTGGGGATATGATTTGTGCATCGGTCTGTCCGATTATCTACCTTTCTATCTGTTTGTCTCCAGCTCCTATCATCCGTGAATATTTTGAGAATTTTAAAAAAATTATACACTCAAGTTCCCTATGGAATGTTCCCTATTTAAAATGTCATGAATAGGTCCTGTACAACTAGTTTGTTTACAGGGACAACAACAACAACAATTTAAAAAAGCCAATGTATTACGTTTTAGGACAGAATTTTTCAAAAGTTATATTTAAACAACTTTCTACTATAAAAATCATAAAAACATTGACATGTATTATTAATATTCTAAAATATTGTTTTGTATAGAGTATGATGTGATTAACTTTCAGATTTACAGGGTTACAGTAAAATATTCAGAGAGTTTAAAAGATGTAATTATGATCTAACGGCTGCATTATCTTTTGAATTAAGCCTTTTTAACACTTTCCAAAACGCCTAAGAGTAATTTTAAAATCAATTAGTCTATCTGTATGTTTTTCAGTCCTTTTGTCTGTTGTGCGATAACGTAGGCAAAGAATATTAAAAGTTATTCGATACAACAATTGCGTACAGTTGGAAAGTGTTACTAATCAATGCGTACTGCATGATTTTTCTTTCTTTTTAACACTTTCTAACATTTTCAACACTTCCCAACAAGGTTGAAAAGTGTTAATGACTTCGATTTGTTTGTCTGTCTGTCCGTCTGTCCGTCCGTCTGTCTGTCTGTCCGCGCTCTAACTCCCGTAAATATTTGTGCAATTTCTTGAAATTGATATATCTTATTAAAGTTCACTATCGGATGTTCCCTATTGAAATGGAGTTTATACCTTTACTGTTTTCTATACAGGGACAGCCGAAAGTATTTCAAAGCATTGTGATCTATGAGAGGTATTTCTATAAATCATATATTTTCATACCTTTACTGTACACATATCGTAATCAAAATAAAATATGCTATTTCAGTTCACTATGGGATGTTTCCTGTATAAAATGAATTAAATACCACCACTTATTTATATACAGGGGCACCCGAAAAAATTTCAAACCATTGTGCTCTATGAGATGCATTTCTATAAATCATATTTCCATACTTTTACTATACACATATCTTAATGAAATTCAAATATGTTATTCAAGTCCACTATTGGATGGTTCCTTTATAAAATGGATTAAATACCATCACTGTTTTATATACAAGGACACTCAAAAGTATTCCAAAGCATTGCGTTCTATGAGAGATATTTCTATAAATCAAATTTTAATAACTTTACTTTCCACGAAGTTTTAGGAAATTGAAATATGTTATTTATGTGCACAATAGTATGCTTTGCATAGAATATAGCATGATTAGCATTAGACTTACAGGGTAGCACAAAATATCCATTTATATTAAGAGCTATTAATAAAAGATTGCTAGAAATGTACTTTCGTTTACGTTAAGCGTTTTTAACACTTTCTAACATTTTTTAAGTGTGAATATGATTTCAGTTTTGTGTATCTGCCTGTCTGTCTGTCCGCGCTCTAACTCCCGTAAATATTTATGGAATTTCTTGAAACTGATATATGTTATTCAAGTTCACTATCGGACGTTCCCTATTGAAAATGGAGTTTATATCTCTACTGGTTTGTGTACAGGGACACCCGAAAGTATTTCAAAGCATTGTGTTCTATGAGAGGTATTTCTATAAACGATATTTTCATATCTTTACTATAGACATATCTTAATGAAATTGAAATATGTTATTCAAGTTCGCTATTGGATATTTTTTGTATAAAACGGTGGTAATACCACCATCGGTTTATGTATAGGTACACTCATATAGCATGAATATAGCATGATTAGCATTAGATTTACAGGGTGACACAAAAATATCCAGTTAAATAAGAGGTATTAATAAAAAATTGCTAGAATTGCACTTTCGTTTACGTTAAGCGTTTTTAACACTTTCTAGCATTTTTTAAGTGTGAATATGATTTCAGTTTTGTGTATCTGCCTATCCGTGTGTCTGTCTGTCTATCCGAGCTCTAACTCCCGTAAATATTTACGGAATTTCTTGAAACTGATATATGTTATTTAAGTTCACTATCGGATGTTCCCTATTGAAAATGGAGTTTATACCTTTACTGGTTTGTGTACAGGGACACACGAAAGTATTTCTGAGCATTGTGTTCTATGAGAGGTATTTTTGTAAACAATATTTTCATACCTTTACTGTAGACATATCTTAATGAAATTGAAATATGTTATTGAAGTTATCTGTTGGATATTTCCTGCATAAAATGGAGTAAATACCACCACTGATTTGTGTACAGGGACACACAAAAGTATTCCAATGCATTGCGTTTTATGAGAGATATTTCTATAAACTAAATTTTAATAACTTTACTTTGCACGAAGATTTATAAAATTGAAATATGTTATTTATAAGCACAAAAGAAAATGTTTTGCATAGAATATGGTATGATTAGCATTAGATTTTGAGGGTGATACAAAAATATCCATATATATTAAGAGCTATTAATAAAAAATTGCTAGAATTGTACTTTCGTTTACATTAAGCGATTTTAACACTTTCTAACATTTTTAAGTGTGAATATGATTTCATTTTGTGTATGTGTTCATCTGTCTGCCTGTCTGTCTGCCCGCGCTCTAACTCCTGTAAATATTTATGGAATTTCTCGAAACTGATATATTTTATTGAAGTTCTCTATCGGATGTTCCATATTGAAAATGGAGTGAATATCTCTTCTGGTTTGTGTACAGGGACACCCAAAAACATTCGAAAGCATTGTTTTCTATGCACTGTAAATACAAGTGTCTGAAATTCAGACACAATTGTGTCTAAAATGGATGTTCAATTTTAAGATGCTAAATAGTGTCTTAAAAGGCATATCGTTTCACACATGAAGTGTCTGAAATTCCGCCATCTTTGATCCTGTCTACAGTGAATATTTTTCATAAATAAATAAATGAAATGATGAGTGCTATACTGTTTACCTGTGAAAAGATTTTAGAATAAACTAGAGCATAAAAAAAGCATTAATAATTTTTACAAAAACCGTTGCCCTCGCCGGGAGTCGAACCGACAATCAATGGATTCACAGTCGAGTGTCTTCCCAATCAAGCCATCGGTATTCACACTGGATGTTGTTTGTATAAGGAAATATATTTTAGTATCCGTAAAACAAATCGAAGTTTTACGTCTTTGCAATAAAACTGTTCATAAAAGCTAAAGATTAATACATATTATTATCTTAAATTTCATGTGTAGAGGTTTAGAGCTTTTTTGTAAAATGCGTAATAAATATGAAAAAATCTGGTGTGTAACAGCCACACGACTTCCATTACCCAGTACTACACACATTATAAATATTTTATGTACATTTTTGATTTAAATAAGTAACAAAATTGCTCTATCCGTCAAATAAGTTATTTAAAATAATAATTAGAAAAATAATAATCAACCAAATACAAATTTTCAAGAAAATCGTTAGAGCCGTTTCTGAGATGCCAACATTTATAAAAAGTCAATTATTGATCGGAAACAATAATTACATACAAAAGCATATTTAAACGTGAGTTAAAATGGCGAGTTTGAAAAAAATCCGTACAGCAGTTTTTAAAGGAATGCCCTTGGGAGACTTGAAATTGAGCTATTTATACAGGACGCCTATCAATTTTCCTGAACTAACCAACTATATCATTCGAAAGGACATCTAATAGAGTGATTATATAGCAAATTTGAAGAAAATCGTTAGAGCCGTTTTTGAGATACAGACTTAAGGTCCCACTTCCGGTTTCCGATGTCCCACTTCCGGTTAAACTCAATTATTGACAGGAAAACAAAAATTACATACAAAAGCATATTTAAAAGTGAGTCAAAATGGCGAGACATATAAAACAGAGTTTACACAGAGAGTTATGAGAAAGGGTATCAAAAATGGATTAATGAAACAATTTTTAAAAAAATCGTTAGAGTCGTTTTTGAGACATCAACTTTTACCAAAACTTGGTATTCTCAATTATTGAGTGGAAAACAATAATTACATACAAAAGGATATTTAAAAGAGAGTTAATATGGCGAGTTTGAAAAAAATCCGTGCAACCGTTTTTAAAGGAACGCCTTTGCGAGGCCTGAAATTGAGCTATTTATACAGGACGCCTATCAATTTTCCTGAACTAACCAACTATATCATTCGAAAGGAAATCTAATAGAGTGTTTATATACCAAGTTTGAAGAAAATCGTTGGAGCCGTTTTTGAGATACGGACTTACGGTCCCACTTCCGGTTTCCGATGTCCCACTTCCGGTTTTTCAATTTTCACCAAAATTTGGAAATTTCATCTGTACACCAGACGTATTTCAATTCTAAAGTTTTGTAGCTCTATCTTTATTAGTTTCTGAGCTATAATAGCCAGAAGATTCTCCACATACATACACACACACACACACACACACACACACACACACACACACATACACATACACACTGACCAATTGCCAAAAACCACTTTTTTGGACTCAGGGGACCTTAAAACGTGTAAATCAGGTGAAAACCCGATATCAAATTTTCAGACCGAATACAATACTTCCATTACCTACGGTAGTAGGGTAATGGAAGTAAAAATAGTAGACTATGGATATTAAACGATTTTTTTAAAAGTGGTATTTGCAAGAAAACAAACTATGTACATGAAACCAAAAAAATTGTTGTTTTACATTTTGAAGTGTGGGGAACATAAAATAATTAAAATGCGAAAAAAAAATCAATTATGCACAAATTGTTTAAGAATGTTTAGTTACGAATTCGCTTCTTAGCTGCAAGATACATGCTTCGTTTATCTTTTTTTTTTTTTTTTTTTTTTTTAATTACATGTGAGAACTTTAAATAAAAATTAACTTTGTTTTTTAACTTTTAACCGAATAAGTTTCGCGTCTAAGTATTTTAAATAAGTTAACTACTTATATTATATAAAATAATATCAAATTTATTTGTTAAAAATATATTAAAGCAGGATATGCATGTCGCTTAAAGTAGATTTCATATGGAAAATTTGTTAAGTTATACAAATGTCTGAATTTCTAAGTGTCTTAAATTTGTAATGTCTGAATTTTTAAGTGCCTAAATTGTAAAATGTCTGAAATTTTATGTGTCTAAAATGTTATATGTCTTAATTTCAGACATATCAACCTTATTCAGACCCTTATCTCAGCTCATTTATAAAAAAGACACTTACGTGTCTTAATTTAAGACAGCACATGCATCTGAAATTTTGCATGCGTAAGTGTTTCAGGTTTCAGAAATTTATGTGTCTGAATTGACATTTCAGACACATTTCTGTCTGAATTTAAGACGCTTCTATTTACAGTGTGAGTGTTATTTTTATAATATTATCCCTATAGAATGTTCCCCATTTGAAATGACATTAATAGGTTCTGTACAACTAGTTTGTTTAAGGGACAACAACAGCAAAAAAAAAAAAAAAAAGCCAATGCATTACGTTTTAAGACAGAATTTTTTGAAAGTTATATTTAAAAGACTTTCTACTGTAAGAATCATAAAAATATTGAAATGTATTGTTAATATTCTAAAATAATGTTTTGTATAGAATATGATATGATTAACTATCTGATTTACAGGGCTACACTAAAATATTCAGAGAGATCAAAAGCTGTAATTATAATCTAATGGCTGCATTTTATTTTGAGTTAAGCCTTTTTAACACTTTCCAAAATGCCTAAGAGTAATTTTAAAATCAATTGGTCTATCTGTATATTTTTCAGTCTTTCTGCCTGTTGTGTGATAACGTAGGCAATGAATATTAAAAGTTTTTCGATACAACAATTACGTGCACTTGGAAAGTGTTACTAATCAATGCGTACTGCATGATTTTTTTTTCTTGTTTTTATTATTCACGTTTAAGTAAACGTATTTATTTTCCCGTTGAAAAAAAAAAAGAAAAGAAATGAACTCGTAAATTTTTTTTGGCAACAATTAAATTAAAAATAAAATTTTAATGGCTATATTTACAGCTATTATGAAGTTAATATTTTCATATTTTACATAGTTAAAAGAAAACAAATCAAACAAGTCCTTCCGGCTTATTCGGAAGGGTAGGTTGATTTCTTTTTCCTTATCAAGTAGCCGTCATTTTGTTTCAAAATGGCGGCTACAAATTATTAACGAATTAGTAGAAATATTGAGTTTATTGAGTAGAAATATTGAGTTATCTACATATGGAGTTTTAAGCAAATCGGTTCATAAATACCTTTTTATGTGAATTTAAAATTTTCAAGTGGCCGGCGCTTGGAAACAAGATGGTGGGCAAAGTTGACAAATATATCAAATGCATTTGTGAGATAAGATTTCTGTACAAATGGAGTATTATTTCGGAAGTTATCGTGATTTTAAATTTTCAAGTGGTAGCCTGATTTCAAGTGGCCTGACTTAAGATATCCGCAACTTTATCAAAAATGGCAGATAAATTTCATTAATAATGTTCATTGAGACCCTTGTGTAGTCTAGATTTACATAAAAATTCAAGCAAATCTTGCTTTAAATACGCTTTTTACAATGTGGGCAAAGCGAGTACAATATTAAGCGGCACAGCATAATACAAAATAATGTCCGCTTACTGCAGTGCCAATTGCTATTAGCGGTCGGGCGGCAAATAAAAACAATCGTTGGAAAGGATTGCGATTCAGCCAAAACGTGTACCACATTTGGCAAGTTAGCTTTCTCTTAAATCGCCAAAATTTAATCGCCAATTTTGTTTGTTGTTTTTCTCGGACCTCGGTTTCTTGTTGCTTGTTGTGTGAGACGGAAGAAGAGTCTGTTCAAGCGTACAAATCTGATGTATACGCCGTAGAAAAAATAATGGAATAAAGTTGAACTTTTACAACAAAGTTTAATTTTAGGAAAACGTAAACAAATGATAAAAAGCTTGCTTTGATAGAAAGATTGTTTAGTATGATGGTTTTTAAATGCAAAATTATGAATTAACACCATTTAAAAACATATTAGAATATTTGAGATACATGAAAACTTTTAGTAGATTTAATAAGAATGAATCAGTTTTAGATGAGGTTCCGTTTTCAAATGGAATATTTTTAATAATAACACATACTTAGTGTTTAGCTAATTTTAAAAAGCATTAAATGTAGTTCATTTGTCTGTAAAAGTGTTATAAGGTAAAGACACCAGTGCTTGTCACCCTTAAAATCTGCACCAGTGTTTGTCACCCTCGCAAAATACATTTTAAAATAACCGTTAGTTAACATCTATGGCAATCTATGGATTTGAATCCGTACAAGCTAGATTCTCCGATTTTAGGGACTCTTGTGCCGGCTGTTTTAAATTCATAGATGTTAATTAAATGTTTTAACATGTCTTTTGCGAAGGTGACGACCACTGGTGCAGATTTTAAGAGATCACTGATCTCTTTATCTTAAATATTTCTGATTTTGAACATTATAATAATAAAATATTACTATTACCAGAATTTCACCGAATATTCGTTTCGGCCAAATATGCCTATATTAGGCGGCCAAACAGTGGAATTAAATTTAAAATTAAGTTAAAATATTAAAATTGGTAAAAATATTTTTTGTCATATAAAATTATTATTATTATTTTTTTATTATTATTATTATCAACAGTTTTATGAATAATGCATTTGAATTAGAAAAATTACAGAACAATAATTTATTTGGTCAAAAAAAAAATATATATATATATATATATATATATATTTCACATAGAACTTTTTCTGTAAGATATTTTTAAAGTAACAAAAGAATTATATTATTTGAGTTTTTAAAAACATAATAAAGTCACAAATATATACTATATGTACGTGTAGGCTTGTTCTTGTATCTTAGTTTTTGAAATATGATATTTATCAAAGGTCTGTTTTCAAGAGATAAAAAAAATGTAGAGAATCTTTATTTATTGATTAAAAAAAAAAAAAATGTGAAGAGTCCTTTTTCAGGATAAAAAGTTTTGTGAAAGGTCCTTCATCAAGATATAGAATTTTGCAAAAGGTCCTTTAACAGACCCAGTTTTACCTCTAGAATGACCCCTGATACACTCACAAGTGCAAGTTTTCATATAAATAAGATCAAATTTTGAAATTTATTCTTATTTAATGAATCTGGCTGTTTTAGTCAATTTACATATATTTGAGATTTTATATGCGGGAAAAAAAAATCAAAGATTTAAACAAATAATAATCATGATATTTTGATTTTGATTTGAAAATTTCTTTTATTGTTTCAGATTTACGCTGATACTTTTAATGCACATTGTATTGTTTTTCATATGCAAGAAATGATAAAAATAATTAAGCTGTTTTGGTGTGTGAAAAACATTTACACTGAAATTTAAGTATTTGGCCCAAATACTGACTATTTGGTACTCGACAAAAATCACTATTCGATTCAACGCTAATTATTATATTGTATAACATATTTAAAAATGTCATAAACATAAAAAGATGAGATGCAAAGGCAGTGGGCTGAGTTTTATCTTTTGATAAGGTCATACTTATTCACTGGGCTTAATTTGCGGGATTTTTTTTTTTTTTTTTTTTTTTTTTTTATTTAATGAACACCACCTACATCTGTCATGTATGTAGCTTGGAACAGAATCTTTTTATCTACCTTTCTCAGTTATGGACTACTCTCTCTCTCTTTTTAATACAGTAGCCAAGAATGTTTAGAATTAACCAAGTGTAGTTTTTTCTTCTTTTAAGCATCACATTTGCAACTTATAAAAATGAAATATCAAAAGCAGAAAGTTCAATTTGTAGAAGAAAGCAATTTATTCCACTGGAAACTGGGAAAACGAAAAAAAAAAACTATGCCTTTACTATTTTTCTAAAATTTTGATTTACAATTTTAAAAACTGGAGAATAACTTTTTCAAAATTTGTTGGTAGACTTGTAAAATAGAGATTTGTATGAACATAATTTCAAGTTCTGAACAGCATTAGCATTCACACACTTTTTTGGGGGGGTTAGAAATTAAGCTTATTCCCTTTTTGTTTTTCAAGAATTTTATACAAAATAATGATAAATTATTATTATTATTTATTTTTTTTACTTAACTTTAGTATTTATTTTCAAAAAGCATGGCATTATTATTATTTTTATTTATTTTATTTTTTTTCATTCTCATACATTACATTTTAGTTTAACAAATAAAATTAAAATTTAGAGATTATTATTCAAGAATTTAAAATCATGTCAAAGCATGAGATTTAACAAAATAATCTGTCGTGTCGTTCACACGACTTTCTCTTACCCTGAAATTTAATACTATAAGTACAGTTTGGAGATTAAGAGGTAACATAACGAGTACTGTTATATAAACCTATGTTAAACAATTCAAATTAGGCTTCGGAAGAGTTTTATATGATAATTAGTTCTGTGTACCCCCCGTTTCATTAATGCACCTACATTTATATAGAATTTAATTCGGTTATTAAAAAATAATCCTGTTTTTAAAAAAATAATTTATTAAAATCATTATTTAAAAAAATTATCTTTTATGATAATGCAGACGATTTCCATATTAGAGAAGTAGTATAACACTAAATATCCAAAAAAATGTCCATTTTATTCTCAATATTAAAAAAAAAAAAAAAAATCAATAACTTCGTTTTAAATTATCACAGATTTATAGTTCAACCATTCGTTTTAAAGGTATTGGTGAGCTCTTTTGAAAGATACCCATCATGAAAATTAACTCCCCTCGAGGGGGGACTTCCCCCCCAGGGGGGAAGGCGAGGCTCCTACATACACAATTTTTTTTTCCCAGTTAACTGTCTCTATTACAAAAAATATATATTCGTTTCATTTGGTTTAGTGCAGTCTGTAGACGTTAAACTCTACTTACCTGCAATTTCCCCCATAGACGTAATGTATTTGAATACTTTTGAGTGTCCCTGTACACGAACCATTTGCTTCATCTCAACAAAAAGCTTACTGTAGCATCCCTATATGATACACATTTAGAATACCGAGTTTGAACTTTCTGCTACTATTTGTTCTTGAGATATGCTGATAACAGACACACAGACCATTTGCTAAAAACATGATTTTCGTATTCAGGGGACCTCAGAACATGTAAATATAACAAAATCTCACGTTCGAAAATTTCACCCTAAAACAATACTTTCTCGACCCTATTGGTGAGAGAAAGTAAAAATGAAAGATATAATGGAAAAAAGAGAGCGAGAGAGAATTCTAGTTGAATTCGCTATGATTAGAGCTTATTCTTTTTAATGCTTCAATTTTTATTAAAATTGCTCTTTTAATGTAAAGATGTTCTAAAAAAGACATTAAAATGTATACAATCTTAAAAAAATAAATGAATAAACAAATAAAATAAACACAAATAAATGCCATTTAGAAACAAGTATTGCAAAAACATAGTGAAAAGTTTATAAAGAATTTATTTAAATCAAGAAGAAGAGATTATTACAGTATCAACTTTTAAACATCAAGAGGAAAAAATATGTCACATATGCATATTTAATCATTCATATGAAATTATACTATTTTAATAATTTTTCAGGTAATAATTAAAATCTTTTGCAAAACTTAGCATAACATTGAGGTATATATATTGAAGCAGTGAATGCTGCAGAATACAATTTATAATCTGAATCAAGTATTTCTGTAATATAAATAAAGTTATTTATAGAACAATTAAATCACAAAAATCTTACTGTGAACTGAAGAAGAAGAAGGAAAAAAATTGAAGGCAGCAGCAGTGTTCTCAGCACCTACCTAAAAATCAATATCTCAAAAACTACACAACATATACAATTTTACTTTTATGATGTATTCCTGTTAACCCTTAAATGCTTACTATTTAAAAAATCTGCATCCTTTTTAATGTAATTTTTAGCACTATTGTTGCCTCAACATGATAAAAATTTCTTTAATAACACTATCAGTATGTAATTTATTGGCACCATTAGGCACTAAAGCTTCAATATTATTCAAATAATATTTTAGAAGACAAAATTGGCTATGTTGCCAAAAGGCAACACATGACATTTAAGGGTTAAATGGTGACAAGAAGAGCAAGATCTTGATCATATTATAATGAAACATGCAATATAAATGCGTAACAGCACATCCTCAGCTACTTTCAACTGTAAACAATCGTGCTGATGATACTGAAAGCAGAATGCGCCAAACAGGTACAGGATTACCAGACATAACTAGAATTGGCCCAAATTCCACGTTTGAAACTAATTTTTGATACAAAGTAATAAATTGAAACCTTATTCGCTTTAATTTACTTATTTTTGGCTGCTTTTTCCTACAAAAAAGTTACCTTGAGAACATATATACCAATCCCATAATTTTTCTCAGCCTATTAGAGGTTCGTTTTAGCTAAATGCACGCATTAGCTACTTCACCGGCAGCCACACAATCAATTTCCGGGGAGGAGATAGTCACTGAATGCTGCATTAGACACCCACCAGGTATTTTGGCACATGCATTCATAGAAACTATACCAATTGCTGATCATCTTGTTTTTTATTTTACAGCACAATCAGTTACACTGAAAACAGAGAATTGTATTAACACGTTTCGCTTTTTCAAAGGATCAATATTGCTGTACAATCTATAAAATTTTCACATTTTTCCTTTTTTCTTTTTCTTATTTTGCAAAGAGCTCTTGACATCAAGACTAGCGCCAAAACTATATTTGGCCTGCCAGCAACTGTGATACTCTGTAAATTGTCTATTTCCTCTATGTATAAGGATCATCAACCACGACTGTATCTCTTTCCTGAACCACATTACAAAGTGTTAAGACAGCTTTCATGTTTTTTTTTTAACTTAAGCCTCTACAATATCTTTTCAGATATTGATATGAAATATAATAATTTCAAACAGTTTTAGTATCTTGATATGAGATACCTCTGTAATTACGTTATGAATTTTGTGAAATAAAAATTTGACCAAAAGTCTATATGTTGATATACGCTCCTAAAAATGAAATAGGAGGTCCATCAGTGATTTTAAAATCTATATTTAATCAAAAAGTAGTTGTTTTATCTCAGTTGCTTATAATTATGCTTCAGATCCACAATTCACAAACAGAGCTATAATCAATATAGGTGACCTAATATAATTTGTAAAACAAAAAACAGCATGTGATAGTTGAAATTGCAATTTTTGTATAGCTTATAAACAAACCCTCTAATAGCAGGAAGTTTGCTTCAGATCATACTTATAGAATACTAACTTGCACACACTATCAAAATCACCATTAAAGCTTTCAGATTTCTTCATAAAAATCTCTTTGTTAAGAGAATTGTAAGAAAGATATTTTAACATATGAAACTGATGAAGGTGCAAATATGAAGCTACAACAACAACATGAAAATATTATCTATACCTGACCATTTCTGGAAACTGACGTTCATCATCATACCTAGCTTCTTAAAAAAAAAAAAAAAGTTCCAAAAGGAGGTGTGTCTTTGAAAAAGAGTTATCAGCATCTGTTTTAATTCAGTACTACAGTAATTATCTGCACATAAAATTCATACATACATATCATTCACATGAAATTTTAACAAAAATATTTTATTAATTCACTAATAATTTCCATCTGTGATAATGAAAATTATAAGTAATATGTCAATTATTTAAAATTGCCAATAGAAACTTAAAACAAAAAAATTGTTTAATATATCAGATTTTTGGTATTTTACCTGAAAAATAAAATCAAGCATGAAATTGGTTGCACATTCCAGTATTTAATTGCACATCTGTACATTGTTGACTAAAGACGAACTCGCTATGAATATGAAAAAATTGAAAGCACAGAAATATACATATCCACTTATATATTTATATGATCTTTATATTTTCCCCTTATTTTTCTGTAACTGTACATTTTGTAATCATAATTCCAATTTCCATAACAAATACTTCCCTTTATATTGATGTTTCAGTTCTATACATCATTTAAAAATAAAGATAAAAATATATGTATACACATATATTTTGAAAATAAGATGTGGATTTATCAAAATACTTTTTTTGCATACTGCAACACCTCAAGGGACACACTGTCCCTCAACCATGATATTATCTCCCACAGTGATAACTTTCCTTTAAATATCATAAGAGAAAAAAATTCATATTTCAAAAATTAGTAGTTTTGGGTTTACTGAATGCAGGACTTCTTTGTATTACTAATGTACTTAATTCTTGAAAATTTAACTTTTTTTTATTATTAAAAAAATAATAATAATAAAATATAGGCTTCGCTGTAATATCTGAAATATATATATATCAGTTTTTATTTCATAAATCTGACTTTCATTTTGAATGACACATCGTGAAATTGTTCAATTTTTTTAATGATATACTCTTTGCTAACCATTTATTGTTCAGTGTATGTTATATATGGAAGTTCACTGAGTTCCCAAGTTTAATTTTCAACATGAGATTGCAACTTTTCTACCATTGCTTATATTTCCACTGTGTGACCACAGGTAAGCTTACAGTTTCTTTGTAAGAAGCAAACTGTATCTGAATCTGTTTAAAAGAAATACACAATTTTCTGAAAGAAATTGTATTTTTTAACATTGTTATTTAGGGTAGTGATTTTTAGGTTCAAGTTCATCTTGCATTTATTATATAACCATTTATCATAAATATTAAATTTTTTTCTTTCTTTCTTTTTTCTAGACTTTTCAATAAATTACTTCATCACAGAATAAACTATTTTTTTTTTTTTATGAATAAATACTCTGTATGATCTTGAGCTTCATTTTAACATACAGACTTTCTTTCCCATTATTGGCAACTTCTTTTTTTTTTCTTTTTTTTTTTAAATAATTATTTCATTTACTTCTTTTAAGGCACATAGCATTTTTTTTATGAAATTTTCTTTAACATTTTAAATTGAGATTTTCAGGTTTTCTATTTTGAATGAATAAATACACTGTATGATCTAGAGCTTCATGTCCAACAAATAGACTTCCTATCTCATTTTCAATTTTTTTTCTAAGGTTCATATTATATACATAACATTTTGTACCAAATTTTCTTCAAAATTTTAAACTGAAATTATTAGATTTTATATATTAGACTTTATCTTCTACGGGTGAAGGACCTGTATGGTTCCATGTGTAAACAACTGTGTTGCATACTGTAGCCTAAAATTTCTTTGGTTCCTTTTAGCGATTAACAAATCTGGCTGCTTTCATATTGATGTAGCTTCTTATTTCAGCCAGTCTAAATCTGTTCAAGAGTGTCTGTTTAGAGCGATGTTGCACATCGTTCTAATACTTCAGTCATTCAAAATTTTCCTCATTGAATGGTTGATTAATTCTGTGCCAGAGAGAGTTGTGAGATAAACAAGTTGCTTAACTATAAGGCTGGTATTCTTTGCATTATCACAAGTCGTGTATAATTTGCAAATTCATTTTACATGCTTTCATGGCAAAAAAAAAGAAAAAAAAATACAAAGCCAGAATTTTGTTTAGTCAGATTTGAGAATCCACATGAAATGCGGACCACCAATTGAAGTTTCTTCAGCGAGGATCATTGACATTGATTTGTTTTTCAGGTTTTGGTGGTTTAATAGAATGTCAGTAACATGCATTTCTGTTGGTTTTACATAAAATTATCATTTGATAAAGAAAATGCCTAGTCTTTTTATAAAGTTCATTTTGTGTTCCTTGTTTTGATGTATTATTCTTTCACACTTCACTTGGAAAGTATCACTTGTATGTAAAATTAACATTGTTGGAGGTATTCAAGAACTTTCAGCAAATTTTTCCTAAAAAGTAAACCATTTTCATTTTTATGCTCCAGTGCAATCACTGTGGTATGAGCAATCATTCTTAGCATAGCAAAATTAATTTTAAAACAGTTCATATCTTGCTTAGAGTATGCGAAACAGGAAATAACTATTACCTTAAATCATTTACATATCAGATATTTGTACGGTGATATCTTACCATTTATCACCAATTGAAATCAGTAACTTTACCGCAACAAAAAGTGACAATTTCTGACTAGCATTAACTATTACAGAGTTAATAATTCGAGGAACAGAAAATAATTTCAAACTTTCAAATATAGGTTTGTTAAATGTCATTGAGATGCTTTATCAACATTCTAATTTAGTTCACTGCATTTGTAATTCTATACCTTTTACTCCACTTCTCATTTGTATGTTGCTAAAAGGCATACAAATCTAAAATAATTGAACAATATTCAAGTGAATGATCTTTTAACACAATTTTAGCTAAAATTGTCCTAAATACAATGTACTTTGGTGGTAGAGTTGAAATTAATTAAAACAATCTTGCATGTCTGGGATTAGTAAGGTTTTTAAAATTATGTTGTTCGCTTATCATTCGCTTCATCAGTAATACTTTAACTTATAAATGGGGAAAATGAGAGAATTAAACAGGACTAAATTGAAGCCAACAACAGTATTTTGTCAGCACACAAATAACTGTAAATTAAAAAAGCTTACAAAAGGATGCATTACTTTTACAATATTTCAAAGGTACTTACAGTGAGTAAAAATACAATGAATACACGCACGGAATGCAATTAAACTAGGAATTAATGTAACTGCAATGCGAGTCATATCTTCTAAACATTAAAGTAAAATATAAATTCATTGTGATAATTTTAAGTAGGATTAAAATGACACCAAGTATGCAATACTGCAAGGATGAAAGTGTTTAAAGATAATAATGCAAAAACATAGTGATTAAAATTATGCAATGAAACGTATACACATCATAAATATCAATACGCCCCCCCCCCCCAAATAAAATCAACTAGGATTTAAAACAAGTAATAGAAAAATCAATAAATTATAATCATTAAACAATATATTTACAGTATAATTAAATGGGGGTAAGTATGACTAGGCACACACCTAGCTGAAAACCAACATCAAATACATAGATATAGATTACACATACAAAAATATGATATTTATGGTGATTACAAAATTGGATAAATACACAGCATAGTTATGAATATGCCAAAATATATTTTAACTAAGAATTTGTATTATCAAAATGCAAATTAATAATTTCTAAATATTAAGCAAGTTGTTCAGAGTGCACATATATTGTGAGAATTTAATGGGACTAAAATGAAACCAACATCATTTTATCAGCAAACATACAGCTGAAATCAAACATGACAGAATGCATTAAAACTAAGAATTAGTACAACTATAATGGAAATAAGTAACTTCTAAACATTAAAAAAGTTATTCACAATATACATAACACATATTGTGAGAATCAATTCGGCTAAAACTGAAGCCAACAGTAGTATTTTATCCAAAAACATGCTGATGAAAACCAACATCACTTTCAAATAGATGTATTAAACATTTAATAGTACAAAGATACATAAAGTGATTGAGTATAAAATGGATACACAAACAATACACTGTAAGAAAATTCCGTAACGTTACGCATTATTTCAAGCAACGTTCCTGGTTTCCACGGGTTTTTTTCAGATTCCTGGGAAAAATAAGTTTCCGGGCGAAAAATTTTCTGAATTCAGTAAGTGTGTGTTTCTTTTGCGTGGCAACATCTTTGATATCGGTGCATCGCCATCTTGGCTTCGTATCGTTCGTAACTTTTTACGTGTGTCGCATGTGCTTTGATTTTTATATTAACAACTGTTGGATATACTGGAGAAGCTGCTTTACTTAAAATTAATCAGTGCGTCATTAATTTATTAGAGAGTGAGCAATATTTTATGCATATCCCATTATTTTGATATCTTCGTATATCGTTCAAAACATAATTGAATGTCTTTTTTATTTCATTTATTTTCTTGCCTGATTGAACTGCTATGGTAGTTTCTTATTGGATTATTATTTTTTAAAAAGCTAATTGAGTTGGCAGTATTTTTATATATAATCCATTTATTTTATATATTTGTATATCGTATTTTCTAAACTGAGTGTTGGCAAGTATGTAAAATAAACACATATATCATTGTAAAGAAAATTGTATGAATAAATTTGATGATAGACATTTTGCTCTGAATAATATTGTTATCTTGCTCATATTTTGTATTTTAAACTGTAAATAAAAATTATTTGAATGTTTACTTTGTATCTTAATATCCTAACTAAGTGGAATAAAGTTTCACTAAATCATCACTAGATCTAAGTTTTTTTTTTCTTTTTTTTTTAAACCATATTTGAAGCCATTATGATGTAATCTGACAATTGGGTACATAAAGTAACTAAATGAAATCAGGTATGTGTACAAAAGTAGCCTATTCATCATTATTTACTGGGAGAATTCCTTTTCAAATACAACTTTAAAAATTATTCTGTAACATAAAATTTTCACTAAAACTACTGTTATTAGTTATAATAAATTTTGAACACTTTAAGTGTTGCAAAAATGCAACCCTAGGCGTTAATGGTTTGTCTTTTTTTTTTTTTTTTTTTTTTCCCCAAGAATTTGTTCTATCAAAAAAAAAAAAAAAAAGTATGCCCTAACAGTGTCAAAGCCAGTAAAAACAGTGCCAGAGCGCTATAAATCTATAATATTTAAAAATAAATATCTACTTAGGCATGTATACTTCCACAACCACCTTAACACATTAAAGATATTGTGTTGAATGATTTTTTTATTTTCATTAGTGTTGATTTAAAAAAAAAAAAAAAAAAAAAAAAAAAAAAAAAAGTGATGGCTTCTTGAAGACACTTGCAGCTTCTTCAAAAACATAGTAGAACTTTGAGATTTTTCCCATACCAATTAAGGAAATTTTATGATACATTGTACTGAATAAGTTACAAAGTGAACACTTGTTTAACATTTTGTTACTCATGCCTTATCTGAGAAATATCATTACTTTTTTCAATAACTACATTACACAGTTCGAGAGAGAATTCTTTTGTTTTGGAAAGAATTTGATTTAATGTTACTACTTTCTCCTTTAAGTTCTGTTTTTTATGTATTTTATTAATGTTTACAATTGATCTTGGTGTATCTGATGGATATGATTTTCTCTCTCTTTTTTTTTTTGCTGCCAACAACTTAACGGCATTTTCAGTCAAATCATTAAAACAAATTTTACAAAACTGTTAACAATTTTGCATATCATACAAATTATTGAAATTTTAATGTATCATTTTAAAAAAGCGAAATTTTTGATTTTTAAAATGTGATAATTTTTCAATGACAACCCCCCCCCCCCCAAAAAAAAAAAAAAATAAATAAATAAATATAAATAAAATAAAATAAAATAAAATAAATATATATATATATATATATTGGTAATGAATTGGTCTGAACGTTGTGAAAAAAAAAAAAAAAACTGAAAGTATGTTATTATGCACTGGAAGACATAGCTTTAAACTCATTTGAGTATTAAAAATAAGGGGGGGGGGAGCACTTTTAAGGATCAAATAGTTACTTATACTGTTATCTAATTCAGGCAAAAGCTTAGTAAAGTTAAAACTTTAAAAAAATAGTATTATATTTTTAACATAAAAAAAAAAAAAAAAAAAAAAAAAAAACTAATATGTTAAAAGAAAAAACGTTAATTCATATTCTGTTAATGCTTCTATAGTGGCTTTTTATCTTAGAATGTATTATAGTTTCAAGGCATTGGGAATACAAATGATTTTTTCTCTAATTAGAGAAACACCAAAATGTTCATCATACACTTTTGAACTGAGTATTAAGGAATGTTTGATTGTTAATTATTTTAATCTTGTTTTCTAAAAACAATGTCTTCACTTTTGTATTCCCAATAGCCCCGTCATATACAAGCACTGATTTTCTGTAAAAAAAAATTAAAGCAAAAATGTACAACTTTTATATTCGGCGATCATTACATAGATAACTAAATTATATTTCTTTATAATCCCAAATGTTGTTATGGATTTCAATCTGCGCGTAGAGGGGGAGTGGTAAAATATTATAAGCCTTCTGAGAGGGAGTACACAATATTTTTCAGCCACAGTAAAGGAGGGGCAACCATTTTCTGCCATAGCGAAGGGTGGCCCACAACCTAATTCTGTCTTGTCACATGGGGAAGAGGCTGAAAGACTGGCATGTTCTTTTAGAATTTGAATATATTTAATGAATTTTCGAAATATTTGACATAACAATTTTAATACAAAACAACATATATCAAGTTTTTTTTTTTTTTTTTTTTTTTTTTTTTAAATATCTATTCTTTAAGAGGAGGAAAAAATACAATAATAGTTAAACATATTTAATTTTACCATCAAACTAGTCAGTACAAAATTTTAAGATAAATATTGCATTTATGAACTATATACAGTAAAACCTCTCTAAGTTGGACACCTACGGTTCCAAGAAAAAGTGTCCAACTTATAGGGGTTAGACATAATGTTAATGGATACATTCCGTTCCGAGAAAAAGCGTCCAACTTAGAGGGGTGTCCAACTTATAGGGGTGTCCAACTTGAGAGGTTTCACTGTATATCTATATATATGTGTGTGTGTGTTATATTTTAAAACGTTAGTGAAATAAACAAAAAATACCTTGCAAAACTTTTAAGCTAACTAAATTGTGAACTATGTATTGGTCAAAATCAAAATGATTCTTCAGGTACATCTTTGAAATATATAGTCATCCTGCTTTTTTACCAGAAAGGTTACTGACTTTAATAAAAAGAGATTTATGTATTCTTCAGAAAAGTTCCTGGTTAATTAAACGAAGGTTACTGACTTTTAGTGGGAACGTTTCTGAATTTTTCAGAAAGGTACCTGGTTAATTCCAGGAAGGTTACTGATATTTTGTGGGAAAGTTTCTGAATTTTTCAGAAAGGTTCCTTTTTAATTCCAGGAAGGTTACTGACTTTTAGAGGGAATGTTTCTGAATTTTTCAGTAAGGTTCCTGGTTAATTCCAGGAAGGTTATTGATTTTTAGAGGGAATGTTTCTGAATTTTTCAGTAAGGTTCCTGGTTAATTCCAGGAAGGTTACTGACTTTTAGAGGGAATGTTTCCGAATTTTTCAGAAAGGTTCCCGGTTAATTCCAGGAACGTTACTGGTAAAAATTAGGCACATTAGCTGCCCTAAATTTTCCAGGAACGTTCCTGACTTTTTTTACAGTGTAGATATATGAATACTTCAGAACACAATTGAAGGCAGTATTAATAGCACTGTATTGTGACACAGTAACATATGAGAATGAAACAAGTTATTCATGTATACATTGTGAGAATTAAAACAGGACTACATTAAAGAGAATATCAGTATTTTCTCAGCAGACACATAGCTAAAAAGAAACATCACTTACAAAGGATCAGTTACAGAGGGTCAGAATGAAAATCAGTTGCAAGAGGATGCATTGCATATAAAATAATACAGAAATGCTTAAACTGTTAAACAGAAATGTGATGGACACACACAGAGCGCAAATACGAATATTCCAGGATAACACTGAAGCAGGGAACTGATATAATGCAGTGCGAAACAATAACATTTGAGCATTAAACAAGATATGTACATGAACAATAGCATCTGAGCATTATACAAGATGTATACATGAAAGATATATTATGAGGAGTAAATTGTGTAAAGCTGACTAGGCACATACAAAGCAAAAAACAAAAATCGGTTTCGAGGGGATGCAGTGCATGTAAAGTACAATACAGAGATGCTTAAACTGTTACACAGAAATGTGATGGGCACACACAGAGCATAGATACGAATATTCAAGGATAACACTGAAGCAGAAAACTCATATAATGCAGTGCGAAACAATAACATTTGAATATTAAACAAGATATGTACATGGAAATTACACTGGGAGGAGTAAATTGGGTAAAACTGACTAGGCACATGGACAGCAGAAAACAAACATCAGTTGAGAAGGGATGCATTGTATATAAATTATAATACAGAGATGCTGAAACTGTTAAACAAAAAATGATAGATACACACACACAGCATAAATACAAATACTCCAGGATACAACTGAACAGTATGCATAACATATGCAGTATTTAGATTATTTTTAGTATACATAAACTGAAAAAAATCTTATTTTTCTTAAATTTAAACAAAATTTTAGTTTTTAATATTACTGTGTTCAAATCATGCTGGGAGTGAACTTTGTTTTGCAAACTGTTGTGAATTTCAGAGTAAAACAAATTTATAATGCTGATGAAGAAAGTTACATTTGCAGGATGTGTGAATACTTGAAAACAATTTTTAGTAATCATGAAATGAAGTAAAATTGCTTTTACACAGAATTACGATATTTGTTTGCATAATAACTTCAAAAAATAATACCAACAATAAACTAGTATAAAACAGATATCTGCAATAATATTGGCTGGACACAAGAGTATTAACCACCATCTGTTTTGTAATGATCAGTTACATATATCTTAATGTCAGACCTAGCAATGACATTTTATTAAAATATTATAGAAATTTGAATTGCAAAGTATAGGTTGTGTTTTATAGGGATTAGTGCTGAATTACATATACAGAGTTCCAAAAACTTTTTGTCAGGAGTATTAAAGTTGTAGAGTTGATCTAAGTAAACATATCCTATAGGAATACAGGGCCAAAAAATGCCAGGAAAGTGCTCTGTTTAGTTTGGCAGATAAACACAGCATTTTGCTTGAGTGAATCATAATCCACCACATGGATCCAAGCAACATCTTATGTGTGTTACATCTATCTGAAGCTTGTTTACATGCATTTCATGTCTATGGCTGCACAAGGAAATACGCCGTCTGCTCAAAAGATATACACAGAGCAACCATAATCTAATGGGTCTCTCATCATTCAAGTGTACTGATCAGAAGTTGAGCAGGAGTGGATCATTTTATGCTTCCAAGCATGCTACAGGCACTAAAAGCTATCACAGATTGATCAGTGGAAGAAGCAATATTAGTTTATTTTTATTTTTTTATTTTTGTGCTTTGGGTGTGAGCCATGCAGTTCTTTTCAGGTTTTATACAGATACGGAATGCATCCATATCATTTGTAGGGAGTAAAAGCATTCATCCAGAATGGTTATCCTCTGTGATGTACCGAAGTGTTGACACTTGAGAACAGAAAATTTCCTCCAGAATGGTTATCCTCTATGTGTCACCTTTCCTGTACGCGCGATAGGAAGGAGCCAATCTGATATTTCCTGTAACTATTTCATTCACTTATGAATCTTCTTCCTCTCCATCCAGTATGTTTAATTTCAACATTTTTCATGCTTAGGCTCATGATCACTCACACAGCAGAACAATACATGGTCACCAATGTAATGGTCTGTTGGAGTATGTTTTTGTTTCAATTTCTTATTTATAAATTAAAGATATTTTATAACATACCAGAATAAAGGACAATATTTTGCCTTAAACTTATATTATAAAGATTATTGTATAGAAATTAGATAAAGATTAACATATAAAACTGAAACATATAAAACTACGCAATAACCTAGGTAACTAATTTAATTGACTGTATGAATAAAAAAAATAAAAAAAATGGAAAAAAAAGAAAGATCATTTTTCAAATGTAAACATGTAGCAAGTATAACCAGCTAACTTTTAATAAGGAGTGTGTTTAAGTGTGTGTGTATGGGGGGGGGGGGGGGATGTTTATTTTATTATTATTATTTGTGCAGTCGCCGCAGCAAAATTTTATGCTCAAACAAAAATTATTTTAAGGACATATTGTAGGAAATGATTTAACAATTAGGCAATGAGATTGATTTTTCAGATGCAATCACATTGATGAACACGACAATGAAAGTTAGAGGTTTTCACATTAAAAACTATCAATGTGTTATGCACAAATGTTAACTTTTAAACGTAATTCTTCATTAATCTATTCACGGTATTTGTTGGCGGAGCCAATTTTCTCTATCAGACACTTCTCGTCCTTTGAACTTCCGGTTGAGAACGAAAGTGAATAATTCCAACCAATCATCACGGTTGTTTACAGCTAGTAGCAGACAAACCGGAAGTACTCGCAACCACTGCGACGTATAATATATTGGTTACTTTATTAATAAAAATAAATTACTTTATTTGTGTTACTTTATTAATAAAAATAATGTGTTAATAATTAATAAAAATAATGTGTTACTTTATTAATAAAAATATTTTAAAATTATTTTAAGTAAAAAAATAATTCAATTTGAACTTTATTTAAGTAATATATATATATATATATATATATATATATATATATATATATATAATTATTACCGGTATAGCAAGCCATGTATCTGTATTAGTGATGTTTACTCTTCATTTCCAAACCACTGCCAGGGAGAGGTGCCTCAATCGGGTAGCTTTTTAATAAACACCGCCCAATATGAAACACTCACCAGGCTTTTGCCTTTGTTATTTACAAATTTGTACAGTCTGAAGTTATAATACGGCAGTTGTGTATAGAGGATTCTGATGAACTTCTTTTTACCTTTAAGTGTGTGTGTGTGGGGGGGGGGGGGGATCAGGATCATCCAGGTTGTATTCCTATTCCTTCAGATCTTCCATATTTTCTATGTGGACACTTTTCTCTTCTTTCTGGACCTTTTTTTGCCCGCAACTTTTGTTGGTGATGTCTCACTGAAAGGCACAGATTGATATGAACCTTGGCTATCCATGTATTGAACGTCAGTCTAAAATTTAAAATAAATAAAATAAAAATATCCAACTAAAAGTAAAAATTATTAAGTAAAGTAAAATAATGTCCTTTTGTCCTGTCTAGTAAGCACCTTTCTCAGACTTTACGTTTCAGAGAGGTGCCGGGTTCGAACCTGGCATATGCGCTTTTTTTTTTCAGTCCTAGCCTTTTGGCACAGTTCATAAAAAAAAACCCGCTGCATTCATTATCAATCTCGCATAAAAATTTATCAAATTTTAAAATGTAATAAACTTTACTGCCCCAGATGGCAGTTAGTTTTTTTTTTTTTTTCTTTTTTGAAATATCTATAAATTTTTTTTATCAGTTTAAAAAAGCATCAATACGATAATAATATTTTTATTTCTTTTATATTTCCAAGCCGAAAATAATTTAAATTATGGCAATTTTTAAAGCTTTTTTATTTTTTCTTAATATTTATCGAAACAAAAAACTGCAAAATTTTTGCTTGTTCTCCTGCGTGTTTTTGATCGAAAATAGCTTTGAAATTTTTTGGGGGTTATGAGTAAAAAAATCATTATCAAAACTTAAAAGACTGTAATCAGAATCATCAAACGCAGCATCATTTAATTTTGTAGCATGCTCTAAATGAATTTCAAAACTTTGCCTTAACGGTCCTCTTCACTTACCGTCGCCGGAAGCCCGAGCCAATGTTATTCTATCGGGAAATTTTCTTTACAAATAACTTATTAACTAATACATATTTTTAATTTCTGTCTATACATTCTGAAAATTCCCAACTGTTAAATTGACAGACCTTTTTGAAAACGGATTTTTTTAATTTTTTATCTTTTATTTTGAAGCTGCAAAATACGAATTTTCAATATGTGAAATTATTCATTTCAAAATAAAACATTAAAAATATGCATTTTTAAAAAAGGTCTGTCAATTTAACAGTTGGGAATTTTTTGAATGTGAAAACAGAATTTAAAAATATGTATTAGTTAATAAGTTAGTACCATAAGTTATTTGTAAAGAAAATTTCCCCATAGAATAACATTGGCTCGGGCTTCCGGCGACGGTAAGTGAAGAGGGCCGTTAAGTTCAAAATGTTAAATAAACAACCTAAATTATGACCAAGGAACTTTAAAAATGAGATAAAGAATAGTAAAATTTTTAAAAAGGCACATTTTAATTAAAAAACTAAAAATACGAGAAATTTATACGAGTCCTGAATTTTCATGAAGCACACTTTTTAGTTTTTTAATTAAAATGCGCCTTTTTATAAAAAAAAAAAAAAAAAAAAAAAAAAAAAATCAGAAAGAAATTCTGCCATAAGGATACGGCTAATTAATATTTCAACATTAATACTTCATTTACTTTCTATTGCAACTGCAACACAATCGCATTTATAAAGCAACACAAAATTTTGGGTTTTGCAAACTTTCTGCATTATATCATTTAATATTTGTTATAGCTTTCAACATATTTAATATGCTTTTCAGTGATTGCTTTAGATAAGGACAAGGTAGTCCCAAGAAGCTAAAACTAAACAGAAATCAATGTAAAAACAACATCCTTTTACCCTACTGTGGTTTCCTCCGAAACTCGCGTAAATACGGGCTAGGACCCCTTAGAAAGACCCCCACGGAGGGCATTCCCCCATAGGCCTAGGACACATCAGGAGTCAATCGGCCTTAAATCCTACAACCAACCAACCTTTTACCCTACTGCTCAGAACATTTCAAGCAACAAATTCACTTAATGCTAATTTTCCAGAATTTTTATTAACATCAAAATTTGAAATAACATAGCCTTTGTAAATATTTATAAGACATATTCAATTGCACCAAATAAAATCAGAAACTGATTGAAATCTATTTTCCTAGGTGTTATATAAACTGAAAAGCACAGATTCCATTATTTTTAGAACAGGAAGTAGAAAATAAAGTAGAAGGGATTACAAAACAGAGATGATACGCAATCATGCAGTAGCACAACCTAACATGTTTATAAGTCAATGGTTCATACCTAGAAAATATTAATTTATTGACTTATTAGCATAATTTGGGAAAATCATGTTTTTTAGGACTGAGGGCCTATTAGTCTCAGACAGCGATTTTTGCGTTGTCGTTTTCGATAGTTGGACATTTGTCGAAATCATTTTCGATAGTTGGACATTTATCGAAATCTAAAATTTATCGAAAATATAATTGAATAATTTGAAAGCGATGTTATAATTGGGAAGAAAAAAAACTAATAGCCCTCCGTCCTAAACTAAATTCTGCTTTTGCCAGAATTTCATCAAAATCTTTTTTTTTTTAAGAAAATGAAAAGAAAATTTATACAGTATCGTTACAAACGATATCGAAAAAGTTTTTTTAATAATTTTGAATTAGGAAATAAATAGTGCGCGTGCAATAATTTGAAATAAAAATAAATAAAAATATGAATTTAATGATTTGATTTTTATATAAAACACGTTCGCGTGCTATCTTAAAAAGTAGATGTAAAATTTAAAGTTTAATTTTCTTGGCAACAATTATAAATTAAAATAAATAATTGAATGAAAGTTTGTTCTTTTCTTTAGATATACGTCCGTGTAAGATGTCAAAAAATATACGACAAAGTATTATATCTCTTTATTTTTTTGTTTTTTAATATTATTTATTTAAATTAAATTTTCAAGCTGATGATAATAAAATTAAATGTTGACAATTTTTACTTAATGTTTGTTTCTTCTTTTTTTTTTTTAATCAAAATATTGATAAAAAAATTATTTACATTCCTTAGCTGCTACAGTATATATATATATATGTATATATATATATATATATATATATATTATTCCTATTATAAAAACAGTAAAATATTTAAAAAAGAAAAAAATTCTCGCTCTACACCACAAAATTAGAAAATTTTAAACTTTATTTTCGAAAAATGTCTACATTTCCTGAATTTACTAGGTGTTCTTTCATTTATATTCCAGGTACTATAGAAATTCTGCATGTGGTTGAAAAAATATATAAATAAAATAAAACTGGTGATAGCTCATTTGTTATCCTAGAATCATTAGTATACATCTTGTAGCATTTTCAATAATAATAAAAATTCCTCAATTTAAATTTTCATTAGTATTGCTAAACATAAATAAAGCATAAATTCCAAAATCTATTAATCTGTAAAACACAGTTAATACCAGATTTTTCTATTTCTTTAAACTTCTTTGTCATTGTAATTAATTATATTCTACAACATTTTACAGCAAAAATAATAAAGCAACAGTATCTAAAATAATATTAATACAGTTTTTAAATTCATTTGTAATTCAGCTGAATTTTCCAGATAAAAATTCCTTAATGATAGCCAATACTAATTTTTAATGTACTGCAAAGTAATCAGAGTAGTCTATAAATGAAAACAATCCATTTTTGCAATAAAAAAGCAATGATGCTTTTCCTCCTCAGGCTACATTAACATTACATATTTTAAAAATATAAACTTTTGATGTGATTTTGAATAATAAATTCTAGTCTGAACTTTCTAACCTATTTTTGATACAACTTTTTAATAACATTAGCCAGCTATTTGAACATTCTTGGGGCAAAAATTATAAAATAACAGAAAATAGAATAGAAAAGATAATCACAGAATACTTGAAATTATACCGTTTAAAAGATGGTGATATTCGACAGTAGATTATAACAGAAAATTATACAAAGAAATGTGTATTTATTTATCATAATAGTTATTAAAATAATAGATAATTTAGTTACTAATTGATTTGCAGAATTAAAATTAACTTGCCTCTCTTGACTGCCAGGAAATCGGTACATTCTACATCCATCTGTATTTTGACAGCCTTTAAATTTACTATAGCGATGTGGTCGACTATAAGGTTTGTATCGCTCCATAATAGATTACACAAAAAAAAATAATAATAATAATAATAATAATAATAATAATAATAATAATAATAATAATATACAGACACGACATTATTTCATTATTTAAAACATGAAAATCTGACATTGACAGATTTTAATTTAGTGCCAGAGGCCTACTGCTAAACTTGTTAATATCGACAAATTCTTCTTTAGTTAATTCGTGACGATCTAAATTCCATGATAAAGTTTTCATTAAATCAAACCAATGTGTTTCAGCTGCAGATACTGTAACAAATAACGTTGGAAGTCCAAACTGTCTTATAGCCGCAAAACAACCTTTTTTGCTCTTTTTCCCAATGAGGGGGAGGTGTGCCTTGGGGGGGACTCATGTCAAAGGTGTGCCTTGGGGGGGGGGGACTCATGTCAAAGTTGTACCTTGGGGGGGGGACTCATGTCAAAGTTGGGCCTTGGGGGGACTCATGTCAAAGTTGGGCCTGGGGGAGGGGGGGGGACTCTAGCACTAATTAAGAGTGTATTATAAAAATTCGACAACTGTACCGACTGAAATAGGCCTCTAGCACTAAAAAAGGAAAATATTTATAAAAATTGAAATAACTTAAACAAAATTTGCAAAAGAAAAACACAGCTCATATAGAATTTCCTTCGGATGGAACGTAGAACTGAACAACAGAACGAATCAAAACAATGTAAACGTAAACTTGTATATTAACCGAATACGCCAAGTCTCTGCGCCAATATTTTTCCGGTAACCATAAAGTGTGACATCGTTTGTTTACATTTGCCGCCAGTTAATGGCCGACATTGGGAGGACAGCTATCTCTATAGGAGTTGAGCTGCTTACTATTGTACGTGCTTTGAATGTGGGTTAGAAACATTCAAGTGGTCTCCACTTGAAAACAAAATTGTGGAACAACTTGGTTAAGAAACTCATCCAAGATATTCATAACACAAGTTAAGACGCTGCCCAAATTTGGTTCAATTTGGAGTATTATTTCGGAAGTTATCGTGATTTTAAATTTTCAAGTGGTAGCCTGATTTCAAGTGGCCCCACTTAACTTATGATATCCGCCACTTTATTAAAAATGGCAGATAAATTTCATTAATAAAGTTCATTTAGACCCTTATGTAGTCTAGATTTACATAAAAATTCAAGCAAATCTTGCTTTAAACACCCTTTTTACAATGTGGGTTAGAAATATTCAAGTAGCAGCCACTTGAAAACAAAAATTCGGAGCAACTTGGTTAACGAACTCATCCAAGATATTTATAAGATCAGTTCACTGTCCAAATTGGGTTCGATTTGGAGTATTATTTCGGGAGTTATCGTGATGACAAAATTTTCATTATTTATATAGATAGATAGATAGATAGATAAATGAAGTGATTGCAATAGGTCGATTTCTAAAGAAATCAACCTAAAAGTTGAAAATCGGGCTTGGAGGTGCACAAGGACCCCTCGGAGGGCATCTTCACGTCGAAACACGTCACTGTCCGAGCTACCGTCTTTGCGCTACGCTGTCCACACACAGACACACAAACATTGCCTTTTTTATATAAAGATAGAAAGCAATTCATAATATCTAGACAATTTTGTGTTTCAACTTTAGTATTGGCACCCTTGGCATTTAAAAAAAAATTTGTGATTATTTGGCGATGAATTTTTTGGTGTAATTGCTTGTTAAAAAAAAAAAAAAAAAAGAAGAAGGAAAAAAGAAAAAGAAAGAAAATCTAGTACTTATTCATCTAAAGCCTATATTTTCCCTAATACTTATAGTTTTTTCTAATGCCTGTACTCTTAACGTGGTGAATTTTTTCCTTGCCATAATTAAAAAAATGATTCTGTAGTGCTGTCAAAAATCACGCTATTCACTTGAAATTTGGTACACATGTTTATGAGCCCAACGAAGCTTATATTCCTAATAAAATGTATTTGTAAAAATATATTTGAGGGGGGTGCCCCTTGGCGAAATTGTTTGGCGCATTTTTGTTAATAACCTATAACTCTATATACAAATAACCTATACATATAAATAGGCTAACCTTAATATATTTACCACGATCACAACTTGACGGGAATCAAGGGGCACCTTCAAATACAGTCTAACCAAAATGAGTCTTAAAGCATTTTGTGACATATCGAAGAACAGAATGTTAGAGAAAATCTTTATTATTTAATGTATAGCGATGAAATTAGGTTAAGCACTGTTTGTTGACAGTTTAAATAATATTTATAACGAGTTTTCAAGCTAGAAAACGTGCTGTATGATTAAAAATGTTTATTGTATGCTTCACGAATGTAAGAAATGTTGATGCGACATCTGACAATAATTTATCTGAAAAATGTAGTTTGTGCGTTGTTGTTGTATTGAATTATATTGTTTGCTCATGAAGTTTTCATTTATCAGCATGCAACACCATTAATTAATATCAATTTTATTAAACATTTATATTTATATCTCCATATACAATTACATTATTGCAGATCATACATTATGTCACGCCTACAACAGGAAATAAATGATTGTTATTAAATTGAAAGAAAAATTATGTTTAGTTGCTGATAACTGCTACCATGGTAACCATGCTGATAACTGTTACTCTTTGAATGAAAAATACCGTCCATTTTCTAATCAGCATTGAGCATTGTCTGACCAATCTTAAGTGTAATAAATTTAAATATGTCTGTGCTACACATATTAACATTTTACTTTATTATCTAGTTACGTATTTAAGTGTATCTAAAATAAGGAAATCAGAAAAAGCGAAGGTACCGCAAAGAAAATACTGTTTACTTTCGAGATTGATGAGTGCCCAGTACCCGTGGACTGAACCACACAGCTTAGCATGCCAGGGGGTAAGAAGCAAAACTGGAGATTGAGCATCGTGATGGTTCGAAAAAAAAAAAAAAAAAAAAAGGAGAGAATCATGGGAAAGCTAGACAAAAGTGTCAGTCTGAGTCACAAAAAAGGCGCTTTTCAGCAATCCTGCATTAAACTAAAAGAGTTAATAGGGGTGGAAATGGGCAAAAACTAAAACAAATAACAGAAGTTCTGAGCTCAAAGAAAGGAAAGGGATGGCTAATATATATATATATGAGGAAGATTAAGTATAGTATTACAACATCTAAGATACTTTCTAAACCTTATATATATATATATATAGCACAATAAGATAAAATCAATTAATAGAGAGAGAGAACCGTAACAGAGATCGGTTTCATCCAATTATACGGTACCCCGCCAAATCTGGCGATGACGCGTTGCTCCTGCCAAACCCATTCGCCGGTCACGTGAATTTGCTCCTCTTGCTTCTCCTAGTGCAACCCATCAGCGCTTTCATCTCCTTGAATTAGTCGCATAGCGGGAGCATTAAAATTAGTATTTCTTTAGCTGATTGGTTTAGCTTTCGTAACAGAGCCGATTTTAATTTGAATTAATTCAAAATATTCCTTTTACGTGAGGATCTTCAATTGTTTAAGATGGTTTTTATCTTCTCTTCTACCTTTTTTTAAAGCCGCCACGGTATCTGTAAGAAAGATTAGAATTCTAGATTTTACTGTTTTTAAATAATTTTTTTAAGTTTAAAACAAAATTTTTCAGTGTATTTTTATATATTTTTTAATAAATTTACAAAGAAAAACAAGGGTAGGGCATGATAGTCATTGCTTCAGTATAGATTTTTTCATGCACCGTGATTTAATTAGGTGCATTCAGTGATTATTTATTTATTTATAATGCTTGCGTAGCGATCTAGCATCGGAATACTGACCGTTACAGTACATATTTCATGCATTTTATGATTCATGTGACTCGAAATAGAGGTGTCCAGTGATGTTTTTTTGTTTTAATGCTTCGAAGCAAGTGTACTGATCGCGGCCTATAAATTTTCATGCATTTACTATCTCATGTGATGTTTTTTTTTGTTTGTTTTAATGCTCGCGAAGCGAGCAAACAGCAGAAAACATAGTGACCGCGGCTCCATCAACTTTCATGCTTTTACTGATTCGTGCCCCACGAATTAGGGGTGTCCAGTGATTTTTTTTTTTTTCAATGCTCACGAAGCAAGCAAACAGCAGCAATTAAACTGACCGCGGCAGTTCAGAAGGATACCGACCTCTGCAATGTATACAGAATGAAAAAAAAAAAAAAAAAGTCTAAATTTAAATATTTTTCTTTTAATAATATATATTTTAGTACTATTTTTATTATATTGAAGGCGACTTTTGTTGGTGCGATCCACGTCAGCTCGTTAGTGTGATTTACATCTAAAAATGACGTTTGTTGATGTATTTTGTATTTAAAATTCCATTAACGATCAAATTTTTTCAATTTCATTTGCACAGAAAAACGATCGTTAAGAACGTCAACAGCCGCCATCTTGGAAAGTAAATCACGCCTCCGAGCCGGCGAGGATCGTGTCAACAAAAGTCGCCAAAAAGTGCAAGGGGTACCGCGTAATAGAATTTCTCCTAGAGATCCAGTCCAGGTCTGGAAAAAGAATGAGCGCGGTAGTGCTGCCATCTATAGACAGTGACTGAAAAATTTAAACAAGGAGAAGAGAAGAGAAAGAAGGAACCTTTGGTGCTGCCATCTGTTGAAGATAATAGCAGATAATAATAGAAAACACTAAAAAGCGATAATTAACTTTAAAAATTAGTTATAGTAAAGAAATTAAATTAATGAAAATGCTGTTCGATTACTAATTATTTCTTTAAATTCTTATTTCATAAACTATTTCCGGTGTAAAACAGTGTAATTTTGTACTATTTTTGTACGATCTAAATTTTATTTTTCTAGATTTACGGATTACCCCCAACCAGTGTTGCCAGATCTGGCCGAATTTGTATTCAACTATCTCTGGCAACTCTGTCGCCAACACATTTTCGGTTATTACTCTATGAATACTAAATATAAAGTTAACAAACTGTGTACTTTTCCGCTCTGCCAGACTCTCATAAATTCAAACATGAAATGAAAATTATTTGTTGCTATTAAAAAAAAATCAAATTTGGTGCTGATTTTAATATGTAGATGACCCCTAATTCAAAATTTTACATCATTTGCAAAAACTACACTTAATTTCCTGTTGATTGATACCTATTAGATTTTTATGTGTCTATTAATAACAAAATAACAGCAAGAGTTACTTTTTTTTCCCTCGACTGTATACCAATTATCCCTTTTAAAAATTATTAGTGACTATTGAATAAAAAAGTAGCAAAATCTGCAACACTGAAGAGGTAATGTAACAAAACTTAGCTATCAAACAACTCTTCTACTTTCTGCGGAAGACTTCATACAGACATTTTATAATAGCAAATTTTAAAATAATAAATGCCAGAAAATGAATATCAGTGGTTTCCTGTAAAATATATGATGATTATCCGTATTTAGAAAATGTAAATGCTGACAATTATGTTAAATTGAACACAAGTAAATTTCTATAAAGCTAAACTTTTCTGAAAACTATTTTTTCACCGGAAAAATAATAATATTTATATGCATTATATACATTATATGCATAGATTTATAGTCCATGTAGATAATGTATCGGCATCACGGTTAATTATGAAGTATAAGATGTAATGCAATAAAATTTGCGTCTTTAATATTCTAAGAAAATTTTATTTTGTTGGATAGAGGCACGAAAAAAGCAAACATTACCATGATATTAAGCATTAGTAATGTATAGATGCCAAATTCTCGTTATATTCAGTGGAGATTTCATACCGGAAAAGTTTTGTAATTTTTTTTCAGTTTATGTAATTTTATTTTTTCATCGAATGAGTACGCTTCACTAAGGGACAAAAAAAGAACAAAAAACCGCACTTGGATATTTTCCATTTCTCTTTCTGCAATCGCCAATTTTATTGTTTTAAATGTAAATTTTCGAACAGATTTTATTACGTTGTGTTCCGCATACAATTTAGGATTGAACCATGTAAAGTTGGTCGAAAAGTTGCAATTTTAGAAAAAAATTTAAAAAATGGCAAGAATAAAGCAATTAACGATACCACAAAAAATTTTAATTTTACAGTGAAAATCAAAAAATATTTTAATAAGCGGGATGTCAAAATGATTAAATGTTAACGAAATATTGGTAAGCTGGATTTTAGCAAGATATATATATTTTTTTTTGGCTGTTTAAACTGGAAATTTGTTTCTAGGCGGCCACGTCGCTCATCCAGTCGAGATGACCGCAAGTTAAAAAAAAAAAAAAAAAAAAAAAACAGCACTTAAAAAATTAGTTTGTATTACAATTAGAACATAGAAGGGTTTCAGAAAAATTATTTAGTAGCATAATTTCTTTCAATACAGTCCAACAACGATTAAACAGAGCAAGTTTAAGTGCCAGAAAATCTATTCTTAACGAAAATAATTAGGAAGGCAGAGGGTTAAAAAAATAAAAATGATCAGTTAATTACTGGGCTGAAGTGATTCTCTCTGATGAGTCGTTTCACTCATTTCAAGCTGACGGAAACAAGTAGGTCTCATGACGAAAATGTGACCAACTTAATGAAAATCGCACTTTTAAGACAGTGGAACATTCTCCGTACATTATTATACGAAAGGGCATAATTTTTCAATGAGTCGGGTAAATTTTCATGTTCGAGGGATCAATTAACCCGAAATAAAACTCAGTCATTAAAAAATTGATGCCTGACCGACTATTTTGGAGGTACTTCAGCCTTTCAAGATGATAATACACCTTGTTACATGGCGTCTCTTGTACGTTTATTTGATTCAAGTTGTTAAAATTACTTATCCATTCTCATGAGCATCTATAATTTTGTAAGTTATCATAGCTTTTTTTACTTAAAATTAAATCCCACAAAAAATATCGCAGGATTTCTTCTTTATTAGACCTGAAAATTGTCCTAATCTCAATCCGCTCGAAAATGTTTTGTCCATAAAGAGGGTGGTTATTAGAAATTTGTAGCTTTCAACTTTGAAAGAGCTAGAAAAAAATATTTATGATATTTGGCACAGTGAAATTTCTGAGTTTCATGTTAAAAAACTGTAAAATACTATGCCATTGCGAATTAAAGCAGTAATTTCAAATAAAGGTGAAATTATCCAATGCAGAATGCATTTTTTATTAAGTAATTGTTTAGATCTAACAAATAAATAGTTTTATTTCATACATTAAAATATAACGTGTTTATTTCATATAATGAATCATAATAGAATACAAAGTATATGTTTATTATATTACGTTTAAAAGGAACATTTTACGTAGATTTTTATTAAATACTTCGTAGAGTGTAATAAAACGAATTATTAAATCAAAAATGTACATGGGTATCATGTTATGACTTCCGTATTATGCAAACATAACAATTTTATTTGTTTCAATCATTTGTTGTCAAGTTATTAAAAAAAAAAAAAAAAGGTATAAGTAATTTTTTCTGCAGTGCGTTTTTTTTTTTTGGTCCCTTAGTGTGTGGGACAGACTCTTTTAAAAAAATACTGGGTGATAATTCTCTAATTTAGAAGTTAGAAATGTTGGCAGCTATGGTAATGTTGTTTTTAGAAAATATAAATATTTTTGAGAAGTATGAATTTATTAGTTAAAATTTAACAGACACACCCACCCACCCCCTTTTTTTTTTTTTTTTTTTTTTTTTTTGTCGTTTGGGGGTTGTCGTTTTTGTTTTGTCTTATTATTATAGTTATTGAAAATTACTGGAAAACTATCGGAAATAACAAATTACTAGAAAACTACCACTGTTAGAAAATTTGTGGTTGTCAAAAATACTGAAAAACAAACATCCCTGTAACTCTCCCACAATTTTTCTCGAATAACAAACTTCTTTTTTATAATTATAGGCTTATTTTATTTTAAAAATTGTTATTCAAAATGAGTGGCAGATAAAAATAAAAACAGTAGGTTCCCTCCCGTCTTACGAATTCCGAATTGTAAAATGTCAGTTTACGTGACCCTTTTGTTAAATGGTAGCTTATTGCAGACGCGAAACTGTGATGACAATCCTAAAGTAAACGAGCACCGATTTAGGAGTTAAATATTAATACATTATTAACCCATTTTATCCCAATTTATTTGTTTTGTTCAAATTTGAGAAAAATTATATTTTAAAAATTATATTTCTAAATAAACTAAATACAACAAAATTTGAAAAAAACAAAACAAAATTATATTCCGTATAAGAAATCTGATCCACCTTATACGCAGGACATTAAAATAAAGAGGATGAAATTTGCACTTAGATGTTTTAGTGTTCTCTTCAATAGTGAAAAGTGCTTTCCGAGTATAAAGTTTTGCTTTATCTGTATAATACTTTCTTATTTACATGACAGTTCTCCAGAAAGAATTTTCAACCGCAAAGAGAAGATAAACCACGCCCCCTAATGTAATAATTAAACAAAGATTCCAGATGGAGGAGGTGAGACACATAACACGCTAGCAGAAGCTTATCTATACCATTATATATTCCAGCTGAAAAAATATTCGCACCAAGCAAATTATGATTTCTATATGCTATTTTTCAGCTGTCCTTTAAATAGGACAATGGGATAAAATGGGTTTAAAAAAAGGGGGGGGGGATTTTGCGTATTCCTGTTTAACCCTTTAAGTGCTGTCGATGTATATATATTATATAAAGCAGTGGAATTTTTGCATCCATTGTTGAGAATAAAATTTATATTTTTTTGACACGAATGTGTAAAATTCTTTTGTTAAATGGTGTAGCGATTATTTAGGGGAATGCCGAAAAGCGTTCAAAACAGGAACACAAGGCTGCCAGCTTCCCTTAATAGTTTTTGGAAGTTTTTTTTTTCAACTTTTTTTAATCTCAGAATTTTAGATAATAGATAAAGGGGAAAAATAAACCTTTCAGAAATAGTGGTATGAAATAATGTGAAGGGTTAGAAGGCTTAAGAATATACAAGCAGGGTTGCAAACATTTTAACCCTCGCTTTCCTCAGATTTAACCCTCGCTTTCCCATTTTGTAGTTGGAATTTAGTTAAGTCCGCCTCATTCAAAAAATGCGCTAATTCGCCAGAGATAGCAAACGTAACCAGTGGAATGTTGCACGACGATTCGTTCTAAACGATACAAAAAGGCAAAGCAATTTTTCTGCAGTAACGCCTTGATTTAGTAAAAGCGAGGGTTAATTTATTCCGGACCGTTTTTAGCCTCGCCTTTATTTCATACCACCCTTTTTATAGATTTTTTTTTTTTTTTTTTTTTAATCTTACCAGGAAACCATCCCAATAGTGTAATAATAGAAATCACTTAAATTATGATCATTTGAGAGGGCATAATATTACGTGATTTTTGACGCATAAACTGTTAGCCCTCGCAAGCCCGTTCTCGAGAAATCTATATTTAAGTTTGGGTAAAAATATAGTAATCTGAAAGAAGTGGGAGGAGTCCCGTGAAAACCTGCCAGAACCATGACTTTTATCAAATTTTAGATTTTATTTTAGCGAATTTTTAGACATTCATACCTGCCAACCATCTTATTATGAACCGTACAATTTTTAGTACCCGCCTTTTTTTTTCACACCAATAATTTTTTAGAATAATTTTAGTCTGCTGATTTAATCGTAACAACATTTGGAGAGAATTACTCTAAAAATATAGTGGTGTGAGAAACGGGGCGTTTTTTCAGGGGGCGTTAACAATTGTACGGTTTTTACTGAGATGGTTGGCAAGTATGGACATTATATCTCGATTGAATATATCTCAAAGCTGAAATGGGCAACTGATTATTGCATTAAAGAACACATTTGCCTATGCTCTTTCGATTTCTGCTTGTTTTGGATTTCATTCATTATTTTAGTAAGGCGTGGTGCTGGTATTATCGATTCAGGCGTAATTGCACCGATTATTAGCGAACTTTCAGAATTTATAACTCGAAAATGAGCTGACGACGGCTATTGCTTTATACGTAAAAAAACATATATAGCTCTTTCGATTAATGCTTGTTTGGATTTTTTTTTTTTTTTTTTTTATATAATTACACTATGGGATGGTTTCCTGGTTAGATATATTGGAGAAAATGATTCTATAAATAAAGTGGTGTGGAAATAAAGGCGGAACTAATAATACTCCGGAATAAATTGAAAACTATGACACAAGACAGCAATGTGTTAACATAATCCTGAAAATTTTTGCTATGCGCTCTTTTAATTATTATTATTTATTTTTATTTTTATTTTAATAAATAATCTAAAACTTACTGAATATTTCTTTCTTGACTTTCTATTTATCTCACAAAATAGGTAAATTATCAGATCAGAAAGTACACAATATGTGTATATATATCTAGTTTCATCAAAATATAAATGCAAGGGGAAGATCGCGCAAATGAAAGTTATCTCTTCAAATAATACCTAGACGGCGTGCACGCTATTTATAAAAATTTCATATATAAATAGTTATATATTTTGTGTATCTGTATAAATAATGAGAAGTGTCTGAATGCGTGTGTTTGTGCCCACTCTGGTGCTTGTACTTTTAATCACAGAGCACAGAACTTGGCAAACTGGTAGCTTGGACTGTGCAGAGGTGCACCTCATCAAGATATTTTTAATTTTAAAATTTGAAAGCTTTTAAGTTTTCTTTTTTTTTTTCTCATTTTTGTTTATTATTATTATTATTATTATTTTTTTTTTTTTTAATCAAAACTGCGAGTTCTTTCATTTCACTCGTCTGCGTTTCCTAGAAATCGTTATTGTACTATTTATTTTATTTATTTAAGCAATATTTAATCTTAATTTATACATAATCATAATTTAATATGGAAGTACTGATTCGATTTTTTCGACCCCCCCCCCCCTCCCCTCAATATTGATACGTTTTGGTTGAGAAAACTTTCTCAGTTTGGTAAAATATTTTCCTTATAAAGATTAAAACTCTTCTATCAATGCGTTCATTATTATTATTATAGTAGCCGACTTCGGCGACCAGCTGGTTCGCGATCCCTGAAAAATCCGACTTTACGAAATTCCCGCTCGGTGGCGCCTGCGGCGCCTTTTTCCCGTATCAGGTCTAATAACAGCTTATTGATATATCGTGAAAATAGCTTATCTAAATCGCAGTAAACTCCCGTGCGGTAGCGCCTTCGGCGCTGATATTTCAAATTTCTAACTTTAGCTAAGTCCCGCTCGGTGGCGCCTGCCACCGAGCCTGCGGCGCCTTATCCCCGTTTTAGAACTTACAACACCTTCCTCGCTCATTGGAACTATTGAAGGTGTCATTTGAATCGGCTCATTTGAACTATTGAAATTTTAAAATATAGCAGCGCCATGTGGCGGTAGAAATTTCTGTAATATATTGTTCAATTCCAAATCAACAAAGCTTTCAAATGATGTATTACTTATGAAAATATTCTAATTAGTAGCTGAGATACAAAAGAAAACCTAAAAAGGAAACCTTAAAACGTGTAAATCGGGTAAAATCTCGAATAATACTTTCGATAATATAAAAGAACTAAAAGAAAACCAAATACCTTGCCTACGCTGCAACTCTTTTTTTTTTTCTTTTTGCCTTTTTTCCCTGTTCCTCAAGCCCTCCCTAATAATCGTACTCTTTCAAAAATATTCACAATCGAATTATCGGGCATTAAAACTACATACTACGAAATTTCGACTACTGCAAATACTGCAAAAAAATAAAAGAAGACAATCTTTTTCCAATAAATATGTCATTTTTTTAATTATTCATATATTTTCATGAAAATTGAACAGTAGCTTTATAATATGCTGTCTAGGCCGAATATTAATTCAAATGTAACGTGAATGAAAATTTGAAAAAAATTGAAAATTGCAATTTTTCCCCCCAGTATAAAACACATGATATCTTAATTGATTACAACCATTTCCGTTTTCATCACAGACATCACAGACAGTTGTCTCGTATGTGTTTTGTTTCCGATCGAGACCGCTTAGAAAATCGTCTGCCTGTTGGAATTCTGAGTCATTGAGATCGCTTTTTGATTAAGACATAGGTCTACATTTTAATTAATATCTCCGCAACTAATTAAAATTTTTAAATTCTGTTTTGACTATCCCCTCGGGCAGGCTTCTGAGCACCCGTATGTCAAATTTTGTAGTTCTGCGTTCAGTAGGGGGCTGAACGTATAGATGCTCAGACAGACAGACAGACAGACAGACATCTTCTTTTATTATTATAGATATATATATATATATATATTTTTTTTTTTGTTGTTGTTTTTCTAAATTAAATATGTGATATTTCATCTCAATCGTTGTCATTTGTTTATGTGAAGAGATGAAAAATTCAGTAAAGGGGAAATAATTTTTATCATAGAATTGTTACTATCAGTATAAAATGATAACATGGCATGAAACATATTAAACTTTAAACTTAGCTAAAATTTATAATAATTAATATGATTTATCATTTTCATACTATGATTATTAATTATATAATTATGATCTATTTTACATATAATTTTATTATAACAGAACAATAGCTAGGCAAAACCAAGATATTACTAGATCTCGCTAATACATCGTGGCAAAACTAAATTATTTAGTTGATGCTGAAATGTAGCCATCGAAAAAATCGTAATTCTTGATAAATATCAGTTGAATAAACACTAAAATTGAAGTGGCCATGTAATGTGTAGCCATCTGCTTACACTGGTAATCTATCTCCCATAGTGCGGGCAAGGAAAACGCTGCCGAAAGCGGCTGGTGACTGAAGCGAGGTTTTAATTGATATATATGGAGTATTTTTAGCTTTTATTTAAAACCTCAACGTACACGCTCGAGTTTATTCGAGCAGTGACTACGCCCCCTGTGTATATTTTTCTTAATATTTTACGGTACAAGAAAACACCAGCGAAACATACTAAATATAACGTATTTAGAAATGTGTATTGAATAAATATACATATTGTTCATATATTTTATTAAATCTATTTTTTTTTTTTTTTTTTTTTTTTTTAATTAAATAAAAATGTGGATCCTATGGGCCTGTCTTTAAAAAATATGCGACCATTAAGGGGTTAAAAAGATATATAAAAATATGGATTCTTTTTTTTTATTATTTATTTATTTATTTTTTTTTTTTTTAATTCATATAGTGACCAGGGAAGCAGGCGTAACCTGCTAATTATTAATAAGTAGTAACCGTTACTAAGCAAAGCAGACGACTGAAATGAAAGAATCAATAACCCTTTTCCGGCCCTGACGCTCTAAAGCGTTCTAAACATTGTTGCCAAATTTAAGGACACTCCTCACCAATACTTTTTAGGAGTGATATTTGATACACATAATGGATGAATAACCTTCAAAGTGATTAGGCAACCGCTACATTTAAAATTTAGTAGTGGATATTGAATAAAACATACCCCTAAATTTGGCAACACTGGCGAGAGGAGTGAAATTAAACAGGACCGGCGAAGGGTTAAAAAAATTCAGAGCTGCCAATATTTCTAATATATTCCATATAATTGTTAGTACTCACCCTGTGAGGGAGTTTCTCACATATCCTTTTATTTCATCAAATTTATTATATCCTAACTAAATATATATTTATTCACAATTAAAATTTATTAACCTTTAATAATCCTCTTTAAATATGCCAAACTTATTTTAAATTGAGTAAATTCTTTATTGGAAATTAAAATACTTATCATTTTCTAATTTTAAGAACAAATTCAGTATTAGATACATTGATCTCTTTTTAGCATAATGCAATATACAACCTCTGACAATAAAGTTCGGTGAATAGTCCTGTAACATTAACGTAGATGAAAAATTAACGAAAGTTGCCTTACTGTCCTTCGAAATAGTCACCTCCCATAAATATGCACCGCTGAGATTTGCTATACATGTCCTGGAAACTTTGCAAGAAGTCTTCTTTTCGGATGGTGTTCAAAAGCCTTGTCACGTTTCGTCGGATGTCAGGAATATCGTCAAATCTCTTTCCTTTCAAGGCGAGCTTGAGTCGAGGGAGTAGAAATAAGTCTGGAGGATTAAGATCTGGTGAGTATGGTGGATGTTCAATTTGCACCATCCTCTAAACGTGCCTGCTTCTGATCGGCAGTCAATAGATGTGGCACAAGACGACGACACGTTTTTCTCATCCCTAAATTCTGGGTAACGATTTGTCGCACGGATTCCCGGTTAATCTGCAGTTCATCAGCTATCATGAGCACAATTTAATGACGATCTTTCGTGATTAATTTCCTCACTTTCTCCATGTTTTTGTCATTGACGGAGGTCGCCGGTCTTTCGCTATGAGGTTGTCAGAAACACTTTCCCGACCTTCTCAAAAACGAACGAACCACTCTTACACACATTTCATGGACAGTGCTTGATCTTCATAAACATGTACCAGCATCGCATGAGTTTCTTTCGGTGTCTTGCCAAGCTTAAAACAAAACTTTAAATTGTTCTTTTCATTTTCCTGTTCTCGGTTAAGAACCAACGCACTAAACAAGCACTTTGTAAAACAAGTCTTACACGGAACACAAACGACGCTCAACTGAACAACGGTAGGGGTAGATGGTCAACACCTGCCGCTATGCAGGTGCAGCGTTTTGTTTTGCCAGTGCTGCCAGATCGGCCGTTCTGACTTCATTCACCGAACTTTATTATCAGAGGTTGTATATATAGGGATCTAATACACAATTTAATTTTTATTCTCCCTTAAAGTAATTATATTTTCATTTCTATTTCACTATGTTTCGCAATAAATCTAATTATATTTATAGCTATAAATGTTCTGTTGGAAAATTTCCGTTATATCTTTTTATTATTTTATTTTATTTTACATTCAGATAATCTATTTAATTGCAGCTATTAAATTAATGACCCGTTATGTAGACATCATGTCGCAAGAATTTCGTAATATTCGATGATTACTTGCAGCTTTCTTTCCAACGGTCTTCTTGGCGAATTTGATTTATGCCAAGGTGGGGCTGCCATATTTTCAACCGTCCTTTTATTTTTAAAAATTCCCATTAAAATATCATTAACAAAAAGGAAAATATCTTGGCGCCCTTGGCTTCAAAATGTGGTGATATTACCATAAGCTGGCGTTTTACAAGGGTGCTGTCGGATTTGATTCCGGGACAGTTTGATAATAAGCACCGTACTACAAAGATGTAACTTTTTTCTCGATGTAAAATCTCTCTCTCCTCCACCATCGTTTTAACGAATTCACCTGTATGGATCTGAACTGGGTTTATCCTCATATGTCATTTTATATTTTTTCAATAAATACTCACGGCTATTAAAAATGACTGGAATTGATTTTTATTTTAAAATGACTATTATTTTATTGACTTGTTTTTTAGAGGACTGTGGCTTTTATGCTACACACCCCTTATTGAAGGTTATAATTTGCTACGTAATTTTTGTCCCTTATTTTGTTTAAAAAAAAAAAAAAAAAAATGAATTAAAGCAAATTTTATGTATATTATATGTTTGATAAATGTTGATATACATATTGTTGCGTATTCGGGGTTTCGTGAATTGTCTCTGAATGAAAGGCGAAACTTGCAGAAGCTCAGAAGTTTATTCACAGAAAATTCGAGAAGATTACAGGTCTATAAACCTAGTATCAACTTCAGCTTCACTATAGTAAACACAGCTTAAATAATAGCTGACAGCATCAAATTCACAGCATAAACTGTAGCATAGCTTTAACACACAGCAAAGGCTACAGTCAAAGAGGCTCAGTGCGTGTTTAGGCAGCAATCAATGTCTTGGCGAAACTCCCTGATTTGGGGAGAATCGATTCTAAAATACCCGCGTAAAAAATGGAGAAAGTTCCAGAAACTTCGCAGCCAATTAAGTTAGAGCTTCCATATTTGGTATATCGATAATAAGGATTTTCTCGCTAAGGTCGGCAAAAAAGTCGCAAAGGGGAAAAAGTCGCCAAATTTGGCGCCAAAATCATTACCCGCCCTGGTGAGCATTTTTAACGGAAAATGAGCTATTTCAACGCGAAAACAAGCTAGAAATGGTGAAAATTAACATTTTATAACCTGATTAAGCCTCTTTGAATGAAATTACATAAAAGTAACTACAATTATTTACAGATTCGTAACAATATTTATTTATTTTGCTTCGAATAATTGTAGATATAGATGTTCTGAAGATAAATAAGAATTTCTGTGATAGATCTCCGAAGCCATTTTTAAAAAAATATGCATGCACGATATTTTCATAAATAATTGTTAAAATAATAAGTATAAATCGGTGTTTTCTAGTCTTCTTCATTAAACTGTACATAATGAACAAGAGTACATTGTTCAATTGCGTTCATCTTTTCCTGATTGTAATGTTCTGAAAGTAAACTGCAAGCGTTCACAGGGCCGTGCAGAGGAGGGGGGGGGTGTCGTCTAGGGCGGCTAAGAATTACGAAATGCTGCTGAAAATTACATCGACTGAAATTGGCTGTCAAACGAAAGCGAAAAATTCAGATAATTTTATTTGTCCTGCATCTATATATTTTAGAATTTATAATACTTTCAACACGCCTTCTTTGTACAAAGATTGAAATTTGTTTCCCCTACAATGCAATCAGAAAACAAAATCTTCAATTGAACTCATAGACCAAGTTTCTCTCTTCCCGTGGTTGCGCAATACTTTTTTGAAATTGTTTGAATGCTGTTCAGAGGCTAGACGCTAGACGACTAAAATGTTTCGTTCATGATCATGGCGGCTAAAATGTTTCGCCCAGGGCGGCAAAGAATGTAGGAATAGGAGCCATTGACTACGTATTAGAATAGACCCTGGACTGGTAACCTGTTTGTTCCCGAACATTACATCTCCGCCAATCCACCAATTCATTCGCCAAACCATAACCAACGTTCCACTTCCACCAAAGCGGTTATCGCCAAAAGAAGGCGTCCATTCATCCAAAAAACCGTAGTGATATTCACGGAATTTTCCTCTTCTTCCTATCAGTACTCAATGGTAGGAACTTTCCTGAAGTGTTCAAAACAGTTTAACCAGCTAAATTAAACACGAAAATCTACAAACTTGAATCTATAGACAAAGTGAAACATTTTTCGATTTTGTAGTATTTCAGTTAGAATGTCTGGAAGTTTCATGAAATTGTGGGGGGAAAAATAATCTGCTGTGGCACTCATATGACTTTCTCTTACTCTTAAACTCAGTGCTATAAATACAGATTAAAAGATTAAGGTGTAAGAAAACTAGTACTGTTGTATAAGTAAGTAAGTCTTCGTTAAAAACAATTCAAATTAGGCTTCAGAGCAGCTTTATTTGACAAACTAGTATGTTGTGGCCACCACAAGACTTTCTTCTATATTTTCTATACAAATTCACTCAATAACAAAAAAAAAAAAAAAAAGAAAAAAAATGATTTTTTTTCCAAGGTTTTTTTTTTTTTTTTTTTTTTTTTTGTTAAAAGTAAAAAAAAAAAAAAAAAAAAAAAAATCTATAACTTTGTTTTAAATTATCACATATTTATAGTTCAACCATTCATTTTAAAGGTATTGACGAGACCTTTCGAAAGATACCCATCTTGAAAACTCCCCCCCCCCCACACACACACACCGGGGGTACTTCTCCTTAGGGGGGGGAGCGATGCCCCCACATGCACAAAATTTTTTTACTAATTAATTATTACTATTATGAATAATTCATATTAATTTTACAATCACAGGTTAAGAATAACTCTCATTATGTACATTTATACGGAATTTAGTCCTATACTGCCATGTTAAAAATTTAGAAAAAATACGATCGCAACGCCACCTGTTGAGCGATTGATCCCAAATCTAATCAGCACCAGTTTATGTCAGGGGCCAACTAAATACCAAGTTTGGTTAAATTTCGATTAAAAAAAATTACGATTTTTTTTTTTAAGTTTTTTTTTCGTTAAAAGTAAAAAAAAAATCGATAATTTTGTTTTAAATGATCACAGATTTATGGTTCAACCATTCGTTTTAAAGGCATTGACGAGACCTTTCGAAAGATACCCATCTTGAAAATTTACTCCCCTCGAGGGGGGACTTCCCCCCAGGAGGGGTGGCGAGGCTCCTACACAAACAAAATTTTTTTTCAGTTGACTATCTCTATTATAAATTTTTTTTTGTAAATTTCGTAATGATTACTAAAAAATAATTCTCTTTATGCACATTTATACAAAATTTTGTGCTATATCACCATGTTAAAAATTTAGAAAAAGCGGGATGGCAACGCAACCAATTTTTACCAAAAGTTGATAGGCACTAATTTATGTCAAGGTGCAACTACATACCAACTTGTATGAAATTCTGTGCAGTAGTTCCTGAGATACAGTTGCCACAAAATTTTGTCACACACACACACAGACAGACAGACAGGCATTTTCTAAAAATGGTCAAATCGTGTTCTACAGCTCTCAAAACGTGTAAATCCATCAAAAACCCGATGTCGAAAATTTTTACGAATCCAATACCTTCTTCTATTGAATATAGAAGAAAGTAATAAAAAGGGTAGTTTGAATCGAAACTTATTTCAAAAGAAAAGGCCAATTTTTATGACTTTTTTACCAAGTTTTTTTTTTCTTTTTGCATTTGTAGTCTTTGGACTGCTTCTCCAGAATATTACTTAACTTCAAATTCATTAGAGTAAATCACAAAAGTAGTTGAGAGTTGTCTTTACAGAAAATAGCAAATAATTTTCGTTTTCCTAGCATTATAATTTGTATAACTGGAAATTTCGTGTGTTCGGAAAATTAAAGAAAAGAAAAGTAAGAAACAACAGCGCTTAGTAGTATTTTAGAATGTATAAGCTGTTTGGATTTAAGAGCGTACCATACTTATCCTTTTTAATAACACTGTTCTGCATGAAAATTGCCCCCAAACACCATTTTTGCAATTTCTTATGTAAAATGACCTCCTGTATACGAATAGGATGCCCATTTTGCCCTATCACCCACCGTTTTTTAGTGACACCCCCTATTTTTATCACTTTTCGGTTATTTTATGGCTATAAATTTGATTTGTAAGGAGGGAAAGGATTATTTTAACTGTTAAATATCTTCTGAGGGGGGGGGGCTACAGATTTGGAAAATTCTAAAACGGGAACATTTTCAGTAAGGGGAAAATTTATGGGGGGGGGGGATTTGCCTATTTGAAATTTAAAGATGATTTAACTTCAGCATTAAAACAATTATTCGAATCATAAGCGAAGACTACCCAAATGAAACCAAAAAAGAATTAAAGAAAAATCTAAAAGAATTATTGGAATGAGAAAAAAGCATTATTTGCATTCTAACGTTTTCAAGGGCCTGGTAGAATGCAAATATGCTAAAAAATGGATGATTTTCTGCCGCAAAGAAAGCAAAAGCTAAGAATTTCTTTGTTCACAGGCCCGAAACACCTGAAGGAAAATGCGTGTTGCGGTAGGTTGCATTCGAACCGAGGATGTCTAGGTAGTAATCCAGAGACGTACCTCTGGACAAAAGGTTAACCCATTGTCCATCGGTAAGTTAGGATTATCTACATTAGAATGGCGTTAATGGCGTCGCTACACACCCATAGTAAAACCAGAAAAAACGAAGATCAAAATAAAACAATTACCTAAAAATGATAATCCAAAACCATTTAAAATCGTAGATAAAAATAAACTCACCACAACAAATAATAATACAAAATTACTTTTAAAAATATTATTGAAACGGATGCAACTCAAAGTTAGAATAAACGAGACACATGTAAAAGTTTAACAATCGGATATCAGTTAAAAGCACAGTTAATCAGTTCAAAATTGCAGTGAACATGGAGTAAAACAAAGGATTCACAGAGCTATTCAGGTGGAATAAGGATTCAGGGAAGGATTCAATTCCTAATAATGATTCAGATTATTATTCATAATTATTGTAACATGAATAGTGCTGCCATCTACGGTAATGTTATGAAAATAATGGAAAAATTAAATAATTAAAATAAAATAAAATGAATAGATCATAAAATAAAAAACATATAATGTCTGTACAAAATGGCCAGGAACAAAGTAAATAAGACAAAAACTTTTTGTTTTCTTAGGATTAAGATAATCAATGTCTATGATTGAATAGTGCTGCCATCTACGATATATATATATATACAGTGTTAAAATAATTCTTTTACATTCTCCAAATCAAACTCATGGCCATAAAATTACCGAAGAATTATACAAATTGGGGAAGGAAGTGGCGTTCTAAAAAAACGGTGGGTGAGTGGACATAGTGGAGGTCATATTCGGATTCAGGAGGTCATTTTACATAAGAATTAGCAAAAATGGGATATGAGCACGAATTTTTTTTTTTTTTTTTTTTTTTTTTTGCAGAGCATTGTAACCTATGGGGAAATTTGTTTACAAAAGATAAAGAATAATTCTCCTTACCTAATATTATTATTATCATTATTATTTTTTTAATTCCATTTTCGCGCTTAAAACTTTCACTACCGTTAAATTTTTTCTTGTTTTCAAAAGTTTTCATGTTCTTTGATTTCTGAATCTCCATATTAAAGCTTAAAAAAAAAAAAAAAAAAAAAAATGGATTTTGTTCATTTTTTCCTATTTTACAGTTTTGCTAGTTGCCCATAGTGTTATGGCGAATTTTGAATTTCTACAAAAACAAATTTTTTTTTTAAATTTTAATATTTTAAGTTTTACCAGAACGGTTTCATTTTATTCAAAACTTGTATACTTTTACAAAACTATATTTTTAAACCCTTAGGACAGGAAACTAAATTTTTTTTTAATTTATCAATTCCACAAAACTATACCTTTTTATAATTTTTTTAAATGTCAGAAAACAAAATTTTTTTTTATTTATTTACCAATTCTGCAAATACTATATGTTTCTATAATTTTTTAAACGTTACACGAATGGTTTAATTTTATTTAAAAAACTTTTATATATATTCTTCGTTTTTTTTTATTCAAAAATTGGGTGTAGTTGCACTTAAGAATTTTCTTAGCTTATTTACGAAAACAAGATAGGCGGTGGGAATGGAATGACTTTTATATTTTTTTTTTTTTTTGTTTTTACTTCGAGGGAAAGGGAGAGTATTTTGCCCACAGATGGTGTTGACAACAGTGTCGCAGAAATTTCCATTTTCTGGGAAAAAACAAGCGCTAGGGAGCTGTAGGGAATTTGTTCGTGTGTGATTAGTACCTCGTTCGCAGAAATTTTTGTTTTTGGAAACTCAAAAATGCTATCTTGCTAGTAAAAATGATGGAAGTATTAGGTAACTTGAGAATTTAAGGGGATCTTTGGATTACATAAATTCGCGGGCAGTGTCAGTCGGGTTCAGAGTTTAAGTCTGGAATTTTGTGAGTTGACGAAAAAAAAATCCCAGATGTTTTTGTTTCACAAACAGGGCATCGGGCGGGAAATTTTTATTTTTTTTACTTCATTACATAGGGGTGAGAAAGGTCCCTCCTTGAGGCGAAGTGTCCTATCACCGCGTGGGGGAATCACGACTAGGTGTGGTTTTTTTTGAAGGAATGGATTTTCATTGGGTAGTGAATAATTTAGAAATCCCGGCTGGCAACACTAGATGGAATGCTCTTCGCTTTTTTGGAAAAAAAATTAATTATTCGACGTTAGGACAGCGATGTACCACGACATGTGAAAAGGCCTCTCTTAAAAGGAAGGGGAGCTCGCGGGCTCCCCAGAATATGGCAGAAGTTTTTGAGTATTCGAGCAGCATGGTCGCCCCTTCGAACTTCTCCCTAAGGTCCGAGGTTAGGCCTAGAAATAGACGTAGCATAGAAGCACTTCCTGTGCGTGGCCGCTAAAAACATTAATCCGGTTAGCATACTCGCTACTAGAATTTGATTAGTGATGTGTCAAAAGCAGTTTCTACTCATCTGTCCGAGAATCTGAGCGGTAATAGGCATCTATCCTGAATACTTTTCGCTCAGAGAAAATGGACTTGTGAAAGAATATCCGCCAGTTTATAGACAATCAGAGTTGCTGATGGGTTCAAATTCTAGGGCCCAATTTCAAATGTATGTAGGACCTCAAGAGCTAACGTGGAACTTGATGTTCTCCTTTGTGAGGCCTAAAGGAAATGCCGGGTATGAATTACCGAAATGCCAAGTGAGGGTTCAAGACATACAGAGAATATAATAATCCTCCTAGTATCCCAGTATCTACTCTCATGTTTGTAGACTACAAACCCCGCATTGAACGAGAGCCACTGCCTAGGTCTAGCAGCGTGAAAAGTCCCCCCCCCTTCTTCGGACCACAACTACACGACTGGAGGACTCCTTCTTAATTTGTAAGTTTTATGCTATTTTTTTTTTTGTATTCTCTACCTTGTTGAATGTTATCTTATAATATAAAATGATTAAATACTAATCCCAGATATGTTGAAGTAATTGAATGGGGTTCAAATTTATATGTTGGAAAGAGAAATTTATGTGAGTTTAAACACAAATATGGTCAGGAATCATGGGCAGTGAGTTGGTTCAATCCTCTGATTTGGAATTGTGTTTTGACTGCTAATAGTAATGTAAATAAAAAGAGAAAAGAGTTATGTGTATTATTTAGACTATGATAATAGGTGGTTATAACAAATGAAACTTAAATTTTTGTTGCTTGCAATTCCAGAGGAGGATTGAGCTAACAGTTTCCTTTTTAGGTCCAGATGTATGAAGAAATAAAGTTATTTTTAAATTATTTTTCTTTTTCTTTTTATTTAATTTAAGTACTGCCCGATTCCTTGTGATAATAGAAATACTTGAATTAGAAGTGAAAATAAGCAGGTCTAGATCAAATATAGGAGAGATGTAAATTTATTAATAATATTTTAAATACTTAAATAGATTAAAGAAATTAATTAATTCATAACTGTTCAGTGTCCTTCAAGATAGGTAACAATTGGACATTGCTATCACTGGTGTTTTTTTACCTGGGCTAAAATTGAAATTACACAACGCGGTTTTATTTTAGTTATGATTAAAGAAAATTATTCATTGAATTTGTTTTGAATATTCAATCTGAGGAGTAAAGAGTTCGTAATTTTCTTTATTTCACTATACGTACAAAAGTATAATAAATGCTGATGCTTTCTTTAGTAAAAGGTAGGGATATGAGCTTGCTTGGATATAGATCTGTATGATTAAGATTGTTTGATAATTTAGTAGAAAAACCCTGTACCGTAACCTTCTGGTATTACATCAGATAACATAGATATATTAAATTACTTGTAAAAATAATAAGTTAGAATTAAATTTATACTCGAGTTTTTTTTTGTGTTTCTTTATTTGATTTTGCTATCTCTTATATACAAAAAAAAAAGGTTGTAATCTATTGAATTTTAATAGTTAATAATTTGATAAATTTTTATTTGAAATTAGAATTATTTGTATGGATAACAAAAAAAAAAAAAATATCCAGGCAGAGTTCAATTTACTAGTGTAAACAAAATTTGATGGTATATCTATTTCATAAAGAGTAAATAGTTTTTGTTTAAGGAAAGCATCAACTTTAAGAAAAGTAAAGAGAAAAGGCCATTAAAACAATTAAAGTAATTTAGTAGGATTAGGAAAATTTATATATGTAAAAGATAAAAAGATTAAATTTAAAAAATAATGTTGTGAAAAGTAAAAAGCTGAAAAAGTAAAAAATAACCACAACATTAATAATTGGTGCCATGTGATCAGGATCGTTATTGCGGAAAGAGTTATTAATAAATTTAGTTACTAGAATATTGTTGGCGCTAGGTTGATATTTTTATAGAAAAGATTCTTTTTTTGTTGATGCTTAATGGTGTTGATTTGGAGTATGCTATTTCTTTTGTAAAAGATTTGTATTCCCTTATTGGTTAACTGTAATTTGATATTAATGATTTTATTATTTCTAGGAAGTGTGTATTCTAGTATAGCTTAGTTATCCTTAGAGCCAAAAAAAAAAAAAAATTAAATAAAAAAAAAAAGTTTTGATATTTTTTTTTGTTTTATTTACTCAAAAACTGTCTGGTTTAAATGCTAAACTTATACAAAAATTATCTTTATTACTATACTTAATTTTTAAAATTTTCTAGACTCCTTATAAAAAAAAAAAAAAAAAAAAAAAAAATATTTCAAATGGGGGAATATAAAAGAGAAAAATATATATTTAAATATATCAGGGTATAAGAAATATATATAAATCGTCGTGCGGTAAAATAACATCCTTCATTGTTTTATTCTTTGAAATTGTTTTCATATGTATAAAAAAATTTTTATTATTGTGTTTTGTGCTTTTATGAATTTTTTTTGCATAGAAGTATATTTATATCTCAAAACTGAGTGTGATATAAAACAGTAGAATGTATTAAAATAAGATACTAAATTTGGGTATTGCCCTCTCCTTGCACTTGAAAAAGTTTCCCCTCAAGGAAAGGATATATTTTTCTTTTTCTCTCTCTCTCGGTATATATTTTCTTTTATTATTTATTTACTTAGCCCCCTATATATTTAGATATAATTTGATCCAAAATTAATGATGACAAAATATTTTTCCCAGTCTATTTATATTTAAAATTTTACGAAAGAAAAGAAAACACGATTTGATAATTTGTATTCAGAGTAATGTCTAAATGCTAAACTTTTACTAAACTATGTTTATATATATGTGTATTTTTTAAATTTTCTAGACTTGTTATTTCAAAAAAAAAAGGGGGTAAAGATTTTTTTTTTGATAACTTGAAGGTAATTAGATTAAACAGGTTAAGTACAAAAATGACAGGTGACAATCATAAAGGAACTCCGGTAGAGCCTGGCCTAGAAGGTAGTGGACTTCAGAATGATTCACTAATCGCTCAAAGTCAGAATTCGAGTGCAGCCCTGACAGTGGGGGTGGAAAATGCGCAGAGTCAAAGAAGAGCGCTCCTCTTAGATAACCTTTCTTTAATTCCGGTTTTTACAGGAAGGGACCCCACATTCTCAGTTAATGAATTCTTCTCGAAATTTCATGAGTTCGCGGGTTTTTTGGGTTGGAAGCAGGAAGAGCTTTTCTTCGCTGTCACTCAGCGGTTAGCTGGAGCAGCACAGAGCGTGTACAGGGATCACAAAATGCATGTCAAAAATTTTGGGGAGTTAGAAAAATTATTAAAAGATAGATTTGGAGCAAAAGAAGATTTGCATCGTTGCATACATAATTTTTGGTCCTTTGTTCAATCACCCGACATGTCAGTATCGGATTTCATAGTCAAGGCTAAGGTTAGAGCCAGGAGTGCTCTAGAAGCCCAAAAAATCCCCAGCGAAAATTTAGCGCAAACTGAAAATGAATGGTTGCTAGCTCTTTTATTAAAAAACTTGAGGCCCGAGATTAGAAAGGGGGTTATAGCTAGGTCCCCTACTACGGTTGAAGAGATTGAGCGCATTGCGCTTGCAGAAGAGGAAGCTTTTCTCTCGGTTAGCCCCCAGCAAGTATCTAGCTCAAGCGGTTATGTGGCTGAGTTGGCCTGCGCGGCCCAAGTAGCGACCCAGGATAGGTCAGCAACTCCCCACCAGACACTAGCGAATCTTATTGCTGATTTATCAGTACAAGTTTCGCAGCTTTCCTCAAAAGTCCAAAGCCTCGAGAGTAGGAGAGATGAGCGACCATCTCCGAAATCTAAAAAAGACTTTGTGTGCTATTATTGTGGTAAAGTCGGGCACTACAAGAGCGAATGTTTAAAGAGACAGAAAGATGTTCAACAGAGTAGGAACTCAGCCCAAAATTCTCAAAATTATACTTTCAGAAGCGGATATCGTTCCCAGGGTAGGGGAGGTGCTCAGGTAGGCACTGAAAGATTGCCAAATAGTGTCCACCATGAAAACAAACCTTTAAACTAAAAAGGATCTCACCTAGAGAGGTAGCGGCTTGGGATCCTTTACCTTCAACACACATACCTCAAAATACTGAATATTTCTATTCAGGTTGGAATAAATCTTTTGTAAATGAACTGCCGATATTATCATTTTTCTATAAAGGTGAACATCATAATGTGTTAATTGATTCTGGGTGTTCCTGCAATTTGATAGCCAGTAATATTGTAAAAAAAATTAGGGGAATAGGTAAACAGACTTGTTCAACAAGTCTCAGAACACTTTTAGGCGGTGAAGTTTCTTTAAAAAATAAGGCAGAGCTACAGTTTAAATTAGGAAAAACTGAATTTTCTGACATTTTTGCTATATGTGAAGGTTCTCTATCTCCAAGTTTTCAAGTTATTTTAGGGATACCTTGGCTTAATAAATACAATGTTAAAGTAGATTTCAAAAACAAAACACTTACTGGAGATAATTTTGAAATTTTGTTTGGGTCTCAACAAAACCAGTCTGTTAATTTTGGCACTGCAATGCTCAACCCTATCCCCATATATGCAAAAACAAAAAAAATTATTCCTTCTCTCTCAGAATCAGTAATACCGGTAAAAGTAAGAAACATGAACAATTCTAATTCCAAAAATGTGTTTATTTACCCTCATAAATTTATCTCTGATTCCATTGTCATTAGTCATACAGTTTGCTTAAATAACCCGGATAAGTTGTATGTAAAGGTTTTAAATTTAACAGAACAGCCTTTTCATTTAAATAAAAATTGTCAACTTGGATACTTAGAGGAAATTAGGGAGGAAGAGCCAAAGCCCCAAGTAAACTTTGGGGAAGTGACAGAAATTGGAGCATTGGAAAATATAAATTTGCAATGGGACACAGAGTTTAAATTAGATCACTTAGATGAAAATTTAAAAGAGGAGGTACAGAAATTTTTACAAAAGAACTCTGATGTTTTTGCTGCCTCAGTACTTGATTTACCAGGGTGTGACACTGTTATGCACAACATAAATTTGAGTGATGACACCCCTGTTAGGAGTTCTCCCTATAGAGTTCCCTACAACTTAAGAGAGGAGATGAATAAACAAATAAATACTCTCATCGAAGCAAAAATTCTTGTGCCATCTAATTCCCCATATGCATCCCCCATTATTTTAGTTAAGAAGGCGGACGGTTCATTTAGGCTAGCATGTGATTTCAGGAAATTAAATAATAAAATAGTTAGTGACAATTACCCTATCCCTAATATCTCTGAAACTATAGACTCTTTGGCAGGCGCCAAATATTTCTCCACTTTAGACCTTACTAGTGGATTTTTTCAGCAAAAGATACCTGAAAACCAGCAGCATATTACAGCAATTGTGACGCACGATAAGCTATTGCAATGGACCAGAAGTCCATTCGGTTTAAAATCTTCCCCCGCAGCTTTCCAAAGATTAATGAATTTTATTCTAAGTGACTTACAACATCTAAACATTCTAATTTATATAGATGATATCTGCATAGCTTCTAAAGACATAAAATCCCATTTTGAAAAATTAAATTTAGTTTTTGATAGGTTAAGAACCCATAATTTACGTTTAAAGCCCTCTAAATGTCATTTTTTTAAATCTCAAATAACATTTCTTGGTTTTAACATTAAAGATGGTGAAATTTTTCCTGCAGACAAAAATGTTGAGGTGATCAGTAAAATTAAGCGTCCAGTAAACAGAAAACAAGTTAGATCTTTTCTGGGATCTGTGGGATTTTACAGAAGGCATATAAGTGATTATTCGAAAAGAACAATAAACTTAACTAATTTGACAAAAGAAAAGACAAAATTTCAATGGACAGACAAAGCTGAACGAGAATTTTTAGATATGAAAAATGAAATTGCTAAAATTCCTTCTTTGTTACTTCCCGACATGAAAAAAGATTTTATTTTGTATACAGACAGTTCAGCAGAGGCCATGGGGGCGGTTTTATGTCAGTATGACAACTCAGGTTTTCCACACCCTGTAGCATTTGCTAGTAGAAAATTAAAAGAGGTTGAGAGAAAATATTCGGCTACTGAGAGAGAACTCTTGGCTCTGGTTTGGGCAACTCAGTATTTCAAATGTTACATTTTCCATCGAAAATTCATTATTTACACTGACCACGCAGCTCTTACTTATGCATTGAAACTTAGGGACCCCACCTCTCGAATTGCTAGATGGTTGTGTGCTTTAAGCGAATTTGAATTTGTCGCCAAGTATATAAAGGGCAAATGTAACTCCGTAGCGGACTTCTTGTCAAGGTTTATAGATCATGATTTACAAGTTGGGGATAACCCTACCATAGACTGTAATGTACTGGAAAATGTCAATCAAGAAATTCACACCTTAAGTAATGTAGAGTTTTTAGAGGAAATCAGGCGAGCTCAAAGCCAAGATAATTTTTGTAAATATGTTAGTGCTAGATTGTGTAAAGGCTTACCTATTGCTCCTAAAAATTATAAATTTTCAGTAAATAATGAAGTTATTGTATGCGAAAAAATTAACCCAATTCACAAAAAGGAAAAAGGTGAGAGAATTGTTTTGCCTAAAGCTCTTGTGCCAAAAGTTTTTCGTATGACTCACGAGTCTCCAGTGGCATGTCATGCGGGTTTTTACAAAACATTTTTTAGGATAAAAAATAATTATTTCTGGAAAGGGATGTATTCAGACGTTAAAAGGCTAGTGGCTTCCTGTCAATCTTGCTTAGAGTTTAGGGCACACAAACCTAAAAAATTAGCTGAGCTACAGAGATTAGAAATTCCAAATAAACCGTTTGATACCATACACTCTGATATCTGTGGTCCTTACCCTATTACTGAAAAGGGAAATAAATATATTGTAAGTTATGTTGACAGTTTTAGTAAATGGCCAGAAGCTTATGCAGTACAAAACATCACCTCTGATACGTTGGCAGAAACCTTGGCCGACTTTATCTCAAGACATGGGGCACCCACAAAAATAATTACTGATAAAGGTAAAAATTACATGAGCGAAGCAATATCACAGGTATACAGTAAATTACAAATTAATCACAGACACACTTCCAGTTATCATCCACAGTGCAATGCGAAGGTTGAACGCCAGCATGCAACTATGAATAATGCACTCGCTCACTTAGTAAATAATAATCACAATGACTGGGATGATAAATTAAAATTTGTACTTTTAGCTATGAGGTCAGGTATACATTCCACAATTAATGAAACACCCTTTTTTGTTACATACGGCAGAGATATTCAACTTCCTTATAATATTTTCTGTCAAAAAGAACCTATTAATTATAACGACTGCCCTACATACTGTGAGCAACTAATTCCCTCTCTAAAACATACATTCTTACAAACCAAACAATTATTAGAAAAATCTGCTGAAAGACAAGAAAGTTATAGGAAAAAGTTTGCTGTTGATAAACATTTAAAGGTAGGAGATCTGGTGATGCTGTATACTCCAGCAATTAAACCAGGCCTTTGTAAAAAATTTAACAAGAAGAACTCAGGTCCTTTTCGTGTTATTAGAAAACTAGGTTTTGTAAATTTTGAGATACAGGAAGTGAAAAATCCAAACAATGTTCAAATTGTGCATGTTGACAGATTATCGAAAATGGAAATTAAACCCATATTCCCTGTCTTAGATAGTATAGAGAATGAACTGACAGAAAACATTACAACACCACAGGTACAAGTTAATGGAGACCTACACCCTGTAGTGGAGGATATTTGGGAAAAGTATAGGTTAGCGAGAAAAGAAAAGAGGAGAAAACGATTTCTCTTAAATTGTGTTGGTTCACCAGAAAGTGATTCGCAGAGTATTCACACTTCTCAGGATCAGCCAGGGTTTGATACGGTTTTCGAGTTAAATTCCCCTCATAGGACTCTGGATGAGCAGGTGACAGGTTCGATTCCCAGCCATACTCTACCTTCTCTAGTGTTTGACCCTTTAGATTTCTCGCCTACAGTTAGTGAAGCGGAAAATGAGGAAGTGCCGGGTTCAAATCCCTTATATCCTTTACCCTCCCAAGAGATTAAAGAAAGGTCGGTCTCTCCTACTGTCAGTCAAGCCGAACTGGAGTTCTCGCACATGCCAGGCCAGTCAAAAGTGAAAAGGTCTAGAGTTAATTTAAAAACTGCGTCAAAAATCCCCACACACCAATACTCACTTAGAAAGCGAAAGTGAATTTGGTATATAAAAAATTTTGTAAATAATTTTTTTTTTGATAACCTTTATTTTGATATGTTATGTGTTAGTATATGTAAACACTCAATTATTAAATTTGTATTTTTTTTAAATGCCAGAAATTTTGAATGAAACTGTCATTTTTACTTTTCTCGCATTTATATACTTGAAAAAATGTAAGAAAAACTTTTTATTTTATTTGCTTTGGTTTTGTCAGGATGGCAAAAAGCTAAGTTAAGGCAAATTATGATACTGTTTATTGTATTCTTGGGATGCGAAGTGAAAAAACTTAGCAATTTTCGATGGAGTTTCTTAGGAAAAATGTAAGCATTTTTATGCAAACCTGTCATGTTTGAGCCATTGTTTATACTATGTGGATTTCAAAAAAAAAAAAAAAAAAAAAAAGAGAAAAGAGGCGGTGAGAATAAAAAAATTTTTTTTCATTACACTGCAGTATAATGCAGAAACTACATGATTATAAATGTTAAGTGCTATAAAATGTTAAAATGGACATATTGACTTGTCCACACTCAGTTAGAGTGAGATAGAGAGAATGAGAGAAAAAATTCTTACCTCTAACTGTTTTTTATCATATATACAATGGACTTTCCTTGTTATATTGGTTTTCTGGATGTAATCCCATTACAAGGAGAGGTTATTCAACCGTACATGATAATTTAAGAAGATTTTGTGTTTAATTATGCACAATGGGTAGAAAAAACACTTGGTCATTTTGCATATTTATTTTTGTATATACATACCTTTTTGTGTTCACACTTCATTATTTTCTATATATATGTTTTTTTTTTTGTTTTACTTTATTTACCATTGACCACCGGTGGTCAGACAAAAATCGATGTATCATCACAACTCGGTATTTATATTTATTATTTATATATATTATCTTCTGTGTAACAATGTCTATGTAATCAATTATTATTTTATTTCTATGTAAAATGTAGTGTGTAAAGGATTCTTCCGGACGTGTGGCCCTGTCCGATAGATTACAAAACCTTATTGCCTAGGGAAATTTTAATCCCAAAAATGTCAAGTCCCTTTTGAAGTATAGCAAGTAAATTAGCTTTGTCGTAAATATTGACATCACCGCGTCGGTAAGGTTGGTTGGTTGGAGAACTCCCCATCAGGAGAGAGAAAATAGCGGTTCTTCAGATTGAGTGGTTGACTGCAGTTAGTTTCAGTTGAAAAAGAAACTCCCGTTAGCTTCAGTCGGAGAAAAAACCTCTTACGGTTCTTCGCGAATGTATTTATTGATAAGGTGGAGCGACGGAAGAGGTAGAAAAATATCGTCTGCTGTTAAGCGCAAAGAGAGAACAGATCAGCTGTTGATTGTAAACAGTCCGGCTCGTAGCAACGAGTTTGTTTACTTTAGCTACGGTTTTGGTAGCAAGGACTCCCGTTTGCTGTTTTCATTCCTTATACACACCGATTACATTATTACCTTATATGTATTACACAAAGACTAATTTTAATATTATTTGAGCAAGGTATTAATTAAAAGAACTTAGTTTATTTAGTACAATTTTAATTTTGGGAACTTAGTTTTTTTTGGAGAAGGACAGAAATCTCAGATATAAGGCCTGATTTGGGGTTTCTGGTAAGGTGTGTGTTTGGTGGTTCTGGGAAATTTATGGATCGTTGTTTGATTTATACATTCGCCTGGGACACTTTAACATTCTCTTTTTCTTCAAAAAAAAAATAAATAAATAAAAAAATAAAATAAATTTTATTTTTTTTTGCATAAAAGGGAGGGTGAAATGTTATGGCGAATTTTGAATTTCTACAAAAACAAATTTTTTTTTAAATTTTAATATTTTAAGTTTTACCAGAACGGTTTCATTTTATTCAAAACTTGTATACTTTTACAAAACTATATTTTTAAACCCTTAGGACAGGAAACTAAATTTTTTTTTAATTTATCAATTCCACAAAACTATACCTTTTTATAATTTTTTTAAATGTCAGAAAACAAAATTTTTTTTTATTTATTTACCAATTCTGCAAATACTATATGTTTCTATAATTTTTTAAACGTTACACGAATGGTTTAATTTTATTTAAAAAACTTTTATATATATTCTTCGTTTTTTTTTATTCAAAAATTGGGTGTAGTTGCACTTAAGAATTTTCTTAGCTTATTTACGAAAACAAGATAGGCGGTGGGAATGGAATGACTTTTATATTTTTTTTTGTTTTTGTTTTTACTTCGAGGGAAAGGGAGAGTATTTTGCCCACAGATGGTGTTGACAACAGTGTCGCAGAAATTTCCATTTTCTGGGAAAAAACAAGCGCTAGGGAGCTGTAGGGAATTTGTTCGTGTGTGATTAGTACCTCGTTCGCAGAAATTTTTGTTTTTGGAAACTCAAAAATGCTATCTTGCTAGTAAAAATGATGGAAGTATTAGGTAACTTGAGAATTTAAGGGGATCTTTGGATTACATAAATTCGCGGGCAGTGTCAGTCGGGTTCAGAGTTTAAGTCTGGAATTTTGTGAGTTGACGAAAAAAAAATCCCAGATGTTTTTGTTTCACAAACAGGGCATCGGGCGGGAAATTTTTATTTTTTTTACTTCATTACATAGGGGTGAGAAAGGTCCCTCCTTGAGGCGAAGTGTCCTATCACCGCGTGGGGGAATCACGACTAGGTGTGGTTTTTTTTGAAGGAATGGATTTTCATTGGGTAGTGAATAATTTAGAAATCCCGGCTGGCAACACTAGATGGAATGCTCTTCGCTTTTTTGGAAAAAAAATTAATTATTCGACGTTAGGACAGCGATGTACCACGACATGTGAAAAGGCCTCTCTTAAAAGGAAGGGGAGCTCGCGGGCTCCCCAGAATATGGCAGAAGTTTTTGAGTATTCGAGCAGCATGGTCGCCCCTTCGAACTTCTCCCTAAGGTCCGAGGTTAGGCCTAGAAATAGACGTAGCATAGAAGCACTTCCTGTGCGTGGCCGCTAAAAACATTAATCCGGTTAGCATACTCGCTACTAGAATTTGATTAGTGATGTGTCAAAAGCAGTTTCTACTCATCTGTCCGAGAATCTGAGCGGTAATAGGCATCTATCCTGAATACTTTTCGCTCAGAGAAAATGGACTTGTGAAAGAATATCCGCCAGTTTATAGACAATCAGAGTTGCTGATGGGTTCAAATTCTAGGGCCCAATTTCAAATGTATGTAGGACCTCAAGAGCTAACGTGGAACTTGATGTTCTCCTTTGTGAGGCCTAAAGGAAATGCCGGGTATGAATTACCGAAATGCCAAGTGAGGGTTCAAGACATACAGAGAATATAATAATCCTCCTAGTATCCCAGTATCTACTCTCATGTTTGTAGACTACAAACCCCGCATTGAACGAGAGCCACTGCCTAGGTCTAGCAGCGTGAAAAGTCCCCCCTCCTTCTTCGGACCACAACTACACGACTGGAGGACTCCTTCTTAATTTGTAAGTTTTATGCTATTTTTTTTTTTGTATTCTCTACCTTGTTGAATGTTATCTTATAATATAAAATGATTAAATACTAATCCCAGATATGTTGAAGTAATTGAATGGGGTTCAAATTTATATATATATAAAAAGCAAAGAAAAAAATTTTTGTGAAAATTATGGACTATAAATTCTTGTTTTTTTTTACCAATAACTGTGTGGTTTGATTTTGTCATTAAGTAAGAGTTATTTCTTAGAAATTATGTAACAAAATTTTATGAATATAATTTATTTTTATTTATTTATTTTATTTATTTTATGTTCTAATACAAAAGAAAAAGGGGTAGAAACCTGATAATAGATAAAGAATTTATGAAGTTAGTAACTTTACAAAAAAAAAAAGGGTTTTATTTAATACTCAGTGATGGCGGTGTCTCCTTGTTAATTTTGTATATGATTAAGGAATAATTGAGCACATAGTTAAACCCAAAGTAATCGAATAGATCAGAGAAGCTATGATATAGGAATAGTAAAGCTTTAATATAGATTAAATGAAGCTGATAATGATTATCATATATATAAAATAAAAAAAAAAAAAAAAAAAAAATGTTGGAAAGAAAAATTTATGTGAGTTTAAACACAAATATGGTCAGGAATCATGGGCAGTGAGTTGGTTCAATCCTCTGATTTGGAATTGTGTTTTGACTGCTAATAGTAATGTAAATAAAAAGAGAAAAGAGTTATGTGTATTATTTAGACTATGATAATAGGTGGTTATAACAAATGAAACTTAAATTTTTGTTGCTTGCAATTCCAGAGGAGGATTGAGCTAACAGTTTCCTTTTTAGGTCCAGATGTATGAAGAAATAAAGTTATTTTTAAATTATTTTTCTTTTTCTTTTTATTTAATTTAAGTACTGCCCGATTCCTTGCGATAATAGAAATACTTGAATTAGAAGTGAAAATAAGCAGGTCTAGATCAAATATAGGAGAGATGTAAATTTATTAATAATATTTTAAATACTTAAATAGATTAAAGAAATTAATTAATTCATAACTGTTCAGTGTCCTTCAAGATAGGTAACAATTGGACATTGCTATCACTGGTGTTTTTTTACCTGGGCTAAAATTGAAATTACACAACGCGGTTTTATTTTAGTTATGATTAAAGAAAATTATTCATTGAATTTGTTTTGAATATTCAATCTGAGGAGTAAAGAGTTCGTAATTTTCTTTATTTCACTATACGTACAAAAGTATAATAAATGCTGATGCTTTCTTTAGTAAAAGGTAGGGATATGAGCTTGCTTGGATATAGATCTGTATGATTAAGATTGTTTGATAATTTAGTAGAAAAACCCTGTACCGTAACCTTCTGGTATTACATCAGATAACATAGATATATTAAATTACTTGTAAAAATAATAAGTTAGAATTAAATTTATACTCGAGTTTTTTTTTGTGTTTCTTTATTTGATTTTGCTATCTCTTATATACAAAAAAAAAGGTTGTAATCTATTGAATTTTAATAGTTAATAATTTGATAAATTTTTATTTGAAATTAGAATTATTTGTATGGATAACAAAAAAAAAAAAAATATCCAGGCAGAGTTCAATTTACTAGTGTAAACAAAATTTGATGGTATATCTATTTCATAAAGAGTAAATAGTTTTTGTTTAAGGAAAGCATCAACTTTAAGAAAAGTAAAGAGAAAAGGCCATTAAAACAATTAAAGTAATTTAGTAGGATTAGGAAAATTTATATATGTAAAAGATAAAAAGATTAAATTTAAAAAATAATGTTGTGAAAAGTAAAAAGCTGAAAAAGTAAAAAATAACCACAACAATAGCGTAGCACTAGAGCGACGTAAAACGCACTCATTCACTTTACAGCTTCAAAATAAATATTTACCCTTTGCTGGTCAAATATAATTTTACTTTTCTGGTCAGTTTTGCCAAATTTAGCCACTTTTTGTATTCAATATCCACCATTAAATTTTCACTGTAACGGTTGCCAAATGACTTCGAAAGTTATCAAAAGTTGTCAAATATCATTCCTCGAAATTATTGGTGATAGTTGAATATAAGAATCCGTAAATTTGGCAACACTGTTTAGAGGGTTAGGGCCGGCGAAGGGTTAAAAATAAAAAATTTCTAAAACAAAAATGAATTTAACGTTTGTTAATCTTACGAATGTGAAAACAGAATAAAAAAAAAAAAAAAGAATATGCACTAATTCTGTTAACAAATTTCCCCTTAGACTAACATGGGCTTTGACTGTCAGTGAAGATAGAAATATTGTTTACATAGATATACTTTGAAAATTATACCAATTTTTTTTTGTATTATTATTAAGTTGAAATTATATAATTTGATGGATGAATGTTTACTCTTGATAACCATGATAATGGGTAATGTCGTCAACATTTTACTTTTCTATATTTAAACCATTCGAGGCGTTCACATGGTAACATACCAGTCTTAAACAAGTTTTGTAATCGTACGTAGGCGAAGTTTAGAAACATCCTTATATCAGCTGTAAAATAGCCTGACCTCTAAAAACATATTTCACCCATTCTTTCTGGAATGTGGAATTCTGTTAGTTATTCTTGAATTTATTTGAAGAAAAAAGGTGGGGAGGAAAGCATCGTAAAAAAAAAAAAAGAAAAATATTCTGTGTTGGCGTTTTACGTGATTTTGTTTGGTATTGTATTCGATTGATCTCATGCGACCGGGTGAAGATATTGACGTAAGGGTCAAGGCAAGAGATGGGAGATGGGTGCTTGACATTCGATGCAGGAAAATTCTTCTTCTTATTATTATTATTATTTTTATATATATATATATTTATGTGTGTGTGTAAATGTTAACTGAACCAGCCTTTTATTTATTTGATTTTAGTTTCAAAATATTACGAAATTTAACTGATTAAGGAAAAAAATCTTTTAAATAAAAATAAAATGTGCCTCATCAATGATTGAATGAATAATGTTTTATGTCATAAATGTCCAGAAAATGAGTAAATGAGGTTTTACGTGTGCCAACTGGCGACGGACTGGGAGGATACACACCTAAAGTTGGTCCGTAGACATGCCATCACAATTTGGATTCTCTTCTGTGACCCCTCCAGAGGTATGATTTGTAGAGGAACATGAAGGACGATGTGGCCACGACGGATTTTACGTTCACCAACGACCATTTATATTCATGACAGTCTTTGGCCAGCTCGAGTACCGAGCCTACAATCTTCCAATTACAAGCTTGGCGTTTTATCTACCAGGCTACCGCAGTAATATTTCACAATTATTAAATTAATATTATTCACTTCTCTTCTTCTAAAGTGACTTAAAAATCCTTGAATTCGTGTCACTAGTGTTGCTCGAAGTTGGTATACAAGAAGTGCCGGGTTCAAAAGCAGATACTGTTCGTTGATTTAGCCTTTCGGAGCTTTCAATAGACTTTTTCAAAAATCACATAATTACAGGCTAGGACTCCATAGAAAGTCCTTTGAAGGACGAATCCTGTAGACTTGGGTCCCTTCAGTAGATAATCGGTCAAAATCAATACACCACACCTCTTAAATTCAACACTGTAGAAATGTTTTTGCTATGTTACACAACAATATTGATGCAACCTACGTGATTTCACATGTGTAAAACGTGATTTCGCATAATCCTATATATCTCAAACAAAAAAAAAATAGATATACGTGAAATTTTTGCTCTAAAGTATAGCTAATGCAACTATCAAAAAACCAATTTCTGGAATTTTAGAAATTCAGCCCCCCAGGTGGGGCAGCAAAGGGGGGGGGGGCTATGGAGCAAAAACAAATAGAAATACAGTTAGGCCGTTCAAAATTGGTACAGATAGGTTTCAAAGGACTGCAAGTCGAATGGGGATATTTTCGATTGTGTAAAGTTATTAGGAAGGGCAAGAAAGGGGGGAGGAGAGGGGGGGGGGCAAAAAAATAAAAATAGTGTCAGTAGGTTCAAAATTGGCACATAGAAGTTTTCAATACTTACAAATCGATTGCGAATATTTTTGAATTTGTAAAATTATTAGGAGGGGCGGGTAGGGGGTGGGGCGGTAAGGGAGGGCTATTGGGCAAAAACAAATAGAAATACAGTTAAGCCGTTCAAAATTGGTACAGATAGGTTAAAGAGGCCTGCAAGTCGAATGGGGATATTTTCGAAAGTGTAAAGTTATTAGGAGGGGCGAGAAGGGGGAGGGGAGAAGGGGGGGGGATAAAAATAGAGTTAGATCGTTCAAAATTGGTTTATAGAGGTTTTCGATACTTACAAATCGATTGGGGATATTTTCGAATTTGTAAAATTGTTAGGAGGGGCGGGAAGGGGGTGGGGCGGTAAAGGGGGGCTATGGGCAAAAACAAATAGAAATACAGTTAGGCCGTTCAAAATTGGTACAGATAGGTTTTAGAGACCTGCAAGTCGAATGGGGATATTTCCGAAAGTGTAAAGTTATTAGGAGGGGCGAGAAGGGGGAGGGGAGGGAGTGGGGGCAAAAAAATAAAAATAGAGTTAGATCGTTCAAAATTGGTAAATAGAGGTTTTCGATACTTACAAATCGATTGGGGATATTTTCGAATTTGTAAAATTATTAGGGGGGGGGGGGGCTAAGAGCAAAAACAAATAGAAATACAGTTAGGCCGTTCAAAATTGGTACAGACAGGTTTTAAAGGCCTGTAAATCGAATGGGGATATTTTCGAAAGTGTAAAGTTATTAGGAGGGGCGAGAAGGGGGGGGGGCGGAGGGGCAAAAAAAAAATAAAATAAAGTTAGATCATTCAAAATTGGTACATAGAGGTTTTCGATACCTACAAATCGATTGGGGATATTTTCGAATTTGTAAAATTATTAGGAGGGTCGGAAAGGGGGTGGGACGGTAAGGGGGGGCTATGGGCAAAAACAAATAGAAATACAGTTAGGCCGTTCAAAATTGGTACAGATAGGTTTTAGAGGCCTGCAAGTCGAATGAGGATATTTTCGAAAGTGTAAAGTTATTAGAGTGCCGGGAAAGGGGGGGGCGGAGGGGCAAAAAAAAATAAAATAGAGTTAGATCATTCAAAATTGGTACATAGAGGTTTTCGATACCTACAAATCGATTGCGGATATTTTTGAATTTTTAAAATTATTGTGAGGGAAAAATATAAAATAGAGATAGATCGTTCAAAACTGGTGCATAGAGGTTTTTGATACTTACAAATCGATTGCGGATATTTTCGAATTTGTAAAATTATTAGGATAGACGGGAGGGAGGGCGAAGGGGGAAAATAATAGAAATAAGAGTTAGAGCATTTTGGGAATTTTTTCCGAAGACAGTGAGAACCCGGTGCGACATTTTTCCTAATCAGATTTTGTTTCTCTTTTTTTTTCACGCTGATAAAAATTAATGCAATTCTGAGAATTAAGTAATTATAGTGATTCGTTTAAAAATAGGGACCAGCGAAGCGGGCGTCGCCTGCTAGTTACTTATAAATTATGAAACACTTTCTCATATCGGTAAGGAAAAAAATAAAAATAAAAATAAAAATCGTGAACAAAACTACTGAAATCTGAAAGAGCAGGTTTCGATTTCGGTTTCCCATTCTTCTTCTTTTTCTTCTTTTTTGTTTTACTTTGTTCTGTATTAAATAGAAGAAAGCATTGGTTTCGTACAAATTTGACAGAAAGTTTGAGGCAGCTCTAACACCAGAATTAATGCATAGAATGTTATATAAATTATTATGTAGTTGCACATTGGCATAAATTAGTTCCTATCGACTTTTGGTACAAATTTTCTAACAGGTGGCGTTATTGTCCGTTTTTCGGGAATTTTAATGTAGCAATTTAGACAAAATTTCGTGTAAATGTGCGCAATCTGAATTATTTTTAATGAATCAGTTGTGGGAAAAAAAAAAAAAAAAAAAAAAAAAAAATTGTTCATAATAGCAATCGTCATCTAGGAAAAAAATTGTATGTGTAGAAGCATCGTAAATTTTCAATAAGCATTTTTCAAAAGAACTCGTTAATACCTTCAAAACAAATGATTGAACAACAGAGCTGTGGAAATTTTAAACGAAGTTATCAACTTTTATTCATTAGAAAAAATCTTCAGGTATTGTCTGTAGGACACAAAATTGACTTTCTATTGATATTCAGTGTTATATTTTTCTGAGATGAAAATACCCTGCGTTCATCATGTAAAATAATTTTAATAAATAATATGTACTTTGTGAATTTGTACAGGGAAATATAGAAGAAAGTTTCGTGAGAATCACAACATACTAGTTTAAATGTTAAATGCATAAAATGAGTCAGATAGCTAAAAACTGAAAAGTGTTTTTCATATATTTATGCAAAACTGGCAGATGTGTACAGAATTCGAACCCATGTAGAGCTTATCGTTGACGATGCTAAGTGTTTTCCATGATTTTCCCCGAAAATCAAGCGAAAACGGTCCAGAGCCCCTTAGAAAGATCACATAGGGCGTATCTTACTCTAGCCTAGATTCAAAGAGTAGATAATCGTCTTTGAACCCAACATTTCTATCTTTCTACAAAATCAAAATATTTTCTTAAAAAAAAAAAAAAAAAAAAAAAAAAAAATGGGTGAAATTTAGCATATTTAACTAACGTCTCAAACCGCTAACACAAATTTAAACACTTTTTCATTATTAATTTATTTATTTTTAACGCATTAAATTAGCAGGAATATAACAGATAGTTTAGAATCAAACGAAGATTACATTTCCTGCCATTGCTGTTAAAAAGGTATATGTATTTAAAATAACAATAAGGAAGGATTTTCTTAAAATAGATATTTTTAATAGATTTGATACTAAAAAGCATTCACGGATTGTCGGCATATAGAAACAACCTGTGGTCTTGTAACAGCAGTGGAATTTTTTTTTAGAACGAAACAGAATTTAGATTTTGGCATCAGTCCAAAGTGATATATTTTTTAAAAAATACCTTCAAACGTGTCTTAATAGGAATATTTAGAACTAGTATGTTGTGGCCACCACGAGACTTTCTTCTATATTTTCCTATACAAATTCACTCAGTAACAATAATAAAAAAAAAAAAAAAAAAAAAAAAAAAAAGTGGGACTTCGACAAAATTTTGGGTAAAATGTGAAAATTATTCTAAGTTTGTCAAAACACGGAAACCGTGGGACTGACAAAATTGGGGGAAAAATGCAAAAATTTGTTTAAGTTTGTCAGAACACGGAAACCGTGGGAGTTTGATAGAATTGAGGGAGAGAGAAAAAAAAAAAAAAAGTGGGACTTTGACAAAATTTTTGGTAAAATGTGAAAATTTGTTAAGGTTTGTCAAAACACGGAAACCGTGGGACTTTGACAAAATTAAGGGGAGAGAGAAATAAAAAAAAAGATTTTTTTTCTAAGTTTTTTTTCGTAAAAAGTAAAAAAAATCGATAACTTTGTTTTAAATTATCACAGATTTATAGTTCAACCATTCGTTTTAAAGGTACTGACGAGACCTTTCGAAAGATACCCATCTTGAAAATTTTTTCCTATATCACCCTGTTAAAAATTTAGAAAAAGCGGGATGGCAACGCAACCCGTAAGACGATTTTTACCAAAAGTTAATAGGCACTAATTTATGTCAAGGTGCAACTACATACCAATTTGTATGAAATTCTGTGCAGTAGTTCCAGAGATACAGTTGCCACAAAATTTTGTCACACACACACACGCAGACAGACAGACAGACATTTTCTAAAAATGGTAAAATCGTGTTCTACAGCTCTCAAAACGTGTAAACCCATCAAAAACCCGAAATCGAAAATTTTTACGAATCCAATACTTTCTTCTTTTGAAGATAGAAGAAAGTAATAACGTAAAATTTCAAAATAAATAAATTCAAATAAATTTCATTCGTCACGTAAGTGGGAAAAGGTTTTTAAAAACGTATGAAAACGTAAGCTGTTTTGAGATTTAAAAAATATTATGTCACTCTCATGCTTTAATAGCAAGGCAAGTAGTACTGTTTCTTTGAAACAGCGCCTTTGCCAGTTTTTATCTATCAGCTTGAATGAATGTGCCAACATTTTTTTTGCTTTTATATCAGTATATATAGTTACCCTCATCCGTCACTGATTCTGTCACACTTTAGGCTTAAGAGATTTCCTTGGACTCAGTCTCCTAATTTTTACACTTCAGTTAATTTTTAAAAATGTAATTGTCCGATCGATAAGCTGTTTAAACAGACGCATTCAGGAAAATTGCGCCTTTCATTTGGTGGTACATTATTTGTAACGAATATATAATTACATTTTTTAAAATTAATTAAAATAGGAAAATAAAAGCTTTAAAATACATTAAAATTTTGCTCATGCATATGAAAAAAAATCTGGAGTGACTCCACTCGACTTTCCGAACATTGAGTAATTAACAGTTTTGTAGATAAAGTAAAGAAAGAGGAGTTGTCAAAAAACAAAAGAGATAAAACCATAATACAGTGTTTGAGTATTTTTCTCCATATATTACACGATGTTTTATTTAACGCTACTGAACTTTGAGCCCATAGATCATAATGATAAAGAATTTTCGGTGTGTCCCTGTAAAAAACCTATAAATGCTAGATTCACCAAAATGCTTATAGTTAGTGCAACAGTGATTTATAATATTCATATAAATTTTCACCTGAATCGAATAAGGCGTTTAGATGCTATCGCACTTTTAACTAGTATGTTGTGGCCACCACATGACTTTCTTCTACATTTTCCTATACAAATTCACTCAGTAAAAATAATTTATTAAAATTATTATTTAAAAAAATTATCTTCCATGATAATGCAGATGATTTCCATATTAGAGAAGTACTATAACACTAAATATCCAAAAAAAGTCAATTTTATTGTCAATATCACATTTAAAAAAAATCGATAACTTCATTTTAAATTAACGCAAATCTATGGTTCAACCATTCGTTTTAAAGGTACTGGCGAGCTCTTTTGAAAGATGCCCATCATGAAAATTTACTCCCCTCGAGGGGGGAATTCCCCCCCCCCCAGGGGGGTTGGCGAGGCTCCTACACATACAAAATTTTTTCCCAGTTGACTATCTCTATTATAAATAATTCTTGTAAATTTCATAATGATTACTAAAAAATAATTCTCTTTATGCACATTTATACAAAATTTTGTACTATACACCATGTTAAAAATTTAGAAAAAGCGGGATGGATACGCAGCCTGTAAGACAATTTTTACCAAAAGTTGATAGGCACTAATTTATGTCAAGGTGCAACTACATACCAATTTGTATGAAATTCTGTGAAGTAGTTCCTGAGATACAGTTGCCACAAAAGTCTGTCACACCCACGCAGAGACTGACAGACAAACAGACAGACATTTTCTAAAAATGGTGAAATCGTGTTCTACAGCTCTCAAAACGTGTAAATTCATTAAAAACCCGAGGTCGAAAATTTTTACGAATCCAATACTTTCTTCTATTGAATATCGAAGAAAGTAAAAATTTGGTCTCACAGGCCATAATGATAAAGAATTTTTCTTTGTGTCCCTGTAAAAAAACTGTAAGTGCTAAATTCACCAAAATCTATACAGTTCGTGCAACTGTGACCTATAACATGTGTACCAATTTTTTGTTCACATTAAATAAGCGTTTAGACGCTATCGCACTTTTAAAAATTTGGCCCATAGGCCATAATGATAAAGAATTTTTTTTGTGTCCGTGTAAAAAAACTGTAAGTGCCAGATTCTCCAAACTCTATACAAATTGAGTAACTGTGACCTATAATATGTGTATAAATTTTTTGCTCAATTGAAGAAGGCGTTTAGATGCTATCGCACTTTTCAGATTTTGGTCCCATAGACCATAATGATAAAGAATTTTTCTTTGTGTCCCTGTATAAAAACTATAAGTGCTAGATTCACCAAAATCTATAGGGTTCGTACTATGGTGACTTACAATATACACACCTTCAATATATACACTTTCAGCTTATTCGAACAAAGCGTTTAGACGCTAGCGTGTTCACTCACAGACATACACACATACATACACACATACACACACACATACATACATATATCATCGCATAAATAGTGAAAACGGACTCGAAACGTATAGAAACATCAAAATCTCGAATTCGGATTTTTGACATGATTACAATACTTTCCTCACTATAGTGTTCGGAAAGTAAAAATGATGTCTATAAAATAATAATTTTAAATGTAACGGAGAGATAAACAAAGTGAGAAAATTTCGCACGGACTAGCTAGCAAATGAATTATTTAAAGTGAGAAATAAATAAAATGAAACGATTATTTTTCAACGGGCGCCTTTGTCGCCCTACAACAAACTAGTCTAAATATATAAAGCTAGATGTTTGCTATCGTATCTGTCCGGATTACTAGATTTTATCAAAAATTGGTACACTTATTAATCATGGTAAAATTTAGCTACAAAAGGTATTAAAAAATAAATAAATAAATAAATAAATCATTAAAATTATTAAAAAAATAAATAAATAAATAAAATGATAGCAAAAATAAGTACATAAATAGTTAAATATATTTCTTTTTATATGAAAAATAAATAAATAAATAAGTACAAACATTTTTCTTTTAAAAATAATTAAAATTGCGAAACATTGTGCTAAAGGATTGGAACAGTTTCCTCCCTTTAGCGAAATTTGAAATTTGCCACCGAAGTATCTCGGACGTTTCTTATGAAGATTTTTACTTACGCAACAGCGATAACCACTTTAATTCATTGCCAAAATGGCAACGACAATTTAAAAGCTGCCAATGTTAAAGGCTCCTATGTTAAAGCTATACCAAAAAAATTTTAAAAAATGAATATATGAACCGATGATAAGGAATGAAACATAGTTACTACATGCCTTTATATGCAAGAACAGACTAAAATAAGTCCTTTCGTACTAAATCTAAAATGTCTGCAAATTTCTTGCATTTACTAAAACAAAGCTTTTTAAAGCGTGTCAGAATGTATGACCTAAAATTTAGGTGGGACATCTCCGTGATAACTTTTTTAAGGAAATCTAGCTTTTATTCACGCGAATCTCGGAGAAAAACGCACAAAACTTCAAACAGTTAAGACAATGAGCGTGACTTGAGTTCGATTCCGGCCATAGATATAGTAATTTATATAGAACTATCATCCCCATGTTAATGAGCAAAGATTTTTGATGCCGAAAAGGTTTTTTGGCATCAGCAATTAGTGAGTTAAAACTCAAAAATGGTAATAGAATAGAATGGTAATGAATTTTGAAAATGCCGAAATACTGCGCGGCTTTTATGTGTTCTAATAAATATATGAAAAGAAATGGGGTAGGTTCCATAAATAAGTTGTATTCAAATAATTGATGAAAAATATAATTTTTATAATCAGTTGCTTTGTTATTATTATGAGATAATTACTGTTTTCATATTTAATGGAATACTTTTTTAAATTTTAATATTTTTTAATATTTTATATTAGTAAGTAATATGGAATTCTCAAAATTCTTTTAAATGTAGCTAGCAGCCGCGAAAGTTTTAATATATAACTAGCATGTTGTGGCCGCCACAAGACTTTCTTCCATATATAATCCTATACAAATTTACGCAATAGAAATAATTTATTAAATTATAATTTATTAAAATTATTTTTCATGATAAATGCAGACGATTTTTATTTCAAAGTAGTATCTCCTTATATTATTAAAATCTGTGCGCGTCTGTCTGTCTGTGTTTCTGTCTGTCTGTCTGTGAGAAATGCCTTGTCATAGCTAAAGCTCCGGTGCTAATGGTCGAAGCGCTTCGAAACCGGTGTCGACAGACGCAGACTTTCTTCATCTCGACATCGCGATAATTCGCTAAGCGATGCGACCCTACTTAGCGGAGATATTAATTAAAACGTCGACCCATATCTACCGAAAAATGACCCAGAATTCATGATTAAATGCTTAAAAAGCGACATTTTTACGGAAAAAGTGGAAAATAAATTAGAAATATCAGTCGTATCGTTACAAATAAGATATCAAATGAAAGGTCCGATTTTTCTGAATCCGACTGTTTAAATAGCTTATCTATAGGGCAATTAGATTTTTTAAAATTAACTAAAGTATGAAAAAAAAGGTGGCAACAAATCACAACAGTTCTATTAATTTCGCAATAGACGTATTTCGGTTACCATGGCGCCGGGCGAAAGAATAAATAGATTTTACTTCCAGCTTTACTGATTTTGTACTGGAAATAAAAATTGCAAATTTCAAAATGCTTCAATTTTCTTCAAAATTAATTCAAACTTGCTACAAACTTTTAACATCACAAGACGAAGTTCCAGTTCAAATATCATCGGGTTTCGAGAATAAATAAAAAATGTACAATTTAATTGCAAATTAAATGTTATTATAATACGCGTATTTCAAATTCTAACTATGATTAAATTATTTTTAGTACATCATTCGAAAGATATTTTAAAGTACTTTTATATTATCGAAAGCGGGATTCAAGATTTCGCTTCATTTACATGTTTTGAGGTCTCCTGAATCGGTTTTCTTTTGTATCTGAGCTACTAATTAAAATAATTCCATAAGTAATACATCATAAGATAGCTTTGTTGGTTTGAAATAGAACAGTAGATTACAGAAATTTCTACCGCCAGATGGCGCTGTAATACTTTAAAATTTCAATATTTCAATTTCTAATTATGATTAAATTGTTTTTAATACATCATTCGAAAGATATATTAAAGTTCTTTTATATTATCGAAAGTTTTAACCAGATTTGCACGTTTTGAGGTGTCCTGATTAGGTTTTCTTTTGCATCTCAGCTAATTCAGTTAGACCGTTCATAATTGGTATATGTAGGTTAATTAGGAAGGGCTGAAAGGGTGGGGAAGATATAGGCGTGCACCGCGCGCACGGGACAGCGCTGCCGAAGGCAGTGGGTACCCGGTCCGACTTTTTAACCGATGAGAAATGATTTTTTTTTTCATTTTCTTTTCTTAAGAATAAAAATTTGATTTAAGAAGGAATATGTGCGCGTAGCGCGCATATACCGTCACACGTGCGTGTGCAGCGCGCATGGGTCTGCGCTGCCGAAGGCAGTGGGGACGCGGTGTGAGTTTTTACCCGATCAGAATTTTTTTTGAGGGGGGGGGCACGGAGGGTCAGGGAAGGAATACGCGCATGCAGCGCGCACGGGGCAGCGCTGCCGAAGGCAGTGGGGACCCGGGCCGACTTTTTACCCAATCAGAAATGATTTTTTTTTTTTTTTTTTCTTAACACTAAAAGTTACTGTTAGTGATTCATTAATTTTAGTGATTCATTTGAAAATACTGACCCGCTAGCGGGCGAAGCTCGCTAGTAATAATAATAAATGCCGAAAGAAAGACAGTTTTGTGCAGACATGAGTATACTATAGTAAAAAAAAAAAAATTAAAGGAAAACGAAAAGAAAAAAATAGGCGTGTCTGGAGTTTTTCATTCTCTTTTAGTGCATAAATTTTATTTGGTAAATTACCTATGTGTATTCCCGTGTATATTCACTCGGGGAAATACATCCATAAGAGAGTAAAATGGCCGTCTTTTCCCGATTAAAAAAGGTATAATTTTTCCCCTCTCAATGACCAATCTATATCAATACTATATCTATGATTCCGGCGCCTGTCATTTACGAACTGCTAGAACAGAGACTCTCGACCACTGGCGGGTGTTCACCAGCAACCGAGCGGCTCTGAGCTGGAAGCTGGTGGACGTGAAGTGACAGGTTCGATCTTAGGTCACGCTCGACGACCTAACGTCGGAATTTTCGGTGGTTTCCTCCGAAACTTGCGTAAATACGGGCTAGGAACCCTTAAAAAGACCTCCACGGAAAGCACTCCCCCTCAGACCTAGGACCTAGAGCAGTCAGTCGGCCTTATTCCCAAACACGGAAGGCACTCTCCCTCAGGCCTAGGACCCTTGTGCAGTCAATCGGCTTTAATCCCCACAACCAACAACAACCCAAACACGAAACGCACACTCGACCACTGGTGTAGTCATCAAGTTGTAATTCCCCCTCCCCCCCACCAAAAAAAAAAAAACTTTTTAATGTAGCGTATTGCCACTGGCAGACAAAATCTATTCCTAATGGGTTGTTATTGTATTAGAAGCACTTATTAATTAATGCCTCTCTTTAAAGCCCCATCGGTCGGAGAGCTTCTGCTTTAAAAGCTGGAAGACGTTTAAAAGCTGAAAAGCGCAGGTTCTACACACTAGCACTAGCGTCTCGCCGCAGCGCCGGCTCTCTACGAAAAAGTTGAATAAATTGCCTTTGCAGGTTTAGCGATGCACTGCTACACTTCTGAAGAGTTGTAAAATTGTTTACCATATATGTTTATGCGTTAGATGTGTATGGTAGTTCATACTGAATTGAATTACTATTTTTTTTTTTTTTTTTTTTTTTTGTAACAGTAACTTTATTATTAGGAAAATTAATAGATAATTTTAACAAATTAAATATATATATATATATATTTAAGACGAAATTGCCATTTCCTTGAAATATCTACAATCACATTTAAATTTACTGCATTTTTTTTTTTTTTTTTAAACCTCTTGTACAATTTATTATTATTTTTACTTAGCTTAAAAAAAAAAAAAAAAAAAAAACATATTTTATTTAAATTTTAATTATTATTTATACTTGTTTAAATTTGTTAAATATGTTATTTAAATTACTTCTTTTTAAAATTCCTTTAATGCAAAAATGTTTCAAATGACAAAAACACCCCCTCCCCCTAAATATTTCTTTCCATATTTTATTACAATAATTGCAATTTATGAATTAATAGACTACAAAGAGAATTTGAAAAATAGACCAGGTAAAATGTTTTATTAAAAAATAGCATTTTTTTTTTTTTTTTTTTTTTTTTTTTTTTAAGGAAAATTAATAGATAATTAAAAAACTTCTTTGAAAATGAAACTGCCATTTTCTTAAAATATCTTCAATACAAATTTAAATTTATTGTATTTATTTATTTATTTATTTATTTATTTTTAAAATCTATTAAACAGTTTATTTTATTTTACTTAGGTAAAAAAAAAAAAAAATGGGTTAGAATAAAAATTTATAATAGAATTTTTAAATATGTAAGATATTTATTCTTATTTTTATGTTTAAATAGTAAACAAAAATTATTTTATTTAAATTTTAATTATTATTTAAACTTATTTAAATTTATTAAATATTTCCCCCTAAATATTTCTTTCCATATTTTATTACAATAACTGCAATTTATGAATTGATAGACTACAAAAAGAATTTAAAAAACTGACCAGGTAAAAAGTTTTAGTAAAAAACATTTTTTTTTTTTAGAAAAATTAATAGCTAGTTTAAAAAAAATAAACTGCCATTTTCTTAAAATATCTTCAATACAAACTTAAATGTATTGCATTTTTACTTTCCGAACACTATAGTGAGGAAAGTATTGTAATCATGTCAAAAATCCGAATTCGAGATTTTGATGTTTCTATACGTTTTGAGGTCCCCTGAGTCCGTTTTCACTATTTTTACGATGATGTATGTATGTGTGTGTGTATGTGTGTATGTGTGTATGTGTGTGTGTATGTGTGTATGTGTGTATGTTTGTGAACACGCTAGCGTCTAAAGGCTTTGTTCGATTAACCTGAAAGTTGGTACGTATATTGTAAGTCACCATAGTACGAACCCTATAGATTTTGGTGAATCTAGCACTTATAGTTTTTTTACAGGGACACAAAGAAAAATTCTTTATCATTATGGCCTATGGGACCAAAATCTTAAAAGTGCGATAGCATCTAAACGCCTTATTCAATTGAGCAAAAATTTTATACCCATATTATAGGTCACAGATACTCAATCTGTATAGATTTTGGAGAATCTAGCACTTATAGTTTTTTTACAGGGACACAAAGAAAAATTCTTTATCATTAAGGCCAATGGGGCCAAATTTTTAAAAGTGTGATAGCGTCTAAACGCCTTATTCAATTGAGCTGAAAATTTGTATGAATATTATAAATCACTGTTGCACTAACTATAAGCATTTTGGTGAATCTAGCATCTATAGATTTTTACAGGGACAAAACGAAAAATTCTTTATCATTATGATCTAAGGGCTCAAAGTTCAGTAGCGTTAAATAAAACCTCGTGTGATATATGGAGAAAAAAACACTCTATTATGGTTTTCTCTCTTTTGTTTGTTTAGCAATTCCTCTTTCTTTATTTTATCTACAAAACTGTTAGTTACTCAATGTTCGGAAAGTCGAGTGGAGTCACTCCAGATTTTTTTTATTTTAATCTGTTAAAAAAAAAAAAAAAAAAAAAAGTGGATTTTAATAAAAATTTATAATAGAATTTTTAAAAATGTAAAATATTTATTTTTATGTTTAAATAGTAAACAAAAATTATTTCATTTAAATTTTAATCATTTTTTAAACTTAATTAAATTCGTAAAATTATTTCTTTTTAAAATTCCTTTAATGCAAAGATGTTTCAAATGACAAAAACAACCCCCCTCCTAAATATTTCTTTCTGTATTTTATTAAAATAACTGCAATTTATGAATTAATACACTACATAGAGATTTTAGAAAATAGGCCAGGTAAAAAGTTTTATTAAAAAACAGCAACCTTTTTTTTGTTATTGTTGTTGTTAGAAAAATTAATAGATAATTAAAAAAAAAAAAAAAAAAAAAAAAAAAGAGGTAAAAATACTCTAAAAACGAAACTGCCTTTTAAATATTTTATTTAAATTACTTCTTAAAATAAAAAAAAAAAAAAAAAAAAAAAAAAATGCCTCAACAAACATTTCTGTACTGTCAAGTATAAAGAATTTAAGTTCATATTCTTGATTTTTCAGGAGACGAAAAATAAAGTTAAACTAACTAAAAACTAATCAGTAGAATCGATTAGGAAAACGGGATTATGTTGATTTATACCAGGGCGCGAAATTTCCGCTCCCCAGCTCGCCATTGGCGAGTGGTAATTTTACTGTGGCGAGTAAAATTTCAGTCTAAATGTAGATAGAATTCTTACAGTATATGGTGCTACAAAAAAATAAATAAATAAATAAATAAAAATAAATAAATAAATAAATAAATAATGATTTAAAAACGTAAAATCATGCAAATCTTAGGTAAGGTGACCAGACATCCTCTTTTTAAGAGGATACTCTTCTTTTTCAATGCTCTGCCCTCTTAAACGAAGAAAAACATTACAAGACTAAAAAGTTCTCTTTTTTATGTTTTTCATCCTCTGTCCTCTTTTTTAAACGAAAAGGATTTAGTCCTTAATTTCAAAAATTTCGCAAAACTGGGAAGCTCAATCGGCTGTTGGCTGTATCGAACGGTGAACACTAACTTTTTTCTATGTTAGGTTCGCAAAAGAATAAATTTCTAATAAACTAATAAACTTGCCAAAGCATATTACGGTTTATGCCTATTCAGATTCTTCGAATCACGAAGAAATAAAAGTATTCCCTATATTTGTACGGTTCTTTGATCCAGAACACGGAATCATTATTAAAATTGTAGTGAAGTCATTAAGAAGGTGGTGCTCCGGTTGGTACGCGGTGGGTTGACGTGTGTTCTCACTTTTGCATGAATAATATTTCTCATAAAAGTAGGTCCGTCACTGACCGAGAGGTTCTGTCCACGAAGCTGGTATATGTGAAGCGCTGGGTTCGATACCCTGTCGCAATCGTTGGCTTACCCGTTATGAGTTTTCTGTGGTTTTCTCCGATACTAGCGTAACTATGAGCTAGGAACTCTTAGAAAAACCCTACGGAGGACTCTCCTACTCAGGTCTACAGCCCTTGTGCAGACCACCACCTCACAAAAATATGCAAAAGTTAGTTGAATTCATTTTATGTCCTCCTGGCAAAAACGTTCCCACAAAGCGATTGTTTTCTTCAATGAACAAAATGTAGACACGTGGAAAAAATTCCCTTTATATACCAACTTTAAAAACTTATTAACTACTAAGACTAATTTAGGTTATACTTGTGAGAACTTTTATAAAATGTTGATAAGGAATGACTGTTCGTTAAAACAAATCGTTTCATCTGCCGAATATTAATTTGATTTTTTCATTTGCCAATTTTATTTTTTTTTCTTTTATGAGTATGATTTTAATAAAAAAAAAAAAAAAAAAAAAAAAATTCTACCAACCTTTTCTACATAACAGCATGAAAGTACCAAAAAAAAAAAGTTTTTGTCTATAGCAAAAATGAATAATCTATCTATAATAATAAAAGAAGATGTCTGTCTGTCTGTCTGTCTGTCTGTCTGTCTGAGCATCTATACGTTCAGCCCCTACTGAACGCAGAACTACAAAATTTGACATACGGGTGCTCAGAAGCCTGCCCGAGGGGATAGTCAAAACAGAATTTAAAAATTTTAATTAGTTGCGGAGATATTAATTAAAATGTAGACCTATGTCTTAATCAAAAAGCGATCTCAATGACTCAGAATTCACCGAGATTGCATAAAAGTAGATATTTTAACGGAGTTAAAAGCAGAAAAAATGGAAAATAAATTAGAAATATTAGTCCGATCATTACGAATTTGGTACCAAATGAAAGGGGAATTTTTTCCGAATCTAAGAGTGCAAGCGGCTTATCGATACGTCAATTAGATTTTTTAAAATTAACTAAACTATGAAATTTAGTTGCAACAGGCAGACGATTTTCTAAGCGGTCTCGATCGGAAACAAAACACATACGAGACAACTGTCTGTGATGTCTGTGATGAAAACGGAAATGGTTGTAATCAATTAAGATATCACGTGTTTTATACTGGGGGGAAAATTGCAATTTTCAATTTTTTTCAAATTTTCATTCACGTTACATTTGAATTAATATTCGGCCTAGACAGCATATTATAAAGCTACTGTTCAATTTTCATGAAAATATATGAATAATTAAAAAAATGACATATTTATTGGAAAAAGATTGTCTTCTTTTATTTTTTTGCTGTATTTGCAGTAGTCGAAATTTCGTAGTATGTAGTTTTAATGCCCGATAATTCGATTGTGAATATTTTTGAAAGAGTACGATTATTAGGGAGGGCTTGAGGAACAGGGAAAAAAGGCAAAAAAAAAAAAAAGAGTTGCAGCGTTTGAAATTGGTTGGCATATTAAGATTTTAAGGCAAGGTATTTGGTTTTCTTTTTTATCCCAGCTTCTAATTAAAATAATTTCATAAGTAATACATCATTTGAAAGCTTTGTTGATTTGGAATTGAACAGTAGATTACAGAAATTTCTACCGCCAGATGGCGCTGAAATATTTTAAAATTTCAATATTTCAAATTCTAATTATGATTATATAATTTTTAATACATCATTCGAAAGATATTTTAAAGTTCTTTTATATTATCGAAAGTATTATTCGAGATTTTACCCGATTTACACGTTTTAAGGTTTCCTTTTTAGGTTTTCTTTTGTATCTCAGCTACTAATTAAAATATTTTCATAAGTAATACATCATTTGAAAGCTTTGTTGATTTGGAATTGAACAATACATTATAGAAATTTCTACCGCCAGATGGCGCTGCTATATTTTAAAATTTCAATATTTCAAATTCCAATGAGCGAGGAAGGTGTTGTAAGTTCTAAAACGGGGATAAGGCGCCGCAGGCGCCACCGAGCGGGACTTAGCTAAAGTTAGAAATTTGAAATATCAGCGCCGCACGGGCAGTTACATTTTAATTGCAAAATAAATTTTATTCTAACACGTAATCCATCTTTCAATAGACGATAGAAGTTTCCATAGCAACAAAATACATTTGAAGGAACTAAAAAATACTTTTTCTTTTTTTTTTTACTTCCATTACCCGACTACCGTGGTATGTATAGGTTTTGGGGAAATAAAAAATATTTATTTTTCTTTTTACTTCCATTAATAAAACTACCGTAGATAATGGAATTAGAGATTTCACGTGATTTACATGTTTTAGAATGTCCTGAGTACGTTTTCTTTTGTATCTCAGCTAAAATTTCGATATTTCAAATTCCAATTAAATTATTTTTAATACATCATTCGAAAGATATCTTAAAGTTGTTTTAAATTATCGAAAGTTTTCACCAGATTTACACGTTTTGAGGTCTCCTGAATTAGTTTTCTTTTGTATCTCAGCTACTAATTAAAATAATTTCATAAGTAATGCATCATTAGAAAGCTTTTTTGATTTGGAATCGAACAGTGGAATACAGAAATTTGTACCGCCAGATGGCGCTGTAATATTTTAAAATTTCAATATTTCATTATTTCAATTTCTAATTATGATTAAATTATTTTGAATACATCATTCGAAAGATATTTTAAAGTTCTTTTAAATTATCGAAAGTTTTCACCAGATTTACACGTTTTGAGGTGTCCTGAATAAGTTTTCTTTTATATCTCAGAAATTAATTAAAAAAATTTCATAAGTAATACATCATTTGAAAGCTTTGTTGACTTGATACACATTTTAAAGTACTTATCTTTATGTACTTATTTTTAGAACATTATCGAAAATGGAATTCGAGATTTCACCCGATTTACACGTTTTGAGGTGTCCTGATTAGGTTTTCTTTTGTATCTCAGCTACTAATTAAAATAATTTTATAAGTAATACATCATTAGAAAGCTTTTTTGATTTGGAATCGAACAGTGGATTACAGAAATTTCTACCGCCAGATGGCGCTGTAATACATTCAAATTTCAATTTCTAATTATGATTAAATTATTTTTAATGCATCATTCGAAAGATATTTTAAAGTTCTTTTATATTATCGACAGTTTTCACCAGATTTACACGTTTTGAGGTCTCCTGAATTAGTTTTCTTTTGTATCTCAGCTACTAATTAAAATAATTTCGTAAGTAATACATCATTAGAAAGCTTTTCGAACAGTGGAATACAGAAATTTGTACCGCCAGATGGCGCTGTAATATTTTAAAATTTCAATATTTCGATTTCTAATTATGATTAAATTATTTTTAATACAGCATTCGAAAGATATTTTAAAGTTCTTTTAAATTACCGAAAGTTTTCACCAGATTTACACGTTTTGAGGTGTCCTGAATCAGTTTTCTTTTGTATCTCAGCTACTAATTAAAATAATTTCATAAGTAATACATCATTAGAAAGCTTTTTTGATTTGGAATCGAACAGTGGAATACAGAAATTTGTACCGCTAGATGGCGCTGTGATATTTTAAAATTTCAATATTTCAATATTTCAATTTCTAATTATGATTAAATTATTTGTAATACATCATTCGAAAGATATTTTAAAGTTCTTTTAAATTATCGAAAGTTTTCACCAGATTTACACGTTTTGAGGTGTCCTGAATCAGTTTTTTTTTTTTTTTTTGTATCTCAGTTATTAATTAAAAAAAGTTCATAAGTAATACATCATTTGAAAGCTTATTTTAGTTGATACACATTTTAAAGTACTTTCACATTATCGAAAATGGAATTCGAGATTTCACCCGATTTACATGTTTTGAGGTGTCCTGATTAGGTTTTCTTTTGTATCTCATCTACTAATTAAAATAATTTCATGAGTAATACATCATTTGAAAGCTTTGTTGATCTGGAATGGAACAATAGATTACAGAAATTTCTACCGCCAGATGGCGCTGTAATATTTTTAAATTTCAATATTTCATATTCTAATTACGATTAAATTATTTCTAATACATCATTCGAAAGATATTTTAAAGTTCTTTTACATTATCGAAAGTGGAATTCGAGATTTCACCTGATTTACAATTTAAAGTGTCCTGATCAGGTTTTCTTTTGCATCTCAGCTAATTGAGTAAGACCGTTCAAAATTGGTATATGCAAGTTAATTAGGAGGGGCTGGAACGGTGGGGAAGGAATAGGCGCGCAGCGCGCATGGGTTTGGGACCCGGTGCGAGTTTTTACCCGATGATAAAAGTTTTTGTTATTTTATTTTCTTAATAAAAGTTTGAGTTGAGAAGGAATATGCGTGTACAGCGCACGTATATCCTCAAACGTGCGCGCGCAGCGCGCATGGGTCTGCGCTGCCGAAGGCAGTGGCGTCCCGGTGTGAGTTTTTACCCGATGCTAAATGATATATTTTTTAATTCCTTTTCTTGAGAATGAAAGTTTATGAGTAATAACATGGAATTTTGAGAAGTCATAAGGATGGTGAAGGAATACGTGCGCGCAGTGCACGGGTCTACGCTGCCGAAGGCAGTGGGGACCCGGTGCGACATTTTTCCTGATCAGATTTTTTTTTTTCTTTTTTTATCACATGATAAAAATTAATGCAATTTTGAGAATTCATTAATTATTGTGATTCATTTAAAAATAGTGACCAGCGAAGCGGGCGTAGCCTGCTAGTAATAATAATAAATCCTTATTGTTCAGTGACACCTATAACAATTAGGGATATTTCCTCTCGTATCCTTATATTATTAAATTAAATTAAGGTGTACTGATCCAAATTCATCATTTGAGATAAAAATGTACACTACTTGTGTAAAGTAGCTTTAGAAACGGTTTTTATTATCATTTTCATTCAATTTTGTGTCCTCTAAAATGACATCTTTTTCAAAATTGAATGTCTTCTATTTTTTTTTTTTTTTTTTAAATAAAATAAAAGACATTGGGTAATTTCTCCTCTATTTCCAATAAAAAATGCCAGTCACTTTATACGTAAATAATCTGGAGTAACGCCACTCGACTTTCCGAACATTGAGTAATTACCAGTTTTGAAGATAAAGTAAAGAAAGAGGAGTTGTTAAACAAACAAAAGAGAGAAAACCATAATAGAGTGTTTGAGTATTTTTCTCCATATATTACACGATGTTTTATTTAACGCTACTGAACTTTGAGCCCATAGATCATAATGATAAAGAATTTTTCGTTGAGTCCCTGTAAAAACCTATAAATGCTAGATTCACCAAAATGCTTATAGTTAGTGCAACAGTGATTTATAATATTCATATAAATTTTCAGCTTAATTGAATGAGGCTTTTAGATGCTATCGCACTTTTAAAAATTTGGTACCATAGGCCATAATGATAATGATTTTTTTTTTTGTGTGTGTGTGTCGTGTGTCCTGTAAAAAAACTGTAGGTGCTAAAATCACCAAAATCTATACAGTTGGTGCAACTCTCACCTTTAACATGTGTACAAATTTTTTGCTCAGATTAATAAGGCGTTTAGACGCTATCACACTTTTAAAAATTTGGCCCCATAGGCCATAATGATAAAGAATTTTTCTTTGTGTCTCTGTAAAAAAACTATAAGTGCTAGATTCTCCAAAATCTATACAGACTGAGTATCTGTGACCTATAATATGTGTATAAATTTTTTGCTCAATTGAATAAGGCGTTTAGATGCTATCGCACTTTTAAGATTTTGGTCCCATAGGCCCTAATGATAAAGAATTTTTCTCTGTGTCTCTGAAAAAAAAACCATAAGTGCTAGATTCATCAAAATCAATAGGGTTCGTCCTACGGTGACTTGCAACAGGCGTACCAACTTACAGCTCATTCGAGCAAAGTGTTTAGACGCTAGCGTGTTCACTCACACACATACACATACACACATACATACACGCATACATAGATTATCGTAAAAATAGTGAAGACGAACTCAGGGGACCTCGAAACGTATAGAAACATCGAAATCTCAAATTCGGATTTTTGACATGATTACAATACTTTCCTCACTGTAGTGTTCGGAAAGTAAAAATAGAATAAGTTAATCATATTTTGTGTCGAGTAACTTTTTTTTTCTGCGAGTGTAATCTAAATTGAAATTTCGGGCCCTGATTTATTCCCTTTATACCATTCAGTGATTGTCAGCCTTCATTTAATAAAGGGGAAAAATTGAATTAAATATTTTATATCAAAGATTAATACTAAATTTCTGACTTGACTCTTTTTTTACCAATGGATTTTCTGAAAAACTAAATGACATGGATTTAAATCCTTTATACCAATCGATAGAGGTATTTTCTTTTTCTGAGTCTGACTCTGTACTTAACTCAAAATCGACATTTTTGGACTTAAATCCTTTATACTTATCAGTACAGATTTATGAATGCTTATTTAAGGAGTTTAGTGTTTTATCTTGGTGCTCAGGGCAGGGGCCCCAGGTTCCCGTGCTTTGACTACAGGCGAAAATTTTTCATCAAAACCTTTTTAATATTTTTTATTTATATGGAAAAAATAAAATAAAAAATAAATAAATAAAAATGCTACCAAAATATCAGTTTAAAAAAAAGCCCTTTTAGAATTTGAAATCTGTATTTCAAACAAATTCCTTATTCTAAATTTATTGCACTGGCAAAGAGATTCTGTCATCCAAGGTGATAGATGGTAGGTGCTAGCTTTGAATCAGGTACACACTTGTTAACCTAGTTGTGCGACTTTTCTATGGTCTTCTTAGGAACTCGCATTAGAATGCGCTAGGTCACCTTAAAAACACTGCCCAGAGAACATCTCACTCAGGCCTAATCCCACATTCAGAAACAAACTTTTAAAGATTCTGTAGAAAAATTGCTGCAATGTGCTGATGGATTCATGTTGCACATTTGCCTGTTTTTTTGGTCTGATGGTGAGTCATGTTTTATTAAATTGAAATAACTGTTGAATGCTTTTACAATTTGAGGGGTTTCTTATTTTCTTCACATTAATTAACTTAAATAACTCTTATAATTTTTTTTTTTTTAATCTTCGCAGGATTTAGTATTAAATAAAAAAGTAATTCTCTATGTAGTGTATTAATTTATAAATGGCAGTTATTTTAATAAAATATGGAAAGAAATATTTAGGGGGGGGGGGGTGTTTTTGTCATTTGAAACATCTTTCCATTAAAGGAATTTTAAAAAGAAATATATTTAATAAATTTAAACAAGCTTAAATAATAATTAAAATTTAAATGAAATAATTTTTGTTCACCATTTAAACTTAAAAATAAATATTTTACATATTTAAAAATTCTATTATAAATTTTTATTGTAATCCACGTTTTATTTATTTATTTATTTTTCTTAAACTAAGTAAAATAAAATAAACTGTATAATAAATTTAAAAAAAAAAAAAAAAAATGCAGTAAATTTCAATTTGTATTGAAGATATTTTAAGAATATGGCTGTTTCGTTTTTAAAGATTTTTTTTTTTCTTTTAATTATCTATTATCTTTCCTAAAGGGAAAAAAAACGGTTGTTATTTTTTAATAAAACATTTTACCTGGTTTATTTTTTAAATTCTCTTTGTAGTGAGGGGGGGGGGGGGGTGTTTCTATCATTTGAAACATCTTTTCATTAAAGGAATTTTAAAAAGAAGTAGTTTAAATAACACATTTAACAAATTTAAACAAGTTTATATAATAATTAAAATTTAAATAAAATAATTTTTGTTTATTATTTAAACATAAAAATAAATATTTTACATATTTTAAATTTGTATTGTAATCCAAGGTTAAAAAAAAAAAAAAAAAAGGATAAGCAGAAAAATAAATAAGTAAATAAACTAAATAAAAGATTTAAAAAAAAATAAATAAAAAATAAACCTGTATTGAAGATATTTCAAGGAAATGGCAGTTTCGTTTTTTAAAAAAAAATTTTAGTTAATTTTTTTTTAGTTATTCATTAATTTTCCTAAAAATAAAGTTGAAAAATAAAAATATTTAGGGGTGGGGATATTTTTGTCATTTGAAACATTTTTGTATTAAAGGAATACACGAAAATGTGCTAAAAGGGTGATGTCTTGCCAAACTCTGTCTAACTTGCTAGATTTCAAATTCGAATCCAACAACTTTAAAAAATCCAAGTCTGTACGTATACTCACTCAGCTAGCATTTTTTGTAGGGAGCCGGCGCTGCGGCGAGACGCTAGTCACACTAGCGCGTCTTTCTCAAATCGGCTCTCTACGAAACGGGCGAGTTTATTATACGTGCAGGTGGTAACGGAGAAAATGCTAGGAGCTGGGAGGCGGAGGGGGCCGCAATGAGTTTGTTTCGCTTTCGCGGTTAGTTTGGTTGCAGGTTGCAGCTCGTTGCTGATTTGATTACGTCTAAGGCAGTTTAAAAAAGTCTGCAATAAAAGTATTTTTAAATAATTTTGGAATGATATATTATAAGCAATTCAAACATAATTAGAATTGGAATTATTGAAATTTTACAATATTAAAGAGCTGCCTTCTAACAGATTTTTGACATCTAATCTTCAATTCCAATTCAAATAAGTTTTAAAATGATATTTATGAAATTTTGTTAAATAGAAGCTGAGATACAAAAGTAATGTAAACATTGTTATAAAAAGATTTGTGTTTGATTTTACCGTGGTTTTCTCTGAAAGTTGAATAATTCCAATCTGAATAACGTTTAAAAAATCTTAGAACAAAATGTAACCTGAATATCGGAATTCAAAAATCTGCAAAATGTAAAAGAATGAAGACGTTATTGGTTTTCCATGTTTTTCTCCAAAATATTCGTAAGAAATGTTAGTGGCATATGATTTATCTGGTTTTAAAAACCTAATAATACCGATTTTCAATACATTATTTTCACATTTTAGTACCTTTGCCCCCCCTCCCCTATCTTGCTCCTCCTAATATGTTTTACACTTTTGAAAATATCCACTTTTTTAAGCAGTTAGTTAATCATTCTTTCAAATTAGTGACCTCCGGAATATTCGACTCTAGTAAACTCGTACTTGGGGGTGTGTACAATATGTTGCTTCAAACAAATCTCATTGCTGCAAATACTACCATACAAATTGTACATAGATCAGAAAATTTTCTAATACAACAAACTCATAATCACAATTGCCTATGACAACCATCCCCCCCTCTGGTGAACACCACCAGCCTGTTCGCACCCCATAAAAAATTTGACCATACAAACTAACACTTGTTGGCAGATTCAACCTGGTATATTGAATTCAAAACTGAGGTCAATTACTATGTGAAATACAGATATGATTAGTAAAAGTAAATTCTTTATTATATTTAAAAATAAATAGAAACACATACTTTTTTTTTGGTATATGATGTCAATTTCAGAAAATATTCTTTTACATTCATTTTCACATGAAAATATATATTGCCTCAAAAACATGATGTCATTTCCCACAGGTTTGATAAAATCCTAAGATGTGATAAATTATTAAGAATTTATCAAATCGTAATCTTTAATAATTATCATTTTAAGATATGAAAAAAATCTTAAAATGATGCCAATTTCACAATGTTTTTTCATATTCATTTTCTACATGTGAAAATATACATATTGTCTTTACCATGACATCAATTTCACAGGTTTTGGAAAACATAAAATAATTCAAAAGCAAAATTCAAAATCAGGTTTTCATATACAAAGAAACTTTTCTGTTTGTGCTTCATAGCTGCCATGCAGTTTGGTAAATCACACACCTGGCAAGAACTAAGAATAATGCTATCTCAGGACTAAACCATTCAAGATCTTCTCTCACCAAGGCCATAGCTAGAAAAAAAAATGTCAGAGGAGGGTTCAGACTTTAGAACATCATAAGGAGTGTTAAAAATAAAGGATAACTCCATAATTTTCGACAATCTGTAGAATTTAAAAGGTGCCCCCCCCCATCCCCTTGGGTATGGCCTTGTCCTTAACAAAATTCATAAAGAAGAAATCTGTAATAATAAAAAAAATTTATAATAAAAAATTGTAAATTCATTTGGTTTGAATCTATTAATATATACATTATAATTGTTACATTCTAAAAATTTATTATAATAATTTTAATTACTTTTTTGTAATTGCTTCTACTTTAGTTAAATGTTTTAGACATAATTAGACAGTTTATTACAGATCCATGAAATAAACTTTCTAGATTGTGAAATATCAGTCCTCAAACAGAAAAAATACCGAATCAGATTTTGTAATGACACACCTGTATACAAAATTTAGTTGATCTCAGCCCCCCCCCCCTTTCTATACAATAATATGACAAAACAAACTGACTTGAATACACACAGATAATTTTAATGTAAGTAGCAAGCCTACAAGCCAGGGAAGGGAGGGGTATTTCTGAAGATTTGTGAAAATTTTGAGTTATATGTCATTTTTAATACTCAATATTCTGTACTAAAGCTTCACTCCCCCCCCCCCCTAATATTTTTTCTAGCTGCAGCCTGGCTTGCTAGTTTATATTATAATAAGTTTAAAATGTTTCTAAATTCTTATTAATCTGGTGTCCACTTACACTGATTCAGAGTTTTGAAATTCTATGCTTTAAATAATAAATATGCTTTAATTAATAATTATCTTTAAAATATGTACTTAAGGCTTCCCAGGAGTGACGTGGGAATTCATTTTTCAGGGTTAGCAAAAGACGAGAATGGTTTCTGCTTCCCCCCATTCATTAGCAAGCATTCCGATTGTAGACGAGAAAATCCCTTTTTTCTGGGGGATTTCAAGAGGATCTTCCCCAATAAACCCACAATTTTCCCCTTCTTCAAACACCCGTTTAAGTATCTTTCCAAACATATGGTAATCTATTTGTATTGACAAAAATATAAAAAGACAGAAAGAAAAAAGGAAAGGAAAATGGATTGATTTTGTGAAGCTTGTCTTTATTTTTACTTTACTTTATTTATTTTTATCGTATATAATCCATAATTATGGGATAAACTGTCTTTTTAATTTTGTGATGGACAACTATGATTTACTTTTTCTTTACTTAATTTAAATTTCAATAAATGTGTCAGGGAAAAGTTTAAGTAGACAATCAAATTTTAAAAGCAATGAAATACTTTCAATAATTTAATAAAGATATTTTCGCTGAATGTACCAGATTTTTAGGACGGAGGACTATTAGTCTTCTCAATCTACGGATAAAATGTTCTCGCCAGTTTTACGATGGTTGGACATTTATCGAAACCGAAAATTTATCGGAAATATAATTGAATAATTTGAAAGCGATGTTATAATTTGAGTATATATATCAAAATCTTTTTTTTTTTTCTTTCTTTTCCTTTTTGAAAGAAAAAAAACTAAAGAAAACAAAATTAATAATAATCAGTTCCGAAACGGACAGTACCGAAAAAGTTTTATTAATTAATTTATTTATTATTATCATTTTTTTTTTTTTATTATTATTATTATTGGCGTGAAAGTATATTTTATTATACGTCGAAAAATAAATTAAGTCGTAAATGTTTTTGGAAATAATTAAAAATTAAAATAAATAATCTTAAAGCTTTAGTTATTTATTTGTGTCAACAAAAAGGGGAAAAAAATAATAATTTGATTACATCGTACTTTCAAAAGAGACCTGCGACAGAAGGAAGAATGGTAATTAATTTAATTTTTTTTCTTTTATTTATTTTTACTTTCTTCTATATTCAATAGAAGAAAGTATTGGATTCGTAAAAAATTTCGACCTCGGTGTTGCCGCTCACCTTAGTTTGGCTATATGCGCAACCTTGGCGCGCATCTCTTGTTCACTGGCATTCCCGCCTTAGCGGAGTAGTTGTATTGTTTTTCGTTATAAGAGTAACATCTCTCTTGTTTATCTTGTTCGGTGATATGGTTTACCTTTTTTATAGTTTGCGTTGACTATGGTGTCAACATATTTGAATACGTTAATAATACGTCCTCTAATAACTGTAAATATGTACATACGATATGTAAATAATACTTTAATTAAATGTTTGTGAAGTAATAGCTTCAGAATAGTAATTATTAAAATGATATACAGTCCACTCATAAAGTATCGTCAACATTTGGTCTAGTAGAACCGGAGGAAGATCAATCGTAATATAATGAAATAGTGGTGGTGCTCATTGATGAAAGTAATTATGGATAAAAATAAATTAGTTATCCTAAATCGACAACGTGGAACTTTGAAAGGCCAACTGTCAACTGACAAAAATATCAACATATTTGGATAATGTTGATGAGGACAATAAAGACATTATAACTCTAGAAATAAAGAAGGATTATCTTCAAAAAATAGTAACCAAACTCGATGATTTGAAAATATAGTACTTCGAAATAGCTGATGAAGCGGACCTTGAAGTTCAGCTCAACGCATTCGCAGAATTGGAAGAAGAGGCAGAAAAATTAGAGGTAAGGCTTCGAAAATTCTTACACTCTAATAACATTAGTAAAAATGTAAATGAAATTATTTCAAATGAATCTAAAGCAGATAATTCTATTATCAATTTTCGATTGCCTGAAATTCCGTTACCCAAATTTAATGGACAATATAATGAATGGTATAGTTTTAAAGATCAATTTATAACCTTAATTGATCAGAATGATAAACTTTCAGATAATCAAAAGTTATATTATCTAAAATCTACACTTTGTGGAGGAGCACTAGATGTAATTACCGAAGACGATTCATATATTTCGCTTTTTAAAGCATTGGAAGATAGATTCCAAAACAAAAGAATGATTGTAAATTCTCACTTAAATGAGATATTGAACGTAGAGAATCTGTCTCAAGATTTAGTTAAAAATTTGCGAACAATAACAGATAGCTGTCAAAAAAATATTCGAGCACTCATAGGATTGGAATTGAATCCCTTTACGGAGGCCTTACTTATAAATTTAATTCTTAAACAGATCGATAAAGAAACTAAAAAACAATTTGAATTATCTTTAAGTTCTACAGAATTGCCAACATGGTGCGATTTCATTAACTTTTTACAAAAAAGATGCTTGGTGCTAGAAAACTTACAATGCGTTTCGAATACGAAACCGAAATTAATGAATGCGGAAAAGAGTACTAGAATAAAAACTTTCTTTTCTAAAAATGATTCTTTTAACGATCAAAACTGTCCCCTTTGTAAAAGAAATCATTCTTTAGCTAAATGTTGTGAATTCTTAAAATTAAATGAATACGAAAGATTCCTAACAGTAAAAAAATATTTGTTATGTATTAATTGTTTGAAATCCAAGCATCAGGTTTCGAATTGTAAAAGTGATCATTCTTGTAATATTTGTTCTAAAAGACATAATACACTCCTACATCGTTCTTTGCCAGAAACAAAAAGTAATAATTTCCGATCAAAACCGCAACCACAAAATCTTGACTCAAGCGAGACGGCGTCAGAAACAGACAAACACCTGCTTCTATCGAATGATTCATATCCTGAATTGCAGAAAGGAAAAAAAGATGTTTCGATGACATTATATAACGAGATTAATAATCCCATCTCAAAAAGTAAAAAACATATATTGCTGTCAACTGCTATAGTTTATTTGGAAAGTAGCAATAAAAAAAAGATTCCGGTTCGTGTAATTCTTGACAATGGTAGTCAATGTAACCTGTTAGACAGAGAACTCGCTCATTTATTGAATTTGCAAAAAAGGAAATGCGATATTCATATTTCAGGAATTAATGGTAAGATGACAAATGTGAAATCTTCAGTACGTACCATTATTTCCAATAAAGATGATTCATTTAGTGAACCAATTGAATTTTTAATTACACCTAAAATAACAGAATTCATTCCTTCACACAATATAAACATAAGAAGTTTAAATCTACCACATGACCTTGAATTAGCTGATAGTGAATTTTGGAAAAAATCTAAAATAAATGCTTTAGTTGGTGCTGAATTTTTCTATGAAATATTAAAAGCAGATAAATTTAAAATAGGACAATTCACCTTTCAGAATAGCGTTTTTGGGCATATTGCTGCGGGAACCATAGACCGCAATGTATCTGAAAATACTTTTTGCGGTTTTACTGCATGCAATGATTATCTTAATGAAACCATTCAAAAATTCTGGAAAATAGAAGCTCCTGAAATTGACTTACGTCCAATTAGTCAGGAAGAACAATTGTGTGAGAAACATTTTTTAGAAACTTATCGGAGAGATAAATCGGGAAGATTTATGGTAGCCATGCCTTTGAAGGAAGATGCTAGTGTCCTTGGGGAGTCTAAATCTATCGCAGAAAAACGGTTCAAGCAGTTATGGAATCGTTTAGAAAAGAATCCAACCATGCGAAATCTTTATTGTGATTTTATTAAAGAATACACTAATTTAAATCATATGACAAAAATTATTGATAATTTAAATGATTCTGGCTGTTATTATCTACCGCATCATGGCGTTTATAGGCCCGAAAAATCTACTACGAAGCTTTGCGTTGTATTTAATGCTTCGAGTCCGACAACTAGTGGAATATCATTAAACGACATAATTTATAAAGGTGTCGTTAATGAAAATTTGTATGAAATCATGTTACGCTTTCGACAACACCGATTTGTGTTTTTGGCCGATATTGAAAAAATGTATCGCCAAATAATGATTACCGAGGATCAGAGAAAATTATTAAGAATTTTATGGAAAGATAATGTGAACTCAGAAATTGAAACCTATGAACTTAATACCGTAACATACGGTACCGCTTGTGCCCCTTTTTTAGCCATTAGAACGTTGAAGCAGTTAGCCCTTGAAGAAGCCGAGAAATATCCGAAGGTATCCGATATTTTGCTACATGATTCGTATATGGACGATATAATAAGTGGGGAAGAATCGTTAAAATCTACTAGGGAGCTTCAAAAACAACTTATACACTTGTTAGAAAGCGCTGGAATGAATTTACATAAATGGAATGCAAATCATATTTCCTTACTTGACTTTTCTAAAGAGACATACACTGAGTACACATTCTCTGATAAGGAAACCAAAGCCCTAGGGGTTGCCTGGAAACCCAATTTAGATGCTTTCACATTTAAAATAAATTTGTGTCAGTTAAAGTCTATGACAAAGAGAAGCATTTTATCAGACATTGCTCGTATTTTCGACCCATTGGGTCTCATTGGTCCTGCTATTGTCAAAGCCAAGATGTTTATGCAGGAACTATGGAAATTAAAATTGGACTGGAATGACCCTATTCCAAGCCCTATTGCTCAAAATTGGCTAGAATTCGCCACTTCGTTAAAAGCTCTTGAACAACTTAGAATAAATCGCTGTGTTTTAATTCCTGAAGCACAACAAATAAACTTACACGGATTCGCCGACGCATTGTCATTAGCTTTTGGAGCAGCCGTGTATATTCAGTCTATTCATAATTCTGAAATTGTCTCCAATTTGGTTAGCAGCAAATCTCAAGTTGCACCTCTAAAAACTGTTTCTATCCCTCGACTCGAGTTATCTGGTTGTCTTTTGTTATGCAAATTAATTGTGAAAATTTTGAAATCTTTGAGATTACAAATCAATAATATTTATCTCTATACAGACTCTCAAATAGCTCTTGCCTGGATCCAAACTGAGCCTTGGAAATTGAAAACATTTGTTGGCAACAGGGTTGCCAAAATTCAAGAACTGTCTAAAAACTTCATATGGAACCATGTGTCCTCTGCGGAAAATCCAGCAGACTTAATTTCACGAGGTCTAACTACCACCGATTTAATGGATAATCAGTTGTGGTGGCAAGGACCAGACTTTCTAAGTAAATCCAGTAGTATCATAAACAATGACTCTGACTATCTGTCCCCCAGTGATAATAGTATTGTGATGAGTGAATTGAAAAATAATCACCAGGGTGACGCTAACCCTGCAGTGTTGTGTGGATTAATTCAATCTACGCATTCTCCCCAGAACTTTTATAATCATTTGTTTTCATTAACAAATAATTTTTGTAAATTAATTAGAATATGTAGTTTTATTTTTAGATTTATTAGGAATACAAGAGCAAAAGTAAATAGAGTAACTGGACCACTCCGAAGCACCGAATTAGACGACACTGAAATGCATTTAATTAGACAGGTACAGTATACACAGTTTGCCGCAGATTTGATCTGCTTAGAGAAAAAGAAGCCCGTATCAGGTAAATTAAATTGTTTTAATCCAATTTTAGATTCTCAGGGACTCCTAAGAGTGGGTGGAAGGCTGGAAAATGCTAATTTAAATTTTGATAGTAAACATCCCCTTTTGTTGCCCCACGACCATAAATTATCTTCCATGATTATGGAACATTTCCATAAAAAATTCTTTCATGTAGGACCTCAAGCCTTGTTATACCACGTTAGAAAAAAATATTGGATAGTTAGTGGGAGATCTTTAGCTCGGAAAATATTTCGTAACTGCGTAACGTGTTACAAAATTAAACCTTTAACGGTCAATCAACTTATGGGAAATTTGCCAAAGGAACGAGTAAATGTGACTCATCCATTTTATTGTACCGGTATAGATTTCTGTGGCCCTTTTTTAATTAAATATCGGGGTCAAAGAAAAGGAATCTATAACAAAATTTTTGTTTGTATTTTTATTTGCATGCCTACTAAAGCCGTGCATCTAGAGGTAGTTAGCGATTTAACATCCGAAGCTTTTATCGCAACTTTAAAAAGATTTTTTGCTAGACGAGGCAAAGCCCAAACATTATTCGGTGATAATGCAACAAATTTTGTTAGTGCAAATAATGAATTAAAAAGGTTACATAGATTAGCTACTCAGCCTGATGAAAACCTTACTAATTTTTTAAATTCAGAGAATATTAATTGGAAATTTCTGCCACCCCGTGCCCCAAATTTTGGAGGGCTATGGGAGGCAGGCGTAAAATCGTTTAAGTATCATTTGAAACGCGCTGTAGGAAACGCTAAATTAACATATGAGGAATTCTTAACCGTTGTTTGTCAAATTGAGGGAATCCTCAATTCTCGACCCTTACCCCCCTTTCAAACGATATCGAAGATTTGGACGTCTTGACTCCCGGCCATTTTTTAGTTGGTCGACCCATCACAGCGGTGATCGAACCCGAGTTCTCTGGCATTCCAGATAATCTATTAGATACCTGGCAAAAATTAACTAAAATAGTTCAAGGGATATGGAAAAAATGGCAATGTCATTATTTAAATACGTTACAACAAAGAAACAAATGGAAATTTGAAACAAATAACATTAAAAATGGGGATATGGTATTATTAAAGGAAGAAAACTTGCCCATATGTAGTTGGATTTTGGGTAGAATAGTAGAAATTATTCCAGGAAAGGATAACAAAATACGCGTAGTTTCTGTTAAAACAAGAAATGGGACATATAAACGACCTATTTCCAAAATTGCTCTTTTGCCTTTGGAAAAGTAAAAAAAAAAAAAAAAAAAAAAAAATTGTTTGAAAATGAATAATGTATTTAGTTAAAGTTAATTTGGTTATTGTATTTCATTTGTATTATTTTATTGTCTACAACGTTATTAATATTTCTCTTGTATAAAATTTATTCTTCAAATTGCATATATAATATTTTCGTATAATTGATTGTCATTATTGTTTTTATATATTAGAACTGTAATTTTGAAACAATGTTTCAAGGTGGGCCGGTATGTTGCCGCTCACCTTAGTTTGGCTATATGCGCAACCTTGGCGCGCATCTCTTGTTCACTTGCATTCCCGCCTTAGCGGAGTAGTTGTATTGTTTTTCGTTATAAGAGTAACATCTCTCTTGTTTATCTTGTTCGGTGATATGGTTCACCTTTTTTATAGTTTGCGTTGACTATGGTGTCAACATATTTGAATACGTTAATAATACGTCCTCTAATAACTGTAAATATGTACATACGATATGTAAATAATACTTTAATTAAATGTTTGTGAAGTAATAGCTTCAGAATAGTAATTATTAAAATGATATACAGTCCACTCATAAAGTATCGTCAACACTCGGTTTTTTGATGAATTTACACGTTTTGAGAGCTGTAGAACACGATTTGACCATTTTTAGAAAATGTCTGTCCGTCCATCTGTCTGTCTCTGTGTGTGTGTGTGTGACAAAATTTTGTGGCAACTGTATCTCAGGAACTACTGCACAAAATTTCATACAAATTGGTATGTAATTGCACCTTGACATAAATTAGTGCCCATCAACTTTTGGTAAAAATTGTCTTACAGGTTGCGTTGCCATCCCGCTTTTTCTAAATTTTTAACATGGTGATATAGGACAAAATTTTGTATAAATGGGCATAAAGAGAATTATTTCTTAGTAATCATTATGAAATTTACAAGAATTATTTATAATAGAGATAGTCAACTGGGAAATTTTTTTTGTATGTGTAGGAGCCTCCCCCCCCCCCCCTAAACAGGAGGAGTAAAATTTCAAGATAGGTATCTTTCGAAAGGTCTCGTTAATACCTTTAAAACGAATGGTTGAACTATAAATCTGTGATAATTTAAAACAAAGTTATCGATTTTTTTTACTTAAAAAAAAATTAAAAAAGAATTCGTATTTTTTTTTTTTTTTTTTTTACGAAATTTAACCAGACTTGGTATTTAGTTGGCCCCTGACATAAACTGGTGCTGATTAGATTTTGGGATAAATTGCTCAACAGGTGGCGCTGTGATCGTATTTTTTCTAAATTTTTAAATATGGCAGTATAGGACAAAAATTCGTATAAATGTACATAATGAGAGTTTTTCTTAACCTGTGATTGTAAAACTAATATGAATTATCGATAATAGTAGTAGTTAATTAGGAAAAAATTTTTGTGCATGTGGGGGCATCGCTTCCCTTCCCCCTGGGGGGAAGTACCCCCGGTGTGTGTGGGGGGGGGGGAGTTTTCAAGATGGGTATCTTTCGAAAGGTCTTGTCAATAAATTTAAAACGAATGGTTGAACTATAAATATGTGATAATTTAAAACAAAGTTATCGATTTTTTTAGTTTTAACAAAAAAAAAAAAAAAAAAAAAAAAAAAAAAAAAAAAAACTTCGGAGGGGGGTGGGGGGAGAATTGTATTTTTTTTTTTTTTTTAACTATTGTAACTTGGTGAATTTGTATAGGAAAATATAGAAGAAAGTCTTGTGGTGGTCAGAACATACTAATTTTAAATTTCTTTAAATAATTGTGTTTAAAAGTTTTTTTTTTTCTTCTTCTTAATCATTTAACAGTGTATAACAATTTGAGCACATAATTTATTCTGCAGTTGAGAACTTAAAATGCACTTGGAATACATGTATATATATATATATATATATGCATGTATAATATATGCGGAATATTTTAAGCGATTATATTTTTAATTATCTAAAATCACTGAAAAATATATTTACTCTCCATAGAGGGCAAACAAATAAGAAATATATTCCCCGAAAACAAATCACTGCAAATGATGTTTTACAGTGAAAACAAGGGAACTCAGTCAGCTAGGTACTAGTTTAATGAAATAATTAAGATAATTATTCATTCTTTTTTTTAAGACAAATTTTTATATTAATTACTATTTAAATCATTTTTTTTCAAACTTATAAGCACTAAGCATTTGTCATTATGAATTATCAGAACACCATCAAAAATACATAATTCCAATTTTCGTAAGAAAGAACATTTGCAGATAGATAAAGACAATATGGAAAATACTCCCCATTGGAAAGTACTTTGTGTCTGTTAAAATAAAGGAGAAGTAAATGCAAAATGCATTACTGTATATATTTATGAAATCATAAAAACGTATTTTTTAAATTACAAGTATTTTGTATGGTACTATTACTCTATTTCCTGAATAATAAGTTGAGGAGTAGATTTACACACAGTTAAATGCAATTTTTTCAGGTTTTATATTGTGTTAATAAAATATGGTACTTCCGACCAATAAGAAATGGAATGTGCTTGCTCTCACAGAATCAACTTTTGCAGGTGAAAAAAAAAAGAGTTGTAAATAAATACGCCTGTGGAGTTTTTGTTTATTCTTTCCGATGATGGAGTATATTTGCCTTCGAAACATCTAACCAATTGTTTTATATATTTTGTAAATTGTTTAATGTTTTATTATCCTTTTGAATATGAACTATAATTTTCTACTTTTGCGGTCATTTTTGGAGCTCGCGTACTTTAGGCGAACGTTTTTGTGGATGATATAGTGGAAAAAAAGTTATTTATTTTTTATTTATAAGAAAAGCTTCTTCTTCTTTTTTTTTTTCTTTTAATGTATTTATCTTTTTTATTGCGGAATTTGATATTATTCTTAATTGACATATTTTTAAAGCTATTAAAATTTCATTATAGAAAACCTCATGATAGTTGGTTTCTTTATATTCACACTTCCTTTTTCTCTCCTGTTTTCCCTTTTCTTAAAAATATCGATGATAATCTTGAAAAAGTACTCACACTTTAATTCTAAATATATTAGAGCATTTCTTTTAAATTAAAAAAAGTATTTTCTTTATTTCAAACACACATTTTTAAATAATTGCCTGGACCCAATACAGTGCGGGCGGAAAATGAGCTGCCGGTCCCGAAGTGAGGTTTAGAGCATAGAGGTCTGCACGGGCCGGGCTTACGGCCCGAGCCCGGATCGGTTCTCGGGCCGAATTTTTCAATTTGCTCTCGGGCTTAAAAAATTTTTTCAAGCTCGGGCCGGGCTGGGTTCAGGCTCAATTTTTTGTGTATACTCGGGCCGGCACCAGAATACAGAGAGTGGCATCGTTTTCTCATTGCATTAGAACGAATAAATGACATAAAAATTGAAAGGTGCATTGTGATTTCCCAGGCTTCAAATATAGAAATACATGGATTTGCAGACGTTTCAGAACTGTGCTATGGAGCGGCCATCTATTGTAAGTCCAATGATTCACGTGGCCGGACATTAATAAGATTAATCTCAAGCAAATCAAGGGTTGCTCCGGTTAAAAGCTTAACAATCCCTCGATTAGAGTTGTGCGCAGCTGTTCTGCTGGCAAAGCTAATGAATAAGGTGTTGGCTGCTTTAAAGGTGATGATCAACGAAGTCTATTTTTGGACAGACTCTACAATTGTTCTGGCGTGGTTACAGAAGGAACCCATGGATTTGAAACCGTTTGTGCAACATAGAGTAGCAACAATCCAAGACCTTTCACCAATCCAACAGTGGCATCATATCGCTTCAGATCAAAATCCTTCTGATGTGTTATCAAGAGGCATTGATCCAGATAAACTGTTCGATCATGAACTATGGTTGAGCGGACCCAGCTTTTTACTAGAAAGGGACTATCCGAGTCAAATAACTGTTAACCCAAAAAATTTGTACGATTTTAGAGTAGAGCTAAAAAAGTCTAACAAAAACTGTGATGATAATTTTAACGTTTTTAATTTGGTAACTGATAGTGACTTTGTGTGCAATCTGCTGAATTTAAGTAATAATTATTTAACTGTTCTGCGTATTATAAGTTTTATTTTCAGGTTCATAAATAACAGCAGAAATCCACTTTACAAAACAATTGGACCACTTAAATCTTCAGAAATTGTTGAAGCAGAGAAATTTTTATTAAAGTGCATACAAAGTGAGGAATTTTCCGAAGACATTAAAGACTTACAGGTAAAAAAGGCTATAAAGCCTAACAGTAAGTTGAAGATGTTGAATCCATTTATTGACAAAGAAGGCCTGCTAAGAGTAGGAGGAAGACTTGGAAATAGTGATTTAAATTATGATAAGAAATTTCCAATTCTTCTTCCATCTAAACATAAATTAACTGGATTAATTGTTGTCTTTTATCATAAAAAATTTTTGCATGCTGGGCCTAATTCTCTATTGTATTATTTGAGGTTAAAAATTTTGGGTTACAAATGGTAGAAATTTATGTAGAAAAGTTGTGCATAAATGTGTTAAATGTTTTAGGGTTAATCCAAATTCAGCACAACAAATATTAGGTAATTTGCCAAAAGATAGAATTGTTCAAAACTATCCATTTAATATCACTGGGGTAGATTTCACTGGTCCTTTCTATATTAAGTATAAAAATCAACGAAAAGGTATTTATAATAAAATGTATGTTGCAATTTTTATTTGCTTTGTGACCAAGGCTATACATTTAGAGTTAGTCACGGATTGAACGTCCACAGCCTTTATAGCTGCTCTTAAGAGATTCATATCGAGGAGAGGAAAATGCAGTAAGCTGTATACAGATAATGCGGGAAATTTTGTGGGAGCAAATGCAGAGCTCAAAAAATTGTATAAAATGGTAAATGGACCAGATGATCAAATTTCGGGGTATATGAGTTCAGAAAACATTGATTGGCAGTACTCACTTCCTAGAGCGCCAAACTTTGGAGGATTGTGGGAAGCAGGAGTCAAATCCTTTAAATATTATTTGAAAAGAGCTGCGGGAAATTTAAAATTAACCTATGAGGAATTTTTGACTTTAATAATACAAATTGAAGGGATGCTAAATTCTAGGCCTTTAGTCCCCTTAACTGCTAACGTAGAGGATTTAAATGTGTTGACTTCCTCTTAGGAAGGTCAATTACGTCTATAACTGAGCCAGATTTATCAGAAATTACAGAAAACAGGCTTAGCCAATGGCAAAAAATAACAAAGTTATTTCAAAGCATTTGGCGTAAGTGGCACTTAGATTATCTATGCCACTTACAACAGAGATCGCGATGGAAATTTGAGAAACAAAACATATGTGTTGGAGACATGGTTATTCGAAAAGAGGATAACTTACCTCCATGTGAGTGGCCACTGGCCAGAATAAGCAAAATTTTTCCCGGAGCAGACAAAAAAGTAAGGGTAGTGGAGATTAGTACTGCCTCTGGAAAATTTAAAAGGTCCATTTCTAAAGTTTGCCCGCTTCCAATAAATGATTAACATTGTTATTAATTATGAATGTTGTAAATTATGTAATATTTGATAATTTTTTTTTGCATTACCTTTTATTTAACATATGTAATATTTACTGTATAATATTGTGTAATATTAAGTGTATCAGAATTTTTATGTTGAAGAAAAAAATGACTGTTAGATTTATTGAATGTTTAATAAACATTGCAATGGGGGCCGGTATGTTACGCTTGCATGCGTTACCACCGCGCTACCTATAATTTGTATTCTTAACTTTGAAGTGAAGCGAAGTGAGTGTGTGTTGTGAAGAAAAGTGTGTGTTCGGCGACCGCAGAACGTGGCGTCGAAAAATAAATAAATTATGAGTAATTAAAGAGAATTCGTGTTTTAAATAAGCATTAAGTGCCTTTACACTGACTTAGGTCACCTTATGGTCTCTGGTTCTGAGAGTGACTCAGAAAGTTAGGACATTGTCATAATCTTCGTTAAATATTTAAAAAAAAAAAAAAAAAAAAAAAAAAAAAAATGCTTTAATTACAAAATTGACATTGTTGAAAATTTTAGAGAAAAATCTTATATAAAAACATAATTATATTTTTTTTAATCACTTTTTAAAACTAATTTCTAAATGCAGGAAAAAAAAAATGTTTTTTTTTTCTTTTTTTATGCAAGCAACAGTAAATACAAATGCCTAAATAAATAATCAGCAAGATTTTGATTAAAATTTAAGGAAATCAAATAGATAAAATGAATCACATCATATCTAGTAACTGGAGGTTAACTTGAAAGAACTCAATATTTCTTTATTTGCTTAAAATATCCGAAATTGAATTGCACTTGAAAAATCTTATAAAGGTGTTACATTTAAAGTTAAATAAAATAATAATAATAAAAAAATCTCAAACTTCCAGATTAATTTTTTTTAATAGAGGATCACATCCAGTATCCAATACCACCAACTATTAAAAAATATGATTTTGTGTTCGCAAACTATGTTTAAAAATAGAACAAATCAAAAAAAGTAAAAATCAAAAGAATTTTCATGAAATGAACTCTTGCATGGCCTGAGCCATACCTTACTAATTACCTTGTACAGTCAGCAGCAAAATTATTGATGTGCTAGCAATAATTTCTATTTAAAAGATGTGCACCTAATACTATTTTGTTAAGTAAATATTTATTGAGTCATGATCTTAGTCTTATACTGTTTATGAAAAATTAAGTTCATGATAAAAATTAGCAATCAAACTAAAGAAAAAAAAAAGAAAGAAAAATATGAATATGTGTTTCAATAATTTTGCTGCCACTAGCAGCCAAACCCCATATTATTCTAAACAATTTGTTATGATGATTACCTTTTCTTTTTTCTGTTTAGTTTCAGAATATTCACAATTGTTAAATTTGTTCTTGTTTTTCAAAAACAGTTTTTTTTTTTTTTTTTTTTTATGTTTTATTTTGAAATTATAAAGTGCAAAAAAGTACTTGGATAATTTTTTTTCCATTTTGTAACTTCAGTATGAAGTATTACAAATTAAATAAATTTTGTGAAAAACAAAGGTAAATTTAATTTTTCCAGATTTTTTTTTTTTTTTTTTTTTGATAATGAAAACAGAATTTAAAAAAAAAAAAAAATCATTAATTCTCATAAAAATTTTCCCTATATAATAAAATGGGATTCAGCTGTTGGCAGCGATATGTGAGGGTCTCTGACAGCTACAGAACGTTCACAGACACCTTTTTTATATAGATTATTCGACCATTATACATGCAAAACAGTCATTAAAAATAACTTTCTAGCTTTATACATGTTTAATAAACCATTAAATCATAATTTCTGTGTTTTGTTTATTAATTTCTGTTTGAACTGAATAATTATTATTACTTTTCTTTGAACAGTTTTGTTTACTTGTAGCTTTCAATGTATTTAGTTTTATTTTATAAAACCTTCTTAATTTAGAGATTGAAAATTTTCCGGAAAACCCACATCCCTAGATATGTCTACTAAAAACAAAAATTGATTAAAACTCTCTTTCTATATTACATTAAAGAACTTAAACAATCATTAAATTTTGTCACTAGACAGTTAACATCTATATTGGCAGGTCATATTGCTTTAAGATTTTGGTTGTCTTGACCATGAAACTAATGATTTTGTTATAGGTTGATAAAAACTAAAGAAATGGTAAGTATAAACTAAAAAGAAAAAAAAAATGCACTACAACATAAATTGCTTTAAACAGGTGAAAAATATTTTTTTTCCCCAGAATGAGTCCATTTTAGTGAGCTCTATTGAGCCAGTAGGGAAGGGGGGGGGGGAGAAAACTCCAAATAATATCAGTACCCAGGGTCTTCAAAAAGCATAATCAGGTCCTGCATATAATACTAAAAATCATTTTCTTTTCCATTAAAACATTCGATGCGCTGTGAAACTTGTATATGATGATTTAAATTCAATACTACTTAAATAGGATATATCAAACTACAGAATTTGGTTTTTAAAATCTTTATTTTGAAAATTTTTAACAACAGTACATACATATATATAATTACATTTTTTACAAAAACTGCATTCACACTTTGTACATAAGGTAAAAAAAATGTGCATTTAGTGTAACATTTATAAACACTTCATAAACAAATTCAGATTAAAATGAAGAGATTTTTTCTTGATGAAAATGAGTTTATACAATGAAGTTGCATGCACAGTATACAGATTTATTTAGGAGATATTATTGTTATTTTTCTTCAAAAATAATGTAGAATTTAAATGTATATATTTATTTAAAAATACTTTTTAAAATATAAAAATATAGTAGAACCTCGATTATCTGACCCCCATTTAATTGGAACTCTCCATTAACCGACATCGGTTTTCTGATTTTTTTTTTTTTTTTTTGAGCATTACCTGAAATTCTTTAAGCAACTTTTCTGTCATCCAAAATTTATTCATGACATGGAAGATGCAGGCTTCCAGTTGCTTAATGTTGAGGAAATTATCACAGAAGTCCGACATTCTCTAAAAGAAGATGATAAAGGCAAGAATGATTATGATGAAAGGCAAGCTGAAAGAATAATGAAAGGCAAGGATGAAAGTAAAACATTTTCGCTGGACTGAAGTATATACAGACATGTTACTTTTCAGCCTTAAGAAGCTTGAAAATTATTATTCTTGGGATCAATGCAAATCTGCATTAAAACTTTTTGGACATCTGTGTGTGTGGGGGGGAGGGGGTCAGCCTGAATTTGTGCAATATATCATTAGCAATTTCTATGTGATTGGCTTTCAAGAAATGTCAAATTCAAACTAGGAGAAAATGAAAAAGAAATAGCACTTGAACTGCATTTTCCTAATGAACTTGAACTACATTATTTTGCTAATCAATTGCCCCAGCAAACAATGCTTCTATAAATAAACTTATTTTCAAGTATATGTAATAAATTTGTATGTTTTTTAAGCACTTACAACTATTCAATATAAGATTTATTGTTCCGATTTTGTTTATTGTGTGTACATGTATGCAATCAGATTTAACATTATTTTTATTATTGAAAAGTTTATATTGTGTCAATTGCCTGATACCCCTTTTGAGAGAGGGGGGGGGGAGGGGGTCGTGAAAAGTGCAGCCTTTTTTTCTGTAAGCTTGTACCATGTCTGTATATATATATTTTTTGTAATATTGGGTAAAATATAATAAACTCATACATAATGTATGCATATATTCAAAACATACATTTCCAAGGGTTACATTAATAAGCATAAGTATGAAAACAAACTTGGGAAAATTATTTATTAATATAATTTAATTAACATTAATAGGGGCTGATTCAGAAAAAAATTGGGAACTTTATTTGACCCTAACAAAGATTAATTCCATAAAATTGGCCTATCTGTATTATAACACATAAAAAAAGACTTAATTCAGTCAATAGACTGAAAACTTTCACCCATGCCCAGGTAAAGATTAGTAACAATGATACTTTTGAGCATTTTTCCAAAGGCCTTTCTTGGTTGGTACAACAAGAACAGTGTGATTCCTCTGAACTAATGTTTTTACGAAAACTTTGTGACAGAACTGCACAACAAAGGATGACCAACTTATGCCAGATGAAGCTTCCATCATCAAGAAATCATAAACTTTTTGTTTCAAAATACATTTTCATGTATAATTTGAGTTCAGATATTTATTTGGCAGTTTAAACAGTCAAAACAGCAGTTTGATGATGACATTACATATTAAACTATATGATTATTGAAAATTTTCCTATTATCTGGAAATTTCGGTTATCCAATATAGGTTCAGTTCCAATTATGCCAGATAATGAGGTTCTACTCTACAATGAAACATTAGCAATGAGTTTAGATGTAAATACAAAAAATATTGTTGAAAATATGCTAGATTACTAAATAAGTAAATATTTAATTAATTCTCAGAAGTTATGTAAAATAATTAACAAAACTTAAGTAAATACAAAAAGCTTTCCACATGCATTACCACCAGCAAGGACACTTCTGTAAGGATGGAAACGATGAACAGATGTAACTGTTGTCAAATTATAATGCTTCATATTATAATACAGATTTATGTCTTTGTCATATATTTGAATACTTTTCTGTTGTCCTTGGCGATTATCTACAGAAAACATATCATCTGAATTTGGTAGCCATGTTGCTTTAAATGTTTCCGTCCTGTGACAACTGAAATTACCTTGACTAAATAAAAGAAATAAAATTGCTCTATACAACATCTTACAATATAGAGAAGAAAATATCAGTATTCTAATTATTAACAAATACTTTCACAAAATCCTTATTCTACAAAATAAAAAGTTTTTTTTTTTACTCTTTTTAAGATTTTCATTACACTTTGCAAGGAAAAAAAAAAAAAAGATGAACTCACAGTGAACCCTTATGAATTCACAAATCTTAGTAAATAAATAAAAATATGGTAAAGTTATAAACATATGAGGGATTTTTCACAAAAAAGAACATTTGCAATGTTGTTGAAATAATTATATCTTCAAATTAAATATGCAGCATGTGAAAAACCTCTTATGAAATTTCAACTCTGAAAATACCTAAAATCTAGATCATTTCTTTTGCCAACAATTTGCTTAATTTTTACTCTATTCAAACGTGCTTTTGACAAAGCTGCTCAATGTATCTAGCTTTCAACCTATGCAATAAAGATTTTTCTATCTTTCGCGCATGCACAGTAATATAATAATTACAAAAATAAGCTCATATCTCAACGAATATTACACGGGAGAATTTTACATTTCAGAATAATGTTTCTCTAATGTTTTTTTACTTCCATTACCCTACTACCGTAGGTAATGGAAGTATTGTATTCGGTCTGAAAATTCGATATCGGGTTTTCACCTGATTTACACGTTTTAAGGTCCCCTGAGTCCAAAAAAGTGGTTTTTGGCAATTGGTCAGTGTGTATGTATGTGTGTGTGTATGTATGTGGAGAATCTTCTGGCTATTATAGCTCAGAAACTAATAAAGATAGAGATACGAAACTTTAGAATTGAAATACGTCTGCTGTACAGATGAAATTTCCAAATTTTGGTTAAAATTGAAAAACCGGAAGTGGGACATCGGAAACCGGAAGTGGGACCGTAAGTCCGTATCTCAAAAACGGCTCTAACGATTTTCTTCAAACTTGGTATATAAACACTCTATTAGATGTCCTTTCGAATGATATAGTTGGTTAGTTCAGGAAAATTGATAGGCGTCCTGTATAAATAGCTCAATTTCAGGCCTCGCAAAGGCGTTCCTTTAAAAACGGTTGTACGGATTTTTTTCAAACTCGCCATTTTAACTCACTTTTAAATATGCTTTTGTATGTAATTATTGTTTTCCTGTTAATAATTGAGTTTAACCGGAAGTGGGACCGTAAGTCCGTATCTCAAAAACGGCTCTAACGATTTTCTTCAAACTTGCTATATAAACACTCTATTAGATGTCCTTTTGAATGATATAGTTGGTTAGTTCACGAAAATTGATAGGCGTCCTGTATAAATAGCTGAATTTCAGGCCTCGCAAAGGCGTTCCTTTAAAAACGGTTGTACGGATTTTTTTCAAACTCGCCATTTTAACTCACTTTTAAATATGCTTTTGTATGTAATTATTGTTTTCCTGTCAATAATTGAGTTTAACCGGAAGTGGGACATCGGAAACCGGAAGTGGGACTGTAAGTCCGTATCTCAAAAACGGCTCTAACGATTTTCTTCAAATTTGCTATATAAACGCTCTATTAGATGTCCTTTCGAATGATATAGTTGGTTAGGTCAGGAAAATTGATAGGCGTCCTGTATAAATAGCTCAATTTCAGGTCCGTCCATTATTATTTTTCTAATTATTATTTTAAATAACTTATTTGACGGATAGAGCAATTTTGTTACTTTTTTAAATCAAAAATGTATATAAAATGTTTATAATGTGTGTAGTACTGGGTAATGGAAGTCGTGTGGCTGTTACACACCAGATTTTTTTTATTTTTCTGCAAGTTTTGTAAAATTTTATGGAAATTCGTTCTAGTTATAAGCAAAAAAACTAGTGAAAAAAGATAGTAATTTTTGAAAAAAAAAAAAAAAATATATATATATATATATATATATTAGTTTAAGTAATTGTGCAATTGCCACATCAAACATACAAATATTGTACATAGTATGTGCAACAATGTATTAAAGTTACAAGTCATTTCTAGCTTTTTATGATACAAGGTGATCCAAAGAATTTTGGCTTTTCTTCAATTTGTGGTTAATCCCCTAACTGCACTCTGAAATAAATCGATAGTGGAAAATGTGAGTTTTTAAATGGTCTTTACATGTATGAAGTTTCAGGCCATATCATACTTATGTGGTACTGTGTAGACTTATGAACTATTATGTCATTAGTTTTTTGTTTTTCCACTGACAAAACATTTACATCAATCATTTACTAAGACATTTTGAAACATTTCGTATTTCCATGACTTGAAGAGCTTTGACCACATGTCTTTTTGCAACAAGATATGCACTACCTCATTCAAATACTGTAGTTCAAAGTCTTTTGAATAATTATTTCACAAAAAGATAGATTAGGTGAAGTGTGCTAAATATTTGATCGCCCAGAATAGCTCATATAACACTACTGGACTTTTATATTCTTTGGGTATTTTGTAAATGACAGGATATTGTTCACAGGAGGAAAGTGTTAAACATTGATGACCTGATGGTCAAGAATACAATTGCAATAGGTGCTGTAAGTGTTGACCTGCTTGCCTGTATCTGGGGTGAAATTGCCTACCATCTTGATATTCTCCAGTGACAATGGGTGCACATGTGAAAGTTCACTGACAAGGTCTATAATTTTTTTTAAATCTATATAACTAGTAATATTATTAAGTTAAATTTATCGTCATTGTTCTATGAATTATTAAACATTAAAATGGCCAGATTTTAACACACACACCATATATAATACTACATTCAATTCTATTCACATAGCTTTACTTATAGTAATTAGCATACATAAGGAAAAACATTTTCCCTATGAAAGTATACCTTTAATCATTTCTACATATTCTGTAATTAGATTACAATAAAAAAAATAAAAAAAAAAAATCTGGTGTGACTCCACTTGACTTTACGAACATTAAGTAATTAATGGTTGTACGAATAAAGTAAGAGAAGTCATTACATAAATAAAAGAGAAAATTACAATAAAGTGTTTAAGTATTTTTCTCTCTATATATGTTGTTCAATTTAACACAATTGGCCTTCAAATAATTTGAGCCCAAACATCATGATGATAAAGGAATTTTCATTGTGTCCTTGTAAAAATCTATAAGTGCTAGACTCACCAAAATCTATACAGCTCGTGTAACTGTGACCTATAACATGTATATAAATTTTCAGTTCAATCGGATGAGACATTTAGACGCTATCACACTTCAAATAATTTCAGCTTATAAGCCACAATGATAAGTTATATTTTCTTTGTGTCTCTATAAAAATACTAAAAATGCTAGATTCTCCAAATTCATACAGTTCATGAGACACAGTGACATATAACATGTACACAGAAATTTAGTTCAATCGGATAAGGCATTTAGACACTATCACACTTTAAGGAATTTGAGGCAATTTGGATAATGATAAGAAATTTTTCTTTGTGTCCCTGTAAAAAAAACTATGAGCTACATTCACCAAAATCAATAAGATTTGTGCTACAATGATATATAACATACATACCAACTTTCAGCTCATTCAAACAAAGTGTTTAGACGCTATCATGTTCACTTCCTTACATACACACATACATACATCACCGTAAAAATAACAAATATGAACTCTGTGGACCTCAAGAACATTAGAAACACCAAAATCTCAAAGTCGGATTTTTGACACTATTACAATACTTTCCTTACATGATTGGAAAGTAATAACAAATGTTAATTATTTCAAAATAATCATACTCACTTGACCATTGCTTTAAGTTTAATATCTTGTGTCAGTGTTGTACTGTCATAAATGCTAGAAAAAAAAAAAAATATATATATATATATATATATATATACAGTATATATAGTCATTAATTGATAAAATATTAAAAAGAAAATATTGTTTATAATTAATTAATTTTTTGGTTTGGGTGAATGGAAGGCCATGTGGTGATGGATGAGAGAGTAGTATAGTGGTTCAAGGCCGAATGATGACTCATTAAGAACATGCATTGCGTTGTTTACATAACAGCGGACATAAAAAATGCAGCGATTTTTCTAAGTGCCGTTTTATCGGCAAATAATACTAATTCATTCTCTTGCTTGATTTTTTATCTAGAAAGAAAATATATGGTCATCAAAATATACAAAAGGTAAATAATTATTATAAAGCTTACCTTCAACTCCGTAAAATAAATCAACATTAACTGACTTTAATACACAAATAAGAACACCATTATATTACTCAATCTTATTTAATTGATATTCTGTGAAATATGGCAGAGGTACCTCCTACAAAAATTATTATATATTTATATTTTCAGGATTAACATTCTTATTTATTTGATTCAATATCATTTGAATTTCATTTCTTTTGTATCAGCAATTCAACTATAATGAATTGACGTTCTATGTTTTATATTCTTGACGAAACGTTATTTTAATGTATTTTTTAACTAAATCCACATCGTTCATTTTTAAATCTCAGAATCATTATATTTATTTATAGTTCGAAATGTTCTTAGTTTTTTGTTTACGGAAGTAATAGATAATGTTCATTTTATGAATCGTACAAAATGTCCAGAGTCGTTTATTTATATTATTGGATGATTTTTGATGCACTTGAATTATTACTTATTACGAACAGCAGCCTTGAAAACACTTTGATGAATGAGTGCTACTGTTTATTTTGAAATTAATTTACGATTAATTCGAAGGAGACACTTATACTTTTCACTTGTATAAGAACTTAGAATGGGCTTATATATTATTATTGAAGCACCAATGTATTATTTGAAGCCGATCATTCAGTGGAGTAATAATCCAATGACGTTTACAAAAAGGATCAGGATCACTTGATTCCATTATAATTTTAATCCTTATGCGGTCGTTCACAGGAAGGCGCCGACTGAATAGCAGCTTCAGTTGAAGATAATTATGATTCCGGATAAACATCATTTGATGGGAACATAAATCTTGCAGTTTATTGTTTTTTTTTTTCTTTATTGTTAATTAAACGTAGATTAGAAGAAAATAAATTTATATTGATAAGTTAATGAGCTACCGTACGATCTCTCGTCGCGCTAACGATTTACTCTAACGGCGAAATCGCCAGACGCGGCCGAGAAGATCGACGGAGCTGTTTACATCCGAAGATTTTTTCTCCAAGTGTGAGCGGCCTCTCTTTCAAATTCCCCGCTTTCGGTTGCCGATTCACTGGCAAATTAATGAGCAATAAAATAGCTCGCTCCAAATATTTTTAATTGGAGTTGATTTTATGAATAAAAGTTAATTAGAGTTGACGAAAGTGAATTATCTTTATTCACAATTTATCTATTTTTGATTTATTGAAAGATTAATTTATTTTTTCTATTTTTTGTTGAAAATTTTGCGATGACGCTATTCTTTGAAAATGCGTAGGAGTACTTCCGGAGTGCATTGAACTCAAGCAAAATTTCTTGGAATTTGTGGCGTCATAGTTTCAGCTAGAGAGGGAAACGATGTATTTTTGAAAGTACAAAATATCAGAGATATCTTTTTGAAATAAATACGAAGAATCCAGAACGTATTTAAATAATTTTTCAGATGCTAATTCACCAAATATTTTGAGATTTATTCTGGATTTTGGGAAATATGAATTAATTATTTTCTGGGTTTATTAAATAATTTTTCAGAGAATATTAACTGAAAAAATAGATTTTTCTGGATTTTAAATAAATTATTTCTGGAGTTTAAATAATTATTTCCGATTTCAATTTTTGAAATAAATCATCTCCGTTTTTATTATTTTTTATTAAAAATTCATGATAGTTGAATTTTGGAAGGAAGTTTTAAAATGATAAATTTTTGAATAAAATGTTAAAAGTTTTTACCTTTTAACATTAATTAAGTACTGAATGATAAAGGTAATTATTTTAAAAATTTCTGAAGCAAAAATAATGTTAATGTTATTCAAAAATAATTGTTTCAAGTGCAATTTGGTTTGGGTATAAATTTCACATTCATGTCTAATGAGATTATTTAAAAAAATTATTGATTTTCATGATTGTTATCTATTTGTAAGCATAAAAATGACACTTTAATACACTGAATAAATGCACTAAAATTAAAGTTAATCTAAAAATTTTGATCTACATACTGATAAACATTACAAAAGAAAAACAGTTAAATTTACAATCATATGTTCTTTTATTCACACAGATATAATTGCAATTGAATATGAAAATGAAATGAAATGTGATCAAATTTAATATTATTTTGCGATACCGTATACACATATAGAGTAATACTTTAATCATTCAAAAATTAAAATTATTATAGCCAAGTATAAACTATAGGGTTACCACAAAGAAATAGAACAAAAATAGTTGCTTTAGTAACCTAGAAGCATTAAAACAGTTGCCTAAATAGTAGCCTAACGACCTAAATACAAGGCATAAATATCACATGTTAACGAACATTAAAGGATAAAAACCATATTTCTTACTTTTCAATTTAAATATACCATAAAAAAATCTTCAAAATAAAATAGTTATAAATAATAGAAATATAATCAAATGTTAGATATTCTAAATAATTCATAAAAATAGAAAATATTATATAATGAATTCTCATTAAAATGCCTCATTTAAGATGAATTTCTTATTATTATGTACAAAATCAGATTTTCAAATTAAGGTTAATAGAAATTTCATGTAATAATCATCCCTTTGTACATAGTTTGTTAAAATGGACTTTTTTTATTGAAAGGAGAAGGAGGGAATTTTAAGCCTACTTTCCTCAGAAAAAATAAACTCTCAATATTAGTACTTTACCCATTATCGTGGAAGAGAAGCAAGCAATAAGGCTGAACTGTGAGTCAATTTGTTCCTACCTCCTATTGAGGAGAAAACTTTTTTCTTTCTATTTTATTCTAGACAGACTAAAAGCTATCATTAGGTACCGTCATTTCCCCCTTCCTATATTATACAAAGTTGTATATGAACACAAGTAATATTGTAAGTAAGTACAGTAGAACTTGGATAATTCAAAGTTGAAGGGACCAGAAAAAAATTCGAAATATCCAAAAATTTGAATTACATATACTATTTTGTCAAAAAAATAAATAAATAAATAAAATAAAATAAAATAAATAAATAAAGAGATAAATTAAAAAATTAAAACTCTATGATCAAAGATTTAACACAAACTTTATATCTAAGAATACTGCTACATCCCCCCCCCCATTAAATCAAAATTTTTTACGAGTTTAATTATTCAACACTTTTTAAAAAATAGTGGTGGGGAGTGGAGGAAATGATGCGCAGAACTGAACTCATTAGCGATGGCGCTGAGCAGTTTTTGTTTAGTCACTCATTCGAATCGAGAGAGAGATGCGATGCATCTTAAACCGAGAAACCCAAACTCATTCTAAATAATAAAACTTATTCGTCCTTATTGAATTTACATAACATAAGTTATGGATGTAACAATAAAATGTATGTAGTAAGCAGATATTAGATTTCAGAGTCTCTATGTGTAGCCATAGTCGTTTAATCTCCGGGAAAGCAGGCAGAGGGTAAGTACATTTAAACTTATTCCTCAATTATTCTAATGTATGTTATTTTGATTTATATTCGAGTTGAATTTGAATCTAAAATAAAGCGTAAGAAAATCTTATCCGATATTCTGGTTTTAATATAAACTAAATCAAAATTCATGAAAATGAAATTTAGTCGTATATTCTTCTTTTAGCTTCAAAGTCAAATAGTCAGATATTTTTTATTTCTTCTTTAAGTACAATCTTTGTGTCATAGCATATAACTTGATACAAAAATAGAATCTTCTTCATTAGACATGAATTTCAATTTAAAAAACCCCTCAAAGTTCATGTATATGCACCATATCTTCTGATGCACTAGTTAGGGGCTTCTCTTGTATTTCCTTATCCTTCTTTTGAAAGACTGTTAAAATATATTAGCTAAGAAAAATCCCGGGAACAAATTTTACAGTAATATTTTAAAGGTAATCGTACAAAAAATTCAAATTATCCAAAACATAATTCGAACTATCCACGATTTTTTAACATTATTTTAATACAAAATTCAAGGGACTGAGTAAAAAACTCGAATTATCCAGAATTTCGAACTAAACAAGTTCGAATTATTCAAGTTTCACTGTACTACAATTAGAATAGGTATATATATTAATTATTTAACTGTTTTCATGTATCATCTTTCCTGAGTTATAACTTTTAGTGAAGTAACATAAAAGGGTTTGAGAAAATATCCATTTATATATGTGTGGTGCACATAATACAAAAATATATTTCATACTGTCATGTAAAACTTCAGGTTTGTGATTTTCAGTCATAATAGTCTCATTAATATAGAAAAAAAAATCATTGCTCTTTAACTGCCTATCTTTGAGAGTTTACTGTAATACTTAGAAAGCAATGATGTTGAAAAATTATACACATTAAAGTTCTAGTTGGTAGAAGGAAAAATTACAAATGATGAATATTTATTAAATAAAAGGTATACATCATAGATAATAAAAAACACTATCAAAATGATTTTCCAAAATAAAATTTTCAGTTATATAAAGTAATATTTTCTCTCTCTAAAGAATTGTATATTTAAATATTGTAATAAGTTGACGAAAAAAAAAAAAGAGTTAGATTTTAATACCTTCATAGCGGAGGAAAAAAAAAAAAAAAAAAAAAAGGAGAAAAGCTGAAACTTTGTTATTTAATAAAATTTTTATAAGATCAGATAAGAATGGAGAGTCAAACAGTCATTAAAAATTTAGGTGAAAGAAAATATCCACTTTAGACAATTAAAATTGAATTAATTTATGAAATGTCTAATAATTAATTTTTAATATACTATACATATATTTTTACTTCATTCTGAAAGAGGTAATAGAAAAAATAACCAGGGAAAAAAAAAAAAAAAGTTACTTTCTCTCCCCACTCCCTCTCAAATGTATAAAAAAATAAATAATAACTATATATAAGTATCTTCAATTGAAAACATTAATTACTAAACACCTGTATAAAACTTTGAGATTTGAATTAGTAAAAAAATTGTCATATAATTTTGTAAAAAGTATTTTATTAAATTTATTTTTAAAATTACTCTTAAACTTTTTTTGGACATGAATGATTACATCAAACATTGTTTTTCTTTATTAAAAATTTTATTTGTTTTTTGTTCATTAGGTTTTTCTTCTTTTTTTTTTTTTTAACCTCTACTGAAGGCTCTTTAAATATGCTTTGATGTAATCTAATACTCTATGTATCTCTAGCTTTAATACTATAGGGAACAATACCTAATCTTGCTGATAGCAAGGTTCATGTTATTTTATGAAAAAATCTGTTTCCACAATTACCCATCATCTAATGTATTATTATTATTTTTTTTTTAATTCCATTTTCACATTCAGAAAATTCACAATCGTTAAATAAAATTTAATAAACGAGTACCAATTTACGAGTTTAAAAAATGAAAAAATAACTAGTGCATTTTTTTAAACCAGAAAATAAATTATTAAAAGTGAAAAATTAATTTTTCGAAAATTAGTCTTAATTTAAGCATTACGAATTTTCTAAATGCAAAAACTGAATTAAAAAAAAAAAAAAAAAAAAAAAAAGAAACATTAGGCAATGAATCATTGTGGAAACAAATTTTTTCATACAATAACATGAGCTTTTACTGTCAAAAAGATTAAATATTGTCTACTTTTAAGAGCTTATGTTTCCTTTATTGTATTCTTTCTTTTCTGATTTACTAAAAGAGCTTCCTTTTATAATTTTGTTACTGTTTCTTACATAAAATCAAGATGAGGTAAGAAAGGACAAAACAGATCATAGGAGTGTACTAGCAGTCAATTGCAATGAGCAAATTGGCCAGCTTAATCAGGGACGGTTTTATAATTAGGCGCAAGAGCTACAAGGACGACAAATAAAGAAACTTAAATAAGATAATTATTTTTAAACATTTTAAAAGAACTTTTCAGCCAAGAGATTTTAAAAAATCTTAAAAAGTCTAGTAAATAATGGTTAAAGAACTTTTTTGTGTGATCAAAAGTCACAGCATAAGTCAGTATCAAGCTTAAATAAAGATAATAGAGTTCTAACAGATGACGTCACGAGCATGTTTGCTGAGGGACAGTTGACCTCACTGACCCATTTTATCAATGCGGAATAGTGTTACAAATTTATTGTAACACAGTGTTGTAAATGTATTTGCAAAAGCATAAAAAAATTCGACTACTACGCTTCCAAAGGCATGGAAAAATTAGCGTTGTCCTTCAACAAAGTACGGTTGCTAAGAAGAAAGTCACGTGGTTGTTAGAACTCTATTGTTTTTAAACATTTTAAAAGAACTTTTCAGCCAAGAGATTTTAAAAAATCTTAAAAAGTCTAGTAAATAATGGTTAAAGAGCTTTTTTGTGTGATCAAAAGTCACAGCATAAGTCAGTATCAAGCTTAAATAAAGATAATTGGTTTTAAACTTTTTAAAAGAACTTTTCAGCCAAGAGATTTTAAAAAAATCTCAAAAAGTCTAGTAAATAATGGTTAAAGAGCTCTTTTGTGTGATCAAAAATCCCAGCATAAGTCAGTATCAAGCAGTAATGATTGATGCTAAAGTAAAGGAACAAAAAAGAAAAAAAAAGTGTTACAATGCAGGTCTTCCAATTTGTCCAAAATTCTTTTATCCTTCTTACATTTTCGACCACTGTGCTATTACAGTGACCTTATAGACGCTCTAAAAGGGCAAGGAGTTCATCAATATCATTTTATAATGCTAAATGACATAGATTTAAGGATTTCTTGGATAAATGAACTGAACGGTTTGAATACTCTAATCTCTAATTATTAAAGAAGGACTTGTGATGGAAAAAAGAATAAAAGTAACTTTCTTTGTGGAACTTATACAGTATTATACAGGCGTAGTAAATCTTCTTTTCTGGGATCTGGGACCCTTGACATGACGCTCCAAGGCCTGTATACTTGACATCTGTTTTGGGCGAGTTTAAATTTTAATTACTTTTTTTCTACCTTTAAGAATATGGGTATAATCCATAATTTCTTTGCAAATTTCGCTGAGTTTTCTGTAATAAATTAATTTTCTGTCAGTTTTCGTTTTCGTATCATTAAAAATTTGCAGTAATTTTCTTTTCTTATAATTTTTTTAAATTTACAAATGAAATAAATTATACGATATCTTCGATTTAACAAATAAATAAACTTTTGGAAAACAAAAACTAATTTAACGATCATGAATTTTCTGAATGTGAAAACGGAATTTAAAAATATATATTAGTTAACAATTTATAATATGGATTATTTTCTCATTATAACATTGGCTTTGGATTCCGGCGATGATTAAGTAGAGTCCTCTTAGAACAATTTATATTTGGTACAGGTTGTAAGTCATTATTTCTTGAATTTCCTTTTCTAATTATAGAAAAAGTTTTTTACTTAAATGTAATGCTACTAGTTTGTACAAGTATATATCAGCTTAAATTGTGATTCTCATACAGAAACACATAGTTAAAATACTATCTATGAATGGTATATCCTTGAAAAACATTTCATTAATGTTATAGTTGATAAACTTTGCACTAAAAGTCTCAGAGAGCTATTGATGATGATCTGCAATTACACAGGGAATATCGAATGTCATGCTCTCAAAATGTGATACTTCTGTGAGGTATTAACTTTACAGCGCACAGAGGATATTCAAGCCACGACAAATTTTACATATACCAACTACCGAAATGTAAAAGGTGGTCTTTGGCCAGGCTGAGAATCGAACCTGCAATCTTCTGATTCTAAGCTCAGTGTTTTACTAACTGCCAAACATGGCTGCTCAAATATATTATTATTATTTAATCCAAACATAATTTTCTTATTACTTATTATTACATTCAGGGGCTTTGCCCACTGCTCGCTCCACTCATCCCCCTCCTAAGGGAGGCTTCGTCCCCCCTGACACATTTCTCTTATTAACCCCTGCGACACTCTGCCAGGTTAATCACTTCTTTACCTTTCACTGAATAGGAAAATTAATAGTGCATAACACAAAACAAAAGAAAAAAAATGTTATAGAAATCCTCATATTCAATGTCAAACTGCAATACATATTTAATACCATTTTTTTTTAAGTGAAATATTATGCCAAAAATCAGTAATTTTTTTCAGAATAGAAATAAATTCGCAGTACTGAAACATTTTGCAGTACAGCATTAGTATATGAACCCCTTGGCGACTTTTAAATTTTGTTACTATTTGGCAATGAATCTATACACTATTTTTTAGCGTACAGCTAGATAATAATTTTACACATTCAAAAATATCTGAAAAGAAAAGAGTTCATTAATAATATTATTTTAATTTAATTTAGAAATTTATTCATCATAGATTATTATTTTAATTTGCAAATATCTCCTATAGCTTCAATTTTTAATTCTCTCCTATCTGCTTTGATAAAATATGTTTTTAAATAAGAAAGATAAATATGCTTAAAGACAAAAAGAAATGCAGTCATACAGACATAGCATTATTTTCTTATTCGCAATAAATAAATAAATAAATAAATAAATAAATAAACAACATAAGAAAATGCCAGTAAATATTTTTCTAAAAATAGGGGGAAAAAAAAAAAAGATATTTGCAGACGATATTATATATTTTCTTTTTTCATGTAGTACATCTTTATAGTAATGCATTAAAAACAGATGATTTTTTATGCTTTCCTGACTTTCTTGTTAAACAGTTATGTGTTTCAGATTCAGGGGCGTAGGAAAGGGAGGAGCTCAGGTGTCTCAACCCCCCCCCCCCCATTCATCATTATGAAATTTCCTTTTAATTGCAAATGAAAGAATCACCAATTGAAAACCAAAATTAATGTCTTGTAAATGTTCATAATTAGTAAAATTTTATAAGTAGTACTAATAAGTAGTGAATATTAATTGACAACTAGTTATTAATTGATTTTTTTAATATTCTTTTTAAATCATTTTTTAAATTAAATTTTTTCAGCCCCTCCTATGATTTTTGAATTGCTACGCGTCTGTTCAGATTTAGTATCATTCCTAAAATCAGTTTTAAAAATCGATATTGCTGTATTTTCTCTCTCTCTTTTTAATAAGGAGCTTTAAATAAACAAACAAACAAAAAAAAAAAAAAAAAAAAAAAAAAAAAAGCATTTTTTAAGAACCTTTAAAACAGATAAGGAAAGTAAAGAGTTTTTAAGGACCTTAAAAGTTACAGGTATAAAAAGTAAGGACTTTTTTAAGTACCTATATGTACGGTATTATGGGCTATTTTTATTTATGTATATCTACAGTTAGGGTGTAAACCCCCCTTTCTCCTTCCTTGGTTACCAGAATGAGTGGTGGCGAAGTGAGTAGGGAATAATAGCCTCTAAGTTGTTTAAATGCCTGACAGCTACTAAATGTTTGGAAAATTAAATAAAATCCCTTCAGTTTTTTTCCCCCAACGTTATTATTATGAGAAATAGGTTAAATTTTATATAACTAGTAGTGTAAATTTTTCCTTAAACTTCACATGAATGAAATCTTATATAACAACTTTTGACTATAAAACTCCTTTTGTTTAACTAATATGATATAAGCTTTTAAAAAAACTTGTATCACAGAAATATTCATATGCATCTTTAAAAAGATAATGTTAAAGCAAGTAAAATTTTAACATTTTAACACTGTATAAATATTTCTAAAATAATAATAATGATAATAAAATTACCAGATGGTATCATCTAATGAGGTAGTAAGAAGAGAGTTTCCTGTTACAGGTGAAAAATATGCTGAATGTAATCTTCTGTTATGTAGAATTTCAACGACTGGTGTTTTTCTCTGCATTCTTAAATCCCATAAACGGATTAATCTATAGGGTAGGAGTGATAAATAATACATGACATTATTATTTATGAAGAATTTGCAAGATTTTAATATATTAGAGTGTGTTTTTTATTTATTTATTTATTATATAATGGTTTTGATTTTCAACATCATCTTTTTTTTTTTTTCTTTGAATCTGATATACAAAAGATGATTCTGGATTTTAGGGGTATTTTTTATGACTATAAAATTCCCTAATAGGTCCTGTTTGGCAGAAATATACGACATATCACAAGGAATTAAAATAACTATAAGAAATTTAATGTTATTTAAATAAAATTCAGCAAAATCAGAAGTAAATGAATTGAAATCCAAATATTCTAAAACAAAAGCTAATTTTTTCTAAATTGAGATTCTACGTAGAATAGTTTGAAATCTAAACAAAAACTAAAAGAGTTGAAATCTGAAATAATTTTGACATTCACCAATGTTTTCCTTTATTCTTAAACTAAAAAAATATTTGAAGACGAGCATGTAGAATAAAATAAAGAGAATAAAATAACGAGCATGTAGTAAAAAGGAATAAATAATGATGCAATACCTGGATCTTTAGTCGTGTAACTTCTGATGGTAACATACTTACAGAAACTAGATATTCAAGCACCATCATGCTCCTGCTTTTATCAGATCATATGCACTGACAATGCTAAAAATTTGTAATCCATTCTGAAATATATTTGAGGGGATTCTTCTCAATAAATATTATGATTGTCAGAGTTGCTTATAAATATACTTTTTTAATTCGGGGAAAAAAATAATTTTCATCCCCTCCCCCTCCTTGAGATTTGTTTTTGCAACTTTTTTTTTATGAAAAGCAAGATTCTCTTAACCCTGTTTGAATTAATTTATATTTAACTAGCAGGTTTTGCATGCTTTGCTTTCACTTTACATAAATGAATAATAATAAAGAATCCCTATTTTCATTTTATAAATAAAAACTAAAAAAAAAAAAAAAAAAAATTCCACTAAAATTGTTGAAGAACTTGCTTTAGGTTCTCGTTGTCTCCGGCAGCATCTTCCTCACCATGGTATCTGGTGATTGTGTCACTGTTACCTGAGACAACCAATCACTTACCCTTGAACTTTAATCTGGATGTTTATCAGACACTGTTTTGAAATGGACAATTTAAAAGAAAATAAGTCGAAGTGTCTTTTTCATACTTAAATTGTGATTACATTAAAACACTATACAGATTACAGTATTTACAATCAAGCAATTTTTTATATTTTATTTGATTTACCCGGGTGACCAAAAAGTGATAGCAATTCACCTCCAAATACAGTGCTATAATATGTTAAAAATTTAATTTGATGTCAAAATAAAAAAACAAAAATCATCCATCTGTAAACGCATGATTGGAAATTAAAAAAGGACATTTTATAGCATTTTTTAGAGCATTGAATGAAGAAACAGCAGAATCTTTGTTTTTTCTCCTCTGAGTGTAAAAAAGTTTCTTGGTGAAAAATTGTGCAAAAAATCCCGATAGTCAATTACGTTTAATTAATAATTTGCTTCCAATTTAAAAAGTTGAAAATTCAGCTTTGAGGTGCACACAGAGATATTCCAGACTATGTGTGTGCCAAATTTCACATTTGTAAGTGGAATTTTCTGGAGACATCTGACAGAGGGAAAGACATGCTATTTCAGTTTTTATTAATAAGCTATTAAACTAAATATGTATTCACATTCACATTAACGAACAGCTATACTATAGGACCTCGTTAGTGAACTTTACTTGAACTATGTTTATTTATCGCCAAAATGACAAAAAAATAAAATAAATAAAAATAAAAATTGTCATGGAGACTTTATATTAAATCTATACCCACATTACTTTGTGTACGATAAAATCAAGTAAAAAACAAACAAAAAAAAAAAAAAGATATAAGGCTATTTGGTTAAGTGTTGTAATTAATATTTTATATATAAATAAATAAAAATTTGAAGAATGTTATGATGTCAATTTTAACAGAAATTTTTGATGATACAGGTTAATTTTTCCATTTTTTTTTTTTTTTAATTATTTTTCACACATGGAGAAATGTTTCTTTTTATGTTGGAAAAAATAATGAAATAAAAAATTGTAAGTGTTTTATTTTACTGGCAACAGACCAAAATTACAACACATACAAAATGTTGAGAAATTTAATAGAGTCAAATACGTTAATATATTTTAATTAATAACTTTCTTCCTAATTAAGAATTTAAAAATTCAGCTTTGAAATGCACACAGAGACATTAAAGATTATCTGTATGCCAATTGTCATGTCTATAAAGTGTGGTAGATTTTTCTGGAGACAGTTGACAAACCAGGGTTGCCACTCAAATATGAGAATGAAATTCCCTGACTTTTTGAGGTTTTCCAGATGTGTTTTAAAAAAATTCCAGCATTCCATTCCAGTAAATTCCATGCATTGTGCATTGGCTGTGTTGAAGGCAAAATCATTAAAAAAACCTCTACATTGCAGGATTTTTTTTTGGGGTGGGGGCGGCAATTATAGTATAAAATTTCCTGACTTTTCTAGATTCTGCCTAAAATATTCAAATTCCCTGACTTTCATGGTCAATTTTCAAAGTCCCTGACTATTCCTGGTTCTCCATGTTTTCCAGGTAGTGTGGCAACTCTGTCAGACAGAGGGAAAGACCTAGGCCATTTCATTTTTATTAATAAGATTACAACTATTTACAGAAATACAAACATATATTTATATATATATTACCTGAGAACAATATAGAAATATGCATATGTTTATGATTAATAGACAGAATTGCTACTACTTTCAAAGTCTTTTCTGAAATCTCTGATTATTTTAATGCATATCAACAAAATTCCTGCTTTTATGGCATCTGATTTCCAAACTATGCCATATTTTTAGGTTGCTTTCTAAAACGGATCATTTCACCACCATTTGAATTAATTGCCAAAATATGTAATTTTCACATTCCCAATTTATGAAATTCATGTTTATGAAGCTCATGCAGGAGGAAAAAGGAGCAAGTTATTAAATTTTGTTAACTTGCACCTGGTGAAGCAAATAGGTGTTTTCAGGTCAATCAGGCATGAATTTCCAGTATGTGTAACATAATCTTACCCTAACTACTATTGTTGGTGAAAATATTTATCAAATTTCAATGCTAGAATTGAGATTGTATTCAGAGAACAGATAAAAGAAAGAAAAATTCCCAACTTGCCCATGATTATGAGTAAATTGCATGGAGATTGGATGCTAACCAGGATGGTTTAATTGGTAGAACGTAGGCACATTAAGCCAAAAATCAAAGGTTTGATTCCTGCTCTGATCTCTTACTGTTCTTGTAAAAACTATTTTGATCAATCCATCAAAAAACCAGTATAAATGGTCGAAATTACTATTATTTGTTGCCTTTAGTCAATTACGGGGCAATATAAAATTTCATTGATAGGAATGTGTCTGTATACTAATAAAATAAAATCATAGGGATAAATTTGGTGTAGATGTAGAATTGAGTCCTAACCTAGTCACTTATTATTTGTAAAAGTTGATTCGGACAACTTATCAAAAATCTATATTCTGTAATTTGTTAAAATTGATATCTTAATTATCCTCCCATGTTTACTTTTTCATTTCTGCAAAATATATTATACATTACTACACAAAAATGAGAGAGAGAGAGAGAATGATCTAAACTGCTAATAAAAAATACATACCCTTGATTGTCACATGTCACAAAAACATTTTTCACTGGGTGCATTGAAACAGTTTTAATAGTAGTATGATGACATGAATATCTTTTAATAGTTTTTCTAAAAATAGATATTAAAAAGACCAAATATTAACATCAGATCATTCCTATATTGATATTCGGATTTTTGTTAATATATATAAAATGTTTACATAAAAATAGCTACATTTACACATGTTAAATTATGATAATTTAAAAATGCAACAAAATTGCCACCTGCAACAACAGATACAAGATTACTGAAACTACATAGAACAATAAGAATGAATATTTTTCAAGTAGGAAAAGCTCAGAAAGGTGAAAAAAATTCGTGAGGGGAGACCTTTTCATCCTTGAGCACCAATGTATGATTTCATTCACTAGTGGTTATAACAGCAAATCACTAGCGAGCTCCTTATTGTCCAGAAAAATATTTGAAGTGAAATTTAAAGTGGAATAAACTATTAAGTTCAATAAACAAACAATACTCACAGGATGATACATTTGGAGTCACATGGATTAAAACAAGCAAACTAATTGAGGGATCTAGTTGTTCATGGAGTAAAACAAGCAAAATTCAAGGTTTAGTGGTTCATAGCTGATAAAGAATAATGAAACTATACAGCAACATGGATATTTATTGATTGATTATTATCTGTGTAAGAGTATGATTACATTTTTAAGAATAGTTTGACAACTCAACGATAAAGAAATTGAATATTTAAAGGAAAAAGAAAGAATGCATATTAATACAAGGTAAATGCAACACATCTTCTGCTTTTTTAAAAATATATATATGATTTCCCATTCCCACCAAACCATCCAGTCAAACAACATCACCCATCCTCCGTAATCAAACATCTGCCCTCCCAGCCACCACCTTTTTTATTGTCTTTTATTGTTTTATAATTTTTTTGGTTAAGACACACAAAAGTGCATTCTCTTTTTTCCATTTGTCATAGATATCTGCGAAAATTTGATTACCATTAAAGATTATTTTTAGATCTAAAAAGTTAATTGATTGATTATTTAGAGTATTTTGAGTTAGCTTTATGTTAGACGGATAATTAAAAGAAAAGGTGTTTTGTGATTTCTTGTTAAGATATAAAATACAATAATGTCATATATGTAACAGTAATGCCAGACATCATCATAACAAAATTGCTTTTCATAATAATAAAGATATAGATCTACCAAAATACTGGAGCTACTTCTCCCTTGTAAGATTCCTACTTGTTGCAAATAGATATTGTTGTTGTAGAAGTTATAATTATTATGGGTAACAAAGTTAAGAAGTGCTTTGAATTTTTCTGCTTTAAAATTGCGAGGAAGATTAATTTGAGTTTCATATTCGTTAAAAAGACTGTAAATGATGTTACTAAGATCTGATAACTCAATATTATTGAAAAGATCTTGAAAGTCAAAAGTTATAATATTGTCGATTGTATTGAGCAAATTAATGTATTGAATTAATTGAAAGTTATTTTTAAGGCAGTGTAAATTATCAATTTTGCAAGTATAATTGTAAATTTGTTTAAGAATATCTAGTATATACCGTAAAATCCCGAAAGTATCCCCCCCCCCCTTTTTGAAAAGCAAAACGGATAAATTTCAGGTGGTGGGGAGGGGGGGGTTATAATCAAGATTCTTTAAAAAAAACTATTTAAAAAAATGAAGAAAAGGGAGGGGAGGTTATATTCGATGGAGGGGGTACTTTCGGGATTTTACGGTACTTACTTAAAAAGAAATATTAAAGGCTATCATTTCTTACATTAAAGGTTAAAAAAACTGCGTAATGATTCCATTGATAACGTGCATCCGACACTTTATGAAAAATTAGTTAAATTAGAAATAATATATAAATATTAAAACTTAATTCAAACACACCATTAATAAAAACCACAAATTAAAGCTTTAAAAGAAAAGTTATACATAAACATACTACCTTAAATATATACAAAACAAAAGAAGATTACAAGAATAAATTGGCTAAATTTAATAGTCTTCATTGGAAAATCCGTCAAAATCACCCGAAGATTGGATGTAGCTTTGTTGGATGGAGAAAAAAAAAAGAGGGGGGGGGTTATATTCGATGGGGGGGTTACTTTCGGGATTTTGCGGTATATAATTTACATAAGGTAATATCTCAAACATTTTAATTAAAGGGAGGTTATACAATATAAAAATAAAACTCACATATTCACACAGACCATTGGGCTATATACAACAAATTAAAAATATTGGAACTATTTCATATCTCATTTATTTTATTACCATTAAGCATTTTATAATAATTGAACATATAAGAGTTTAAATGATAGTGAAAATTTATAAATAATACATATGTAGTGATAAGTTTAGTTATTTTAAATATAATTTTACCTTCCACAATCTCTATCAAGAAGAGCAACTTCTCCATTTGAATGTGAAATAAGAAATGTAGAAGGAGATACAAAGTCAAACCATGTAATATGAATTCGTTTACGTCCAGTCACATATATCTAGAAATGAAGAATAAAAATATTGAAATAAAGTGTAATTTGTATTAAAAACTTTGCTTTAAGCAATAACAAAATTTAATTCTGAAACACACTCCTTTATTTTAATCAATATGATTCTAACTGTTCACAAACACTGGTTATAAAAACTAAGTTGAAGCAGAACAACAGGAAAAACTCAGTGTTTGACACTGTGTCAGATTAAGGCACAGGAACACAGGGCATTATCCAAGAGCTTTCAAATTCAGTGGGTCTTAAATAGATGTAAAATGATTCAACAAACTCTCATGCAATGAGTTTTAGTGCATATTTAGCAGATTAAGTGCATATTTATGATATTTTACAACATTTGCTGCCCCCCCCCTTTTTTTTCCACAGCAGGCAAAATGAATAATTTATAATTTGCCACAAGAACATTTTTGATATTTTATACTTGATTGTTTTTAATGGCTTTTTTCTCTCTTTATATTTGTGTGTACATTGAACTGTTGTTAAGTTGTGTTAGTCTCTTCTTCTGAGCAATGAAGTAAATCAATATAGTTTGTGCCACTGAACTTCTTAAGGGCCTGCTTCACTTACCATTTGCTTTTCTAAAAGACAACGCTAATCTATGGAAAACCTTCTTTGCACTTAAAACAGTGACATTTTAATTGATTGATACGTAGGTTTTTTTTTTTTTTTTTATTGAATTACTCTCATTTTGTAAAGTGATCCCCCTTTTGTAGATTTTATGAAAGAATAACAGTTTTTTTTTTTTTTTTTTTTTTTTTTAAAAAAAGCTGTTTTTTTGCAATATTTGGGTTGATGCATGGCTTATAAATTACTCGCTCAATTTGGTAAAAAAGAATTTAAAACGGCGCGTCAATTTCAAAGAGCTTCATGAAATGTACGTAAAAGTGTCATATTTTAATAAAATTTTAGATTAATTAAAATTGTAAAAAAATTGGAGTAAAATGTTCCGATTTTTCAATTTGACACACCCTTTATTCGGCTCTGCCTCTTAGACAGATGTTTTTGCGTTTCGATGAACATATGTTTACATTTCTGTGATGAAGATACATCGTCGTGGTTTTTATTTCCTTACTTCTTTTATTATTATAGATTTTTTTTTTCTTTTTGTATTACGGATGTGAGTAACATATGAGGAGCAAACATTCAAACCGTGTTTTCTCCTTCGAATTCAATTTTTCAGAAAACACAAAAAACTGATAAATTAAAAAATAACCCTTCTTAGACCCTAGTTATCATTTGTTTAGTTGTATTACTGGTTACTAGGAAGATCTGTAGGCATACTTTACCTAATAAACTTAGAGTTAATTAGAAAAATGCATTTGAAATTTGGAGAAAGCATGTTTTGACCGAAACACAGAGGAGAAAACATGTTTTGAATGTTTCCAATGTGGACAAAACATTTTTTGAATGAAAAAGTATGTAACTCGCATATTCATGAAATAACATTCTTAATGTAATAAAACTAATTAACAGAACAGACTTTGTTATGTAATTATAAAATTAAATTAAATATTTACACGTGAAAAGTCATCCTGCAAATTGTAGGGAAGAACTAAAATTTTTAAGCCAATTTAAAATTTAAATTTTTAAACCAATATCTTCACTTAAGCAATTACATTCTTCCTCTGTTTCTTCATATTCTACATGAAAGTTATTATAGTAATGATATATTTATACCATTTAAATTCAGGCTGATTTTTCCACTCTTCACCATACACCAATTTTAAAAGTTTGTCTACGTCATTTTTCTTTTCAAGTTATATTCTATAACTCAGAGGAAGACATTGTAAGACAACATTTCGTAAAATAGCAGTATTAATCCCCTTCTTAAAAAGTTTTGTTCCAGACTGCTCTTTTATACCTTCGAATTTATAGTTTTTGAATCCTTTGACCATCACACTTTCTCCATTTTTTTTCTAAAACTATTATTTTCAGTTCTGATATGTATGGTAAATTTTTGAAATAAGCTGTAAGTGATTTCGTATTATAAAGTTTCCAATCAATCCCCAATATCTTTACCTTACCAACTGTCTGATACAGTTCATAGTATTGTTCCTTTGATGTTATTGTAGAACTAGCGAAATAAACAAACATAAAAAGCTGGTACATGTACGAGTCACGCGACCAGAAAGAACAGTTCTGACTGGTCGGCTGGAGAAATCACAGTTTGACTGAAAACAGGCTCTAGAGGAAACACTGTTTGATTGAAACCTCAACTTTCTAAGAGCGTTTATAATGTGATAAAAAATTTTTTGGTTTAAAATAATAGTATAATTTTGTGCTATTTAATGTTGAGTTCACAGAAAAATCCCTAACTCACTTTTTTTTATTTTTGGAGAAAACACGGTTTGAATGTTTGCTCCTCATATAGATTTAGAAGGCAATCGTTCAAAGAGTTATTAATACGAAATATATGATCGCATTTCATTTTAAATAGTTTTTCGTTGCACATAATACTGTTGTTTGCACAATAAATCTGATATTTTACTCATAATGCAATGAGTGGCGATATACGAACATCTACTTTAGCAACTCGTAAAAAATATTTTGTTGAATTAAACAGATTTTCAATAATATAATTTAAAGTAAATAATCTGGTATGGCACTCATGCGACTTTCTCTTACCTAAAATTAAAATTCTATGAAGATAGATTGCAGATTGAGGAGAAAGATAACAAGTACTATATATAACTAGTGGATCTGGAGATCAGGAGCCCCAATGTCGTATTTGCATCACACATTATTCAACAGGTCATTTTTATTTATTTCTTATTATATAATATATATATATATTGATTCGATTGACTTGCTACATAAAAAGATACGTTCCTGAGGGGGGCTGTCGCCCCCTCACTATCATATATATGTATTCTTAATATCTGACAGTCTTGTATTTTTCTCTGTAATTCATAAATATTTGTACCAAATTTCATGTGTTGTGACAGATTTGATGACAGTAATGATTCAGTTAAAAATTAAATAATTAGATATTCATAATAATTACTAATTTTTCAACTTAAATTACACCCTTATCACTTTGTTAAACAAAAAAAAAAAAGGTCTATGAAAAATCGCGGGAAGCGAAGGAGTTGGTATTTTTGCTAGCAGCTTGGAGAGACAGAGGGGAGAGGTTGATCGTTTAGAAGAGGGATAGCTCTGACCCAAAACGAAAAGAACAGGAGAAAAATAAACAGCTGTCTGAGCTAAATAAATTCCTGCCTGTATCCACCTACTGTGACTACCCTTTCCCTGAGAAATATGCTGTTTTCAAGTAACTCTTGTTACCCACAATTATTTTAAATACCTGTCTCTAACCATATGGAACATTGAAACATCGTACATACTACTCCAACCTTATTACAGCATCCACTTCTGACTTCCTGTGTCAAGATAAGAGTGTGCCAGCCGGACCTCCACAAAAATCCCCCACTCCATCCTCTGGGATTGCTCCAAGCCTCTGGTATCAGCCGATGTCGATGTCGCTATCCCTCCCATCTTCATTCATATGAACTAACCCCCCCCACCCTTTTCTTTTACTATTATTTTTGCTCTTGCCTGCAAGTAATCTCAATAGAAGTGGCCTATATATATATTTGTATTTGAAATGTCTCCGTTAACTTCATTTAATTAATGTATTTATTATTATTGTTCATTGGAAATGTGTGTACTAATATAATTATGTCTGCAGTAATTGAAAAGTCTCTGATTCACAATGCCTAGTCCATGATCAATTGCTTCCCTCATTACTTCCTTTGAAGCTACGAATATTTAGTTTTAAATAGGTGTAATTTTGTAATGTATTTTAAAAGGAAATTCCCAACAATGTAATGTAGGTATTTTAGTTAATTAAACTCTAGGAGTAAATTTTATTCTTCTGTTAATTCACGGCCTAGGGTCTTGCCAAAAAAAAAAAAAAAAAAAAAGAGGTTTTTTCTTTATTATTTATTTTTATTTCTCTTGGTAATTCATAACAATTTTATTCATAATAATTACTAATTATTTAATTTCTAACTGAATCATTACTGTCATCAAAACTGTCACAACACATGCAAAAAGATTATATAGTATATCGGAATTATTTTGTATAAACAAACTCCAGTTAAGAGTTGAATTAAAAACATGTGTCATATTGTAATAAATTAATTAAAAACACTTTAAAAACACGTTAAAAATACATTTATTAAAAAAATAAAAAAAACTTCCAAAGCTTTTAGCCTGCATAAAAGAAGGCATCATCAAAACAAGGCATCAACCAAATTCCCTGATGATGCCTCTTTTATGTAGGCGAAAAGCTTTGGAAGTTTTTTTATTTTTTTAATAAATGTATTTTTAACATGTTTTTAATTAAATTATTTTGTGTCAACCCTGTAAAATAAATAGCAATTCTATGACCACAATTTTCAACAGAAAAACATGCTTTTAAAATTCTAATAAAATTTCATTATATTTAATGGGGTGTAATCATGTTAAAATACACTTTTAAGAAATACCTACTATAGACCGTAATAGTACGAAATTCGTTTATGTATCCCGGAAAAGGAGCCACGGTTATTATATACGCCAATAATAACAATACACCTAAGTAATTATAACCCATTAGATTTTCAAATTAATTTGACATTTGGATGATTACAGTACATCATCTGAATTCTTTTGTGTGGTCCCATAAATAAACCATTTAGTCAATACACACCCTTTTTTAGAATAAAACATGCTTTTAAGCACCTTTATAATGTATGTTAATTCCATTATGTTCAATGCAGCTTAAACACATTAAAATGTGCTTAAATAAAAGTTTGTCCATAAGCTCTAATTTCACAAAATCCTTTTGTTTGGCTCTGTAAACGAACCATAAACACTGCATATGTCAGCAAAAATTATTCAGCTTGTTCTATGTTTTGCATGAATAATTTTTCAAAGTTTGACATAATTTGGATGATTACATGTCCCTGTCGGAACACTTTTGTAAAGTCCTGTACATTAATTAGGAAGCCTAAGAAGACATATTTTCTGCAGAAAACATAAGCATCTGAGTAATGTAAGCTAATTTCATTGTTTTGATCGCAAAGTAATGATGTTAAAATGCATTTAAATGAAATTCACCCCATATTTGTTGGCAAAATCTAAAAATAAAAAAGTTTTCTTTTCTTTTCTTTTTTTAACAGTGTTATAACCAATGAAAGACTAAATTATATTTTCCCTTTAAAATTTTAACTGTCAAACAAAATTGTCCTCAATGATGTTAAAAAAGAAAAAATATAGAATCTTTTTATAATTCAAATGCTAATCTTTGGAAAAATAGTAAATCAAAACAATTCTGAAAAAAAAAAAAAAAAAAAAAAAAACAAGGGAAAAAAGTGAAAAATAAAAAAAAACCACACACTCTCATAGGGGAGAAAATAAATATAAATAAGAAAATCAAATAATGCCAATACAAAAATGCCAATACAAAAATGCACGAAAAATAGTTAAGGTAAATGTAGCAAAGAACAGGAAGAGGGCTCTGGAATTTCTGACAAGGCCCATTTCCCTTTTATTTGGAAATATGACATATTAGTCCTATTTCTTCAACATTTTTAATCCACAAATTCCTTGTATTCTTTACTATCATCTGAAAGAAGATTCTATAAAAGGCTAGTTTTTTAACACCTTTTGAGCTTTTATTGAGCTTGAATGAATAAAACCTCTAATGATTTTAGAAGATTTGTTTATGAGAAAAGACAAATGTAAAATCCAGTGTTGGCCAAATTATACGGGATTTTTTTTTTTTTTTTTTTTGACTTAATTTGCAAATGCAATTATTTCACCCACATTGCAAAAGTTCTTTTGGGAAAAGCCACTTATGAACTCACAAATCTTAGCAAATAAATAAAATTATATTAGAGTTACAAGTCTATAAGAATTTTTTTCACAAAAAAGAAGTTTTGAATCATGGGTGAAATAATTCAATCTCCAAATTAAATGCATGGAACGTGAAAAATCTCTCTAGCAGAAATTCAACTCTGAAAAATATCTCAAATCTTGCTCATTCTTTTGTGGATAACTCTATTCAAATGCACTTTTGACATAAGTTGCCTAATATACATAACAAAAGAATTTTTAGCTTTTGTACAAGTACAATAAAAAAAAATATTTACTACAAATATTCATGTCTCAGCAAAAATTACATGCGTGAATTTTGTGTTCCAGAATAACGATCCTCTAATGTTTGGTCAAGTTTTCTGAAAGTTCTGTAAAATTTTGTCTAAATTTATCCTTGTTATAAGCAAAAAACTTATAAAAAGTTAATAATTTAAAAAAAAAAAAAAAAAAAGAATATATATATATATATATATATATATATATATATGTCTAGATAATCAAGTGATTCCCACGAAAAGCCATACAAATATTACAGATAGTGTGTGAAATTATGAGTTAAAAATACAAGTAATTTGTAGCATTTTATAATACAGGTTAATCCAAAATATTTGTGTTTTTTTTCAATTTGCGGTTGTTCCTGTAATCACACTCGTGACTAAATCAATAGTGGAAAATATGAGTTTGCATGGTTAAAGATCATGGTTAATTCATTAAGTGTTTTTTTTAGAAAAAAAAAAAAAAAGTCAAAATATTATTTTAAAAAAAAAAACTAATAATTTTGGGCAACATTGTATTGTATGCTGTGACCATATGGTAACGTCAGGTTTTAATTTGTTAATTTAACATTGCCATTAGTCAATAATTTATTTTATTGGATTTTTATGCATTTCACAAAGAACTGTTAAGTCTTTTTTTGTAAAAAAAAAAAAATAATAATTTTCAAAATTTATAAAAGAGAAGACATAACTTCACTATACTTAAACATATTCTAGTTTTTTAATGAGCAAAAATTCTTTCAGAAAAGAATTCCTACTTGAAAGCACTGTTGCTGCATAATAAAATGTATTAGCTTTCACAAGATACTTTCTAGTGTCCGATAGATCCTTTTAACTTAGTTGTCACATTTTTACAAATTTTCATGCGGATTACTCAAATAAATATTTTTGTCCAAATTTTTTGGAAAAGAAAACCTAATAAAATCATTTGATTTTTATAAAAGATCCATTTAGAGTTCATCCTTTTTAAATTTGCTGATTTTTGTGCAGGATCTTTTATATATTCTCTAATTTTCGACAAAGGTCCAGTTCAAGATCATTGATTTTTTTTAGAAGGTTCATTTTTTTTTTTTTTTTTTTTTTTTAACTCAAACTTTTTTGAAGAGGAGTTCAGGAAAATGTATTTTTTTCCGCTATCAACTAATGCAACATATTCGTTTATTGATAACACATATACATTAGATATGTATGCTTGACTCAAAGTCCGCTTGTAAATCTTCGTCGAATAAAGACAGATAGCACATGACAGAATTACAATACGAAGAAATGGAAAAACACCCAGGGCCAGCACGGGAATCGAACTCGCTCTCCTACACTCGAAGGCGATTAGCAGTGTGGTGACATAACCACTCGGCCATGGAGGGCCCAACATACGAGGTCTGTCCAATAAATACGCGAACTGGTGCCATCTGTCGGCCATGACGCGGACTATAGCCTCGCTCACTAGCGGTGCTAGTTGCATGAGACCCAATGAACCATCAGTACATGGCGGATAGTCGAGCTGTGCGTATTGTGCCAGTTGTGTTAGTTTCTGTTGTCCTTGTTTTTACTGTGTGTCGAAAATGGAAATTGACGAAAATAATAAATTATTTTTCTCAAAGTTCTCAAGCGTTTGAGAGATCGCGTGCGTCGTGTGCCTAAAAATTTGACACAAGGCGATGGATGGATCCTTCACCATGACAATGCACCTGCACATTCAGCATTGATTGTTCGTCAGTTTCTGGCAAAAAATTCAATCCCCATCCATGATCATCCGGGGGCTCCTGGCCCCTGCTGCCACTCAGGTAGCGGGGAGCTAGTTGCGGCGGCCGACCTCACCTCCGATGTGGCGCCCCTGGATAGCCGGCTATGCCGGTGAACTGACGAGGCGGCGCGGCCGAGAAGCATGTCGGATGGACAGATGTTCCCCCGCGTCCACTGTGCTCTATGCCTTTGTGGCCTGGGGGTTTTCAACCATCCGTCGCTCGTAAAGTAATAGGTGATGTGTTATGTTGCGGGTGCCTTGGTGGCACGAGGCGCCAGGGTTACTCTACTTGTAATCTGTCACCTACTCTTCACCGCCAGGCCTTGTTCCTCTAATAGGCTCAAGTGGATTTTCCTGGCACCCGGCCTAGCACACCCACCGGAGAGCAGCTAGTTGCTCAATGCGAGATTTGTGGGTCTTCCCTTCCCGCGGACTTTTCCCGGGCCCGTGCCCCTGTCCGCGGGCTCACTGAAGAGCTAGATTGTGTTTTGGTGAGGGGGTGAGCTACGCTCATAGCCTCAAACCGAAAGGTAGGCTGCCCCCTTTGCTAGTGTTCAGTGTTCCATGATCATCCTCCTTATTCGCCAGATCTCGCCCCGTGCGACCTTTTTTTATTCCTAAAATGCAAAAACGTGATGAGGGGACATCACTGGGAAGATGTGGGCACAATAAAGAAAGAAACGACGAGAAAACTAAAAGGCCTGACTGCCGAGGACTTCCAAGGGTGCTTTGAACAGTGAAAAAGAAGATGGAATAAGTGCATAGCAACGAATGGAGAGTACTTTGAAGGGGACAAATCGATGTAGACTAAATTTTGCAAAATAAACTTTTTATGGCCTTAGTTTGCGTATTTATTGGACAGACCTCGTATTCGTTCTTATGGCAGATTGACAAAAAAGATACGGTATTTTTGTGGCCAATCACCAAATACAAAATTATTCAGCTGGCAATTAAGACAACAAAAACTTTTTGTGACATTCAGTTGTGACATATATATAAACTTTAAATTTTCAATAATTCATACACAAAGCATGTTTATCTTTTAATTGTTCATGAAATTTTTTGAAAAATTTATTCGCAGAGGAAAGCCGCCGTACTTTCTGGATGGTCTACACAAAACTAGCCTCCTACAATTCGAGATTTTTTTATTTTTCAATTTCAAGACTTGGACGTTCTGGTCTGCGTAAGGGCTTAGGCTTAATTTTTTATGCAGTGTTGCACTTCATAAACATCGTTAGTAAAGTTCGATTTTTGAAATTGCCAAATATATATTTTACCATCTCACTTGGAACCCCTCTGTGCTCGGAGCCCCGGGGCACTGCCCCTATTGCCCCAATGGTAGTTACGGCCCTGGTCCCTTTCTCTGCTTTTCTTTTCATAGCTAACTGCTTTTTTTCGAAAATATTGTGCAATATGCAAATTTTCTGCACGCTGTTATGATGTCAGCAGTTAACTAAAGCAGGCGATAACCGACTTCACGCATTTGCAAAGATGCCACGAGGTACAGAATTAGAAGAAAGTGAAATTCGCGAAATTTGGAGATTAAATGGAACTGGTGCTTCAATTAATAATATTTCAAAAGTTATTAGACACTCTAGATGTGCAATTAGAAATGTTTTGAAAAGAGGAATTAATGGATCGGTGATTAAAAGATCTGGACGTACTCCTTGCTCGTCCTCGAGAGACAGATGCCATGTGCTTTCGCTCGCTACACAGAATAAGATTACCGCTACAGGCATTAAAAATGCTTTGAAACTGAATTGTTCAAGGAGAACCATTCGCAGGGTGTTGCGTAAGGCTTCCTATGTGAAATATAAAAAATTGAAGAAAAAACCACCGCTTCTAAGCCGGCACAAAATGGAGCGTCTAAACTTCGCTAAACAAACTATGGCCTGGGCCTCCAAATGGTACTCTGTGTTATTTTCTGATGAAAAAAAGTTTAACCTGGATGATCCTGACGGGTTTCAATATTATTGGCATGATATACGGAAGTCTCCTCATGTACTAATGAGCCGCCAAATGGGTGGAGGCTCAGTAATGGTTTGGGCTGGTTTTTCGGCTCAAGGGAAAACGAATGTTGTTTTTGTGCATTCAAGAATGAATTCCGAAAAGTATACGAATCTTCTTAAAGATCAACTAGCCATATACGGTGAACTTCTTTGTGGCGAAAACTACACTTTCCGGCACTATAACGCGCCGATTCATGCATCACAGGAAACAAAGAAGTGGCTTTCAGAGCAAAGTATCAATGTTCTCCCGTGGCCTTCTCGTTCCCCAGACTTAAATCCCATCGAAAACTTGTGGGGGATCTGAGCTCGTGCGGTTTACCGAAATGGGAGGCAGTTTATATATGTCGAAGACCTAAAGAATGCTATAAAATGTGCTTGGGAAGAACTGTCTGGCGATATATTGTTAGAATTGATAGATTCGATGCCGAATCGCATCTTTCATGTTATAAAAAACAATGGCAGCTCCACCAAATATTGAATATCCATGTTAGAGGATTTTCTTTTAGATCATTAGTGTCTCATCTAATTATTTTGATCACTGTATTTGGAAAAAACGGTTGGTGTCTTATAATTTTTTTCATTATGTTTTTAAGTTTTTTCATTAAATTGTATAAAAATATCATTATTATAAAATAATTATATATGATAACAGAATAAATTTGTGTTTTTGACGTATTTGATAAAACATTTTTAAACTCTGAATCTTTTCTTTCACTATTTGTCAAATTAGATAGGTGTCATATAATAATGTCCACCACTTTATATACATATATAGCGATGGATTTTTTACCCTTTAACGTTCACTACTTAATTTATTTTAAAAATTACTAAACTAATTTTAAAAATGGCTTTTAGACACCTAGCTGATCATAAATATTTAAAAAATAAAAAATTAGCATTGTTCCTTTTCGAGAAATTTTCGGTTTGAAACATCTGTAAGTAAACCTTATTAACCCTTTCACGCCCAAGGGAAATATTTTTCCCTTCTACAAAAATCGTGATCGATTGTTCAATTATTATTGAATCGATATTTTTTTTACTGAATGTCAAAATAAAACGTATGTCCAAGGGAGCAAATGTGTTTCTGAACGAATAAAAAAAAAAACGTATAGAAAATAGGACGCATAATAAATGTGTTATGTGCAATGTCCACTTGTGCTTCACAAGTAAACGAAATTGTTTCGTAGAATACCATAACTAGCTATTTACTTTACTTTTCTGATAATTTTTATATTACAAAGCAATAAATTTCTATTACAAAGCGATAAATAAAATACCGATATAATAAACCTAACTCTTCGTTTATTTACTTTATGGTCCATAGGGAAAATATTTCCCATGAAATTATAGGAAACCTATACACCCTGCTATGTTTTTCTGGTAATATTCTCTTACTTTACACCCGCAATAGCTAAAATATTGTGTTGTATTGGCATATTTAGTCTTGGAAATCTTATGGTCCTGAAAGGGTTAAATTCAAATAATATTTAATTTAATAAATAAATCACTTTATAAGTAAACATTATCGACAACAAAAACTCGTAAAAGTTGCATAGATCCCAACATTTCAATTTATTCCGGAGTATTTTAACCCTCTGCGACGCAAGGTAATTCGGACCATTTAAACTACACTGCCACCGGAATTTACGAACATAATTAAAATACAAGAAATTTTTAATTTTCACGTTTAAAAAAGGACCTTTACTGCTATGTTATAAATGTAAATTTTTGCTAAAAAATTTCCGGGATGAGTTTTTGCACTTGAGAATTAAAATTAGGTGTTCCATCAGCAGGAACACTGCGACTGAAAGGGTTAAAGTGTCTTTATATGTGTATTTTTAATTCAACGTTATGCAAAAAACTGCAAAGAAATAAAATGTCAGACATAATTTTTGTATTGCGACAGTTATAAAATTTTGTATTGTTATTGTTGAAGGAATATAAAATTTTAAACTGAATTTTCTGTACAAGCTCAATTTTTACTTTAAACACACATTACAAAATCACCTAAAGATTTTAAAATTTACATACATTTGTCCTACATCATTATTACTTTCCGAACACTATAGTGAGGAAAGTATTGTAATCATGTCAAAAATCCGAATTCGAGATTTTGATGTTTCTATACGTTTTGAGGTCCCCTGAGTCCGTTTTCACTATTTTTACGATGATGTATGTATGTGTGTGTGTATGTGTGTGTGTGTGTGTGTATGTGTGTGTGTATGTGTGTATGTCTGTGAGTGAACACGCTAGCGTCTAAACGCTTTGTTCAATTAACCTGAAAGTTGGTACGCATATTGTAAGTCACCATAGTACGAACCCTATAGATTTTGGTGAATCTAGCACTTATAGTTTTTTTACAGGGACACAAAGAAAAATTCTTTATCATTATGGCCTATGGGAGCAAAATCTTAAAAGTGCGATAGCATCTAAACGCCTTATTCAATTGAGCAAAAAATTTATACACATATTATAGGTCACAAATACTCAATCAGTATAGATTTTGGAGAATCTAGCACTTATAGTTTTTTTACATGGACACAAAGAAAAATTCTTTATCATTATGCCTATGGGGCCAAATTTTTAAAAGTGTGATAGCGCCTAAACGCCTTATTAATCTGAGCAAAAAATTTGTACACATGTTATAGATCACAGTTGAACTAACTGTATAGACTTTGGTGAATCTAGCACTTACAGTTTTTTTACAGGGACACAAAGAAAAATTCTTTATCATTATGGCCTATGGGACTAAATTTTTAAAAGTACGATAGCATCTAAACGCCTTATTGAATTGAGCTGAAAATTTATATGAGTATTATAAATCACTGTTGCACTAACTATAAGCATTTTGGTGAATTTAGCATTTATAGGTTTTTACAGGGACACAACGAAAAATTCTTTATCATTATGATCTATGGGCTCAAAGTTCAGTAGCGTTAAATAAAACATCGTGTAATAGACGGAGAAAAATACTCAAACACTCTATTATGGTTTTCTCTCTTTTGTTTGTTTAACAACTCCTCTTTCTTTACTTTATCTACAAAACTGTTAATTACTCAATGTTCGGAAAGTCGAGGGGAGTCACTCCAGATTTTTTTTAAATAAGCTCGAATATAAAAAAAAAATAAAATCACAAACACTCTAATCAAACACTCTAATTAAGAAATTTGGCGTTTTAAAAATGTGTATACATATTTCATGTTTATGAAATTTCTAATTTAAATTTAATTTCTCATATTTTGGCTGTGCTTTTAAAAACAAACATACAAGAAACATATGTATTACAGTGCGGCTACACATCCTAAAACTAGCAGTGAGGAAGATTCCAAAATGTTGGAGGGATGCCAGCTTCAAATTTGGAAAACATCCAGAAATTCCGCTCTCTGTTATTGCTCATTTTCTCTGAGTTAGATGACTGTCACCCCTATTTTAGCATTGGAGTCGTTGAGTTAGCACATGCGCAGATGCTTCCATGGTTTCATAAAATGTGGTAGAAGAATAAATGTATAATGTTTTTGTTTATACATAAAAGATTTAGAGTTATTATGAACGAAAGTGAAAAAAAAAATTGCATGTAGAAAAATTTTTGTTAAAAAATTTCAATATTGTAACATTGTAAAATTTTATAATATTCACTAATAATAATAATAATAATAATAACTTACATAGAACACATCAAATATTTTTTTTTTTAAAAAAAGGATAATTTTTCCCATTAAATAACTTATTATTTTTGTGTTTGAATTAGGAATATAGTTCACATGTCGTGCAATGGACAGGGCCCCCGCCTGGGAAAGTTGTCACTAGCCGTCACTGGTGCCAAATATCATAAATAATTTTTTCTAGTTCTTGTAGAGTTGTAGGCTGCAAATTTCGAATCCTCCATCCTTTCCCTTCGCGTTTTATAGACTAAACATTTTCGAGCGGACTGGGATTATGACTGTTTCCAGGTCTGGTAAAGAAGACATTCTACGATATTCTTTGTGGGATTTAATTTAAAATGAAAAAAGTTATGATTACTTACAGAATTATAGGTTCTCATGGGAAGGGATAGGAAATTTCGACAATTTTATTCAAATGAACGTGCCGCAGACGCCGTATAACACGAAGCAATATCATCTTGAAATGCTGTTTGCGGAAAAGTCTCAGACATCTCCAAAATAATCGGTCAGTTGCCACTTTTATGATAACTGTGTTTTATTTCGATTTAATTGATCCCTTGAGCATGAAAATTTGCCCGATTCCTTGGAAAGTTGTGCACCTTCATACCATAACGTACGGAGAAAGTGTTACTGATTTAAGAGTGCAGTTTTCATTAAGTCGTTCACATTTTCGTCGTCTTACTAGCTTTCTTTATTAACTCGAAATAAAGTAAATTTGACTCATCGGAGAAAATCCGTTCAGCCTAATAATTAACTGACATTTTGTTTAAATATTTGGTCAACTGAAGTATTATTTTTTTCTAATTCTTTTCCTTAATAATGACTTTTATTGCAGATCTTCTATTCTTTAAACTGCTTAGTTTAAGTGTTCCGGCATTTTTTTTTTTTTTTTTTTTTTTTAAGAAAGTATTTTGCTACACACTTTTTTTTTTTTAATCTTTTCTAAGTTCTGAACATGATAGAAATCGGCTTTTTAGTTATTTACTTTTTAACTTGCCATCAAATCGTTTAGATGAGGAACGTGGCCACCTAAAGCCAAATTTCCAGTTTAAACAGACAAAAAAATTTATATTTTCCTAAAAATCATCTCAAGAATATATCGTTGACATTTAATTAATTTGCCTTCTCCCGTATTAAAATATTTTTTGACTTTTATACTAAAATTAATACTTTTTGTGGTGTCGTTAATTGCCTCATCTTTGCCATTTTTGAAATATTTTCTAAAATTACAATTTCCCTCACAATTGCACTGTTTTTAGAACTGAGTTCAATCCTAAAGTGTACATGGGGGACGACGTAATAAATTTTTTTCGAAAATTTATATCCTAAACGATGAAATTGGCGGTTTCAGAAAGAGAAAAGAAAAATATCCAAGTGCGACTTTTTCTCTTTTCTTTTTTTTTTTTTTTTTTGTTTGGTCCCTTAGTGTAAATAACGTAGATATAAGCATTTATTTTTAAACTCGAAAAAACAAAGCATGTTTTTTATTTATAATAAACAGAGTTTTTAACGAAAATTATTCCCACTTTCAAAAAAGTTGGAAAAACACTTATAAAACAATATACTGCAATCGGAATACAAATATCTCAAAAATATGAACATTTTTATGAAAAATGTTTTCACTGCGCATGTGCGAAAAATTAAAAAAAAAAAAAAAAAAAAATGTTATTGCATAGGTTGAAAGCTAGATATATTGGGTAACTTTTATCAAATGTACATTTGAATAGAGTAAAAATTAAGCAATTTATCCGAAAAAGAACGAGCGGGTTTTAGATATTTTCCAAGAGTTGAAGTTTCTTAAGGGATTTTTCACATGCTGCATTATTAATTTCAGGATCCAATTCTTTTAAACACTTAGCAAAAGTTCTTTTTTGTGAAAAACCCCTTATCATCTCACAAATCTTAGTAAATAAACAAAAATATAGAGTTACAAGCTTATAAGGGGTCTTTTACAAAAAAGTACATTTGGAGCGTGGTTGAAGTAATTGGATCTTCAAATTAATTACGCGGCATGTGAAAAAACCCTTAAAATTTTTAACTCTTGAAAAATATCTAAAATATAGCTCGTTCTTTTGCGGATAATTTGCTAAATTTTTACTCTATTCAAATGCACTTTTGATAAAAGTTGCCCAACATATCTAGCTTTAAACCCATGTAATAATAATAAAAAAAAAATTATCTTTCGCACATGCGCAGTGAAAACGTTTTTCATAAAAATGCTCCTGCTTCATAAGATATTTAAGATATTTGTATTCCGCTAAGTATATTGTTTTAAAAGTGTTTTGCCAACTTGTCAGGAAGTGGGAATAATTTTCTTTAAAAACTCTGTACATTATAAATAAACTAGTGTGTTGTGGCCACCACAATACTTTCTTCCATTTCTTCCTATATTAATTCACTAAGTGTAAATAATTTATTAAAACTACTATTTATTAAAATTATCAAAGAGGATGAATGCAAACAGTTTTCATCTCAGAGGAAAATAACCCTAAATATCCAAAGAAAGAGAGTTTTATTGTCTATAAATAGCATCTTAAAAAATGCGTTATCAAGTTTTGTTTGATAATACGCAATAGAACCTGAGATATAGCCTTACCTTAAATTGCAGAAATCGCCGTGTAGCAGCGCTTTTGAGCGGGTTGACACCAAATGCTGATAAGCATTAATTTATGTCAAGGTTCATCTACATATGAGCTTATATGCATTTCTGTGCAGTAGTTCCTGAGTTATAACCTTCCCTGAAACTGCGGAAATCGCTGTATAGCAGCGCCACCTGTAAGCCAATATGCATTCAACTGGAATCAGCATAATGCCTCATAATGGTCTTCTCACATATCAAGTTTTGTTTCATTATACGCAATAGAACCTGAGATATAGCCTCCCCTTAAATTTCAGAAATCGGTATCAGTGCCACCTTTTGAACGGGTTGGCACCAAAAGTTGACAGGCACTAATTTAAGTCAAGGTGTATCTACATATAAATTTATATACAATTCTGAGCGGTAGTTCCGGACATACTGTAGCCACAAACATTTGTCTTGTCAAGCACACACAGACAGACGGACAGACAGACATTTTCTAAAAATGGTCAAATCGTGTTCTAAAACTCTCAAAACGTGTAAATCCGTCGAAAACCGGAAGTCGAAAATTTTTATGAATCCAATACTTTCTTCTGTTGAATACAGAAGAAAAACATGTTGAATTGTTTTTTTTTTTTCTTTTTGAATTTTAAAATAATGCTTATATCTCCGTTATTTAATATTCTATCGCGACACAAATTCATCCACAAATTGAACAGGGTCTATATTAACATATTCGAAAGTTACAGTTGATTCCGTTCACTTAACGATATAGGGTGATCACGAACGATTTTGCTCAATTTGTCCCCGCCCCCCTAACTGTTGTTTTAAACCAATCTTCACTGAAAAACATGAGGAACATCCAGTTCTTTAAATACCCAACGTTTGGCATCATTTCATTGAAAGGTAAGTATTAAATTGAAAAAAACTGATCGTTTGGAGATTTTTTAAACTTTTGAGTAGAAGTGTATGTCCCAATGGTAGCGAAAGGGTTAAATAACAATTGCAGCATTTTATAGTTTTCTATTAAAATAGGTAATAGGATCAAAAACTACATTTATTTGATAAAGATATTAAAAGGTGAAGATTATTGCTGTATTTCGCAACGACATGCTTTCGACTTTTAGACAGTGATTTCAGACAGTGGGCGGTACTCTTGCGAATTTCTTTCTTTTTCCTTTATTTATTTATTTATTTTGTAAGATTTTCTTAATAAAGGTTATATTACTAATGAATATAAATTGTAATTCTAGTGTTACTGATAAAAGTACTTGTATCCATAAATATTGATTCTACAAATACGAATATTAGATATGATTGTAAGAAAAAATGCAACATACAAATTCCAAACCAACTCCCAAAGGTGGAGTTACAGATTCACAAATAACGGGATTTCGTGTCAGCTGCCAAGTAAGTGTAAAAATTTTTGCCGATTTCTTGTGAAGAATATCATAGTTGAAAGCATTTTAATTTATTTCTGAGCATTTTTAGCCCGCCTTTATTTCGCACCACTTTAATTTTTTAATTTTAGATTAATTTTCTCCATTATATCACTACGAGAATATAACGAAATATTACTCTTAAAAAACGGGGGGGGGGATGAAACAGGGGCAGGGCTAAAAATTCTCTGTGCTAAATTTCCACCCCTGATATTATGAGTAGCGATAAAAATTTTATTTGAAACTGTACTAATTTTATGTCGGGAAACTTGTTGTTAAATTACTTAAGATATATATATATATATAAACAAAGATACACAAAATGCCATTATCACTTAAAAAAAAAAAAAAAAAAAAAAAAAAAAAAAAAAATTCCATCAAAATAGGCGGAGTTACTTTTATAAACATGAAGTTTCTCTGTATACAGGAAGTAAAGTATTTCCAGAAACTTATGAAAAGTACGGATTCAAATACAAATATGTAAAAATTTATAAGTTTTTCCTTTATTCTTATTTCTTTTTTATTATTAACATTATAGACACTGACAAATATAAAATTTTGAAAATCTTAAAAATTCTCCCATATGAATGTACAATTTTTATGCATTTATTATATTACATTACAGGTATTAGCTTATCTCACTCTAGTGCATACTTGCCAATATTCTAGTTAAAATTCCGTAGTATTGTCAGTACATGCCGTTTTTCTTTTTTACACCAGCCTTTTATTAGAGTATTTTTCTTATTATTCCGTACGTGCCATGATATTCCATATTATATTCACAACTATCAACTCAATAGAGAATTTCAATTTCCGCGTTTAAATTCCAACATCTCAGTGTAAAATTCCATGATTCATTAAATGATATTTAAAACTGTGCTTTGAACTCTTTTGAGGCATATGATCATAATGACCCTGTTAATAAAAAATGGCCTAATTGTAGTCTTATCATTAATTCTTTTCTTTAAATTTAATTCTCTGTCATTTTCCTTTTACTCTTACCAGTAGATGGAAGCACCACTGCACTGAACTTCTTCGAATTTATTTCCACTAAGTTCTCTCTTTTGAGAGCAGATGGCAGCACTACTGATCTACTTTCTTCCTTCTCTGCTTGACTTTATATTTCCTCTTCAATTTGTTTTGTATTTATTATTACTTTATTTTAAAAATATATATATGTATATATGAAATTCTCAAAAATCTATAAAAATCTTTAAAACTTATCCAAAAACATATCTTGTTGTTGTATTTGTGCTTTTTTCTTTCGTAATGCCTTATTTAAACTCTCTTTTAAATTCTTTATATTTATTGTACATTTTTATTTGAGCTCAAAACTTTCTCTTTTCTTGTGTTTCACTCCCCCCTCTTGCCCACTTATCCTTGCCCTTTCTTATTTTATTTTTTTTTTCTTTTTCCTTATCCATCACTTAGCTCAACTGGTCATCTGTTCCTTCACATCTACTAAGGTGCGTGCATTAATTACGTGAGGTGTTCAGGGGGGGGAGGGGGATCGAGCCGAATCTCACACAATATCACGTGGGGGAGAGGGGGGGTCTCGAAAAATATCACGTAATTTTTTTTTTCCCACAAAAAACGAATTACGAGAAAATTGAGTTAAATTCAAGTAAAACATGTTTCTTGACTTAGATATGGCAAAATCTGACATGATAATATTTATCGCGGCTATCCGAACGCCGCGAAGGCGTTCAATTGTTCTAGGCGCCTCTGACCAGTCTATGCACATCTATGCAATCTTAAAAACTAGTCTTAACTAGTCTTCAATAAAAATAATAAAGCAAATTGTGTTTTTTGGAATAAATCCAACGCATTTACAGTAGAAGTACGAATTTTGAAAAATCTCACGTGAGATTAGGGAAGGGAGAAGGGGGTCGAGCCAAATCTCACGAAACCTCACTAGGGGGGAGGGGGGTGGGTCAAAAAAATCATCAAAACTGCCTCACGTAATTAATGGACGCCCCCTAACCGAAGTTGCAGGAGAACTGCTCCTAGGTACTTCGGACCCACATCCTCGATTCTTGTACGGTTTTTTCACGCTAGTATTTCTTTGCAAAAAGTTTTATTTTGTTTAATCACAAAAAAAAAAAAAAACTGCTGAAAGACTTATTAGAAAACATACAAAAAAAAAAAATGTACAAACGTACTTGCAAAAAAAAAAAAAAAAAAAAAAAAAAAAACGGACAAGTTTGCATTTATTTTATTTAACCGTAAGTGTATTTGCAGAAAATTATTCTAAAAATAAAAAATCTGGAGTGACTCCACTCGACTTTCCGAACATTGAGTAATTAACAGTTTTGTAGATAAAGTAAAGAAAGAGTAGTTGTTAAACAAACAAAAGAGAGAAAACCATAATAGTGTTTGAGTATTTTTCTCCATCTATTACACGTTGTTTTATTTAACGCTACTGAACTTTGAGCCCATAGATCATAATGACAAAGAAATTTTCGTTGTGTCCCTGTAAAAACTTATAAATGCTACATTCACCAAAATGCTTATAGTTAGTGCAACAGTGATTTATAATACTCATATAAATTTTCAGCTCAATTCAATAAGGCGTTTAGATGCTATCGTAATTTTAAAAATTTAGTCCCATAGGCCATAATGATAAAGAATTTTTCTTTGTGTCCCTGTAAAAAAACTGTAAGTGCTAGATTCACCAAAATCTATACAGTTAGTTCAACTGTGATCTATAACATGTGTACAATTTTTTTGCTCGGATTAATAAGGCGTTTAGACACTATCACATTTTTAAAAATTTGGCCTCATAGGCATAATGATAAAGAATTTTTCTTTGTGTCCCTGTAAAAAAACTATAAGTGCTAGATTCTCCAAAATCTATACAGATTGAGTATTTGTGATCTATAATATGTGTATACATTTTTTGCTCAATTGAATAAGGCGTTTAGATGCTATCGCACTTTTAAGATTTTGCTCCCATAGGCCATAATGATAAAGAATTTTTCTTTGTGTCCCTGTAAAAAAACTATAAGTGCTAGATTCACCAAAATCTATAGGGTTCGTACTATGGTGACTTAGAATATGCGTACCAACTTTCAGGTTAATCGAACGAAGTGTTTAGACGCTAGCGTGTTCACCCACAGACATACACACATACACACATACACACACACATACATACATCATCGTAAAAATAGTGAAAACGGACTCAGGGGACCTCAAAACGTATAGAAACATCAAAATCTCGAATTCGGATTTTTGACATGATTACAATACTTTCCTCACTGTAGTGTTCGGAAAGTAAAAAGTGTGGGAAAAAGGGCGAGTAATAACAATACTACGGAATATTAATTTAAAAAATCGCAGATATGCTTTAATTATATTTTAGCCTGATGACTGCCTATTTCACTGTAATATATATCACTGTTTGCATAAATAGTTAAATTCAAAACTGTTGCACAATTCTAGAGTTTTCTTTATCTCTATTTTTCTCCATCTACATTTAGAAATAGTATAATTAGTAATATATTAAATAAATGTAATAATTAAATAAAATGAAGATAACTAAAAAAAAAAAATTGTAAAATAAAGTTAAGGAGAAAGGCAACTCCATCTGGATTGTACAAGTATTTCTTGGATTTTTGTGTAGAATTCTGCCAAAAACTAAACAAAGATGAAAACAGCCATACGCCTTCCTTAGGATATTTCCAAAACACGTTTTTGATTTTTTTTTTTTTTTTTATGGCGAGGGGGAGGGGAGTATGTGTTACGAAGAGCAAATTCGAGACAGATTGACCAAGACAGATTTAGAGCGTTCAAAGGGGGTCTCGAACTTGCTACTTTTAACCACTAAATTTGTCCTGGGAAATTTATGAGAGCTACGGTCATGAAGTTTGGTGCTTGAATTGTTTATATGTATCCAAAACCTAAAGGAACGGGATTTATCGAATTCTTCCTGGAAAGGGGGGGGGGGGGGGGCAGGAGGCAAAAAATTATTGTAAGGATAACTCGGTCCCAAATTACTTCACGGTAAAGAAATTGCACAAGAAGAGACTAGACTTGAGTATAAATAAAACATTATGTACGTTTTTTGCAGTTCTTAATTCCTAAAGGAGAGAAGGGAAAAAAATTGTTTTTCGGGAGTAAATCTCAGAAATTCCGGATTTTCGAGTAGAGCTCTACTAAAAATGTTACAAAGATATTGAAAACAGCTATGTGACTTCTTTGGGATACTTCCCAAAACACATTTTCATTTTCTCTCTCTCTCTTTTTTTTTTCTTGGGGGGGGGGGGGGGGGGGTCGGGGAATAAGCACGTGTGAAAACACGTTTTCCTGCTAGAATTCGCGTTAAATTATCTTAGCATTTCGAATTTTGGTGTGTGGATGTTGATTAAGTGTACACATTATATACTTTGGTGGGATTTCGCAAAATTTTGGACATACCCGCGGGGGGAAGGGGAAGAAAGAAGCAGGTAAGTTCTGCCGAAGATAGTGGGAACCCGAACTCCTCACATTGCGAGCGGGAAAAACATGTAAAGCACACAGCGGGAACTTTAACTTAGGTTATTAATAATGATATGTGATTTTGATAGCTGATTTAAGTATAATGTCCAGCGAAGCGGGCAAAGCCAGCTAGTTATTAAATAATACAATTAAATAAAATTAAGATTAAGATAACTAAAAAAAAAATGGTAAAATAAAGTTCAGGAGAAAGGCAACTCTATATGGATTGTACAAGTATTTCTAAACTATGATAAAAGGTATTACACCCAAAAAGAAATCAATTATTCTGTGAGCCACATTTTGTTTTCACTTTTGTGAAAAGTATGCATTATTCTTACATAAGAGATTATATAAATCGTATGAGCTATGATACAGCATTAAATCTGTATTGTTATACTAAATACTTAATGGATAGTAAAAGTTTTATCATAGTATTAAAAAAAATGATAATAATAATAATTAAATAAAAAGTCATTGCCAACATGGCGGCAAAAATTTAAAAGGCGTCATGGAGGTCCTATACTAAAACTGTACTTCCTGCGGTAATATAAACACTGGGTCGTCAACCGTGAATTTTATTTTGGAAACTTTCTTTGAATGTTTATTGAAATTTATTTTTCCGACTGAGTGAAAATAAATTTCAATAAATATGATTTTCTTTCCAATCAGTTGATTGTGTGATTTTAATATATTGTATTTCTTTGAATGATTTTTGGTTTCACCATTCCACAATATTAATCTGATTCTAATAATAATTTGGCTTCTAATAAATAAAATTTTAATTAGGGATTGAAATTGGTATAATATTTATGAGTTTCAAGTTTTAAAGGTAACTAACACTAAATAAAAAGCGAAAATTTCGCACAGGCTTGTTAGTGAAAAATATTTTGCTTAATTTCTACTTTTTAAGATTTTTTTCATTATCTCATTAAATTTATAAGAGATGACCTCCCCCCCCCCCCTAAACCTCTTCAAAATAAATAAATACATAAATAATAATAATAATATGTGGGATTAAAATGCATTTTAGGCATTTAGATCACATTTTGAGATTCTTAGGGTTTGTTGATTTAAATCAGCTTAATTAAAATCCTGATTTCAATCAATGATTAAAAAAAAAAAGAAAAAGAAAGAAAGAAAAAGTTAATCTCATTACACTAATGTCGTCATTTTTTCTTATTATATCATTGAACTAATTCCACAAGCTTAAATATTGTCCATTTATAAATCTTATTTTATTTTTTATTTCATTTTGCACCCGCGCTAAATTATTAGAAAAAAAAAAAAAAAAAAATCCATACTGCCCATTTCGAAACTGATTAATTTAGTTTAGTACAAAGAACTATAAGTTTTTTTTTTTTTTTTTTTTAAACCAAATTATAACATACATCGCTTTCAAATTATTCAATTATATTTCCGATAAATTTTTGATTTCGATGATAAATGTCCAACTATCGTATAACTGTATCGTAAAAATCCGTAAATTGAGACTAATAGTCCTCAGTCCTAAAGAAAAAAAAAAAAATGATACATATCAGTTCTCACAAGATTTTTTTTTTTAGAAACTTGGAAAATATAATCGAATACATGGATAAGAAATTACGTAAATGCGTCTAACGTAAGTTCTTTTAAATAACAAATCTGTGTTTATCTTAATAAACAGATTTAAATTTAAGGAAGCTTATTATTACTATTAGTAGTATAGTAGAAGTACTACTAGTAACAATAATAGTAGTGTCAATAGCAGTAATTAAATTGAAGCTTAAAAACTACATCTAGATAACATAATTAAAAATTTGCTAAATGCAAACCATTCACTTATCTGCGAATAATTAAGCCGTAATTTTATTTATTTACTTATTTATTTTTATTTTTATTCTTTGTTCGTTTATTTCTTTTTATTTTGTTTATTTCTTTACTTATTTTGAGATTTTATTAATATTTTTTATCATTTGTAAAAATATTTTTGTATATTCTTTATTACGTTTTTGCTGAAGAGCAAAAAACATTTTATACTAAAATACTTTTTTAAGATTTGTTGATAGGGAAGCAGAAAAATATTTTTTACAATTTAAATAAATTTTTCATTCCGAAAGAGAAATTCGCTTATGCTTGAAAAGTATTTGAAATATTTCCACTTAAATTTCCCCCATTTAAACCCCGCATGAAGATGCTCCTGCATAAGGTAAAGAACACAGTAATGGACCATTTAGTGGAAATGTCTTACAGGGAAACATTCAAAATGTGTCGTCTTCAAACAATATTGAAAAAAAATATATGTGATTCTACTCGTCCTAAAACAAGAGAAAGTGAAAAAATTATCGACTGAAATGAATTACAGCGACCACAAAAATTTTTCAAAATTAAGCATATTTGGCGATTTCACGTTGTTAGGCGATTGATTTTGAGTACTTGGCGGAGAAACAAAACACGGTTCAGTTTGTACACGGCAATCTCTAAATCGCCAAATATGCTTAATTTTGATAATTTTTCGTGGTCGCTGTAATTCATTTCAGTCGATAGTTTTTTCACTTCCTGGTGTTTTATAAAGAGTAGAATCATATATATATATATATATTTTTTTTTTTCTCGATATTTTTTTAAGATGACACCTTTTGAATGTTTCCTTGTTAGTATTATCTTAATATAATGACTGACAACAGTTCTGGAAAATGTTATAAGCACTAATCAATATATGAAATTTAATAACTAAGAAACGCTTCTTTCAAAGCTCGAAGTCACCACCCTTTTTGTAAGACTCTTTTAGCATACCTACCAACTTACTAATTGGTATCTGAAAGGTTGAGAGTACACGCTCTTTTTTATCCCATCATTAATTTTTAGTGTTTTTTTGTTCTTAAAACCAGTAAAAACTACAACGTCAGAAACGCCAAAGAAAAATATTTGGGAAGAAGACAACTGTTTCGGTAGTCTTTAGTGTACCGTCTTCAGTGCACTGAAGACGGTGTGTTAAAGGCAAAGAACTTCTACTACGTTCTGATTGCTTCCCAAATATTTTTCGTTGACGTTGTAGCTTTTACTGGTTTTAATAATCCATCGCCAAGTCTCCTTTTACTATTTTTCTTATTATTTCATCGTAAATATTGAAGATATTTTCTCTAAATTGATAAACATTTCACATAAATGAAACTGGTGTGGAAAACTGGACGAGTTCGAAAAATCTTCTGAATATTAATTAGTAAGTTGGCAGGTATGCTTTTAGGGATGAAAAATTTTCGCTTTTTTTTTTTTTTTTTTTTGCTATTACTATTTTCGTACAAAAATCTTTACCGTATTTTTACAGCAACATGTAAATAGGATAGAGATTTTGCATAAAAATAATGATAGCAAAAAAGGCGGAAATTTCTCATATGAAAGTGTCTTGAAAAAAATTTTGTTCAAATTTAAAAATTGCTTAAACTAAAAAATTTGATTTCCAAATATGCATGTTTAAATTTTATTTCAATGAAAATATGTAATAAATATTAATGTATACTAATAAATTACACCAATCGATTTACTAATCAACACCTTCTTGCAGCCCATTAAGTGTGAATCCCAGACAGCCGCCATTGCATACCTGCCACCATCCTAATTATGAATCGGAAGATTTTCTAGTACACGCCCCTTTTTCTGCAACAATTTATTTTTAATTATCTCTTTATATTAAATTGTTTCCAAATGTACCAAAGTTGCCAACTTTTACGAATTTAAAATATTGATAATCATCATTATATTTTTATAGAAACTTCATGCATTAATTTTCGGAGATATCACATCTCAAAGTTCACTATCATAAAATTCTGGTGTAAAAGCTTCCCGAAAATTGGAAAAATTGGCAGCAATGGTGTACTTATAATTAAATTTTAATATTGTTCTAAAAAAAAGACTGGTATGGGAAAAAAAAAATATATATATATATATATATATATGGTTATTAAAAATCTTCCGATTATTAATGAGATGGTTGGCAAAAATGCCATTGCGTAGCTCCAATGCGAAGTTCAATGCATTCTTCTATTCATTCTTCCCTGACGATTTTGTTCAAAGACAACTCCATCTCTTCTAAACCACTTAAGTAATCGGATTCAAACACACTATAAAAGCCAATCCCCAGAAACCCTATACCTGAGAAATCCATTGCGAAATTTTAAGTGACAATCTCACACACTAAGAAATTAACAACATTGGTCAATTACAGACAATACCGAAATTCAATAGTTGGCCAATTTGATCATTTACTAACACTGATAATATTTCAGATACCCGGTAATTTACCACCCCTTAATTGCATTGAATAGCTGTCAAGTTTTTTAATTTATTCCGGAATGCTCTTAGTCCCGCTGGTTTTTTAACAATATAAACTTTTTCGAGTAATTTTCTTCATATTTAATCGCAATTATATATTGAAGTAAATTTTTCTATAAAGATAACGGTGGGTAAAAGAGGGGTTGTTAATAGAGGGATTGTATTTTCTCTGTCTCTCTCGGTTTCCAGAGAAAAATTAATAAAATAATCAAACAATCTCAAATAATCTCAACAATCAAATAATCAAGCCTTCGGTCGCGGCGCGGAGATCTGGTGACACAAAAACGTTCATAGATTCGCTGATTCGTGTTCGCGATCCACCTTGGTGCAGAATTTACTGTTTACACTCAGTCAAGTTCTCTTAAAAAGGGGGATGTATTCCCACTTCAAGATTTATTGTTCGCTGTCGAGCATAATCACACGATGCTCATTCAGCAGTTTATGATTGACTCCTTACCGGACGACGAATATGAAACCTTCCTACTCGGAAGACGGTAAGCCTAATAGAAAAATACCGATCAAGAATTTCACCGTCACCGAGCTTTGAAGGATTGCTCCGAATTTTCCTGACTTCAGACCCGGCTACGGTACTGTTAAATCTACCGATTGGACCAGGACAGACGATGCGGCTGAAGATATGGATATGCAATTAAGCAATGGTTCAACCTCTTTCAATTTTGATGTAAGTTTTTCTGCCCCCTCCCCTAGTATTAGTAAGGAATTTAAACAGGTTAAATGTAAAGCTAGCAATTCTAGTCCAAATTCTAAAATTTCTAAAGTTAAAGATTTTACTATAACTGCTAATAATAAATTTGAAAAGCTTGAGGAAACTATGGATAACTCTGTTCCGCAACCTAGCTTTAGTAAAAGTAACAGTCCTAGAAAAATTAAGCCTCCTAAAGGCAAATTCATAATTGTAAAATGTGGTAATAAGACTCAGGTTCTCAAAAATCTCGGAAAAAAACAGTGCAATTTTACTGCTGTCCCGGCGGGAGATTTTCTCAAACTCTACACAGATTCTAAAGACAACGACTCTATCTTGTCAAAGCTAGCGGAGATAAAAATTCAGTGCTATTTAATGCAAGACCATTCTTCCGATCCCCCCCCCCCCCCCTTTAAGGCTGTTATTCGTGGACTTCCTGTGGATTCTAATGTTCTGGATATTGAGGACGCTCTTACTTCCCAAAAATTCAACGTTAAGAAAGTTACTCAAATGGTCAGTTTTAAAACCAAGAGACCTATTCCCCTATTCCAAATTCAACTGGCCAATACTGATAATAGTAATGAAATATTCAAAACTGACAAGCTTGTGTTTTTCAGGGTTCAGGTCGAGAACTACAGGAGTGTTTCCCGTACGATTCAGCGTTTTAGGTGTCAATTTTTCCATCATTCTGCAAATAATTGTAGAATGAAGTCAAGACATGTCAAATGCTCAGGCGAACTTGAAACCAGAGAGTGCGAGCTTGGTAAAGGAAAAATTGAAACACCTAAATACTGTAATTGTGGTGGGGACCACCCTGCCAGTTATCGAGGCTGCCCATCCTTCCCTGAGAATAGGAAAAAGACATTTATTACTAAAAAAGTCCAGCCCCAAGTTAGTTATGCCAAAATTACTTCTCCTATTCTCAACTCAGCCCCCCTCGAGCATTCCTCTTAACCCCCCCCCCTCCCAATTCGTTTAATGAATTTTCTAATGTACTTAATGAAATCGTTAGGGAACTTAATCTAAATAACTTTTCGGAACTTCTTTCTAAATTTAAAATTGCTCTCAGTAAAATGAAAAATTGTCAGGATGTTATATCCAAAAGTAGTATTCTCTGGGAAGTCCTCGGAGAAGAGTCTTCCAACTACCTTAAATGGTAGTTGGACTTTATTTTTATGGCGTAAAAATGCACTGGCTCTGTTTTCTTTTTAATTATTTTCTTTTATTTTACTTTTTGTTTATTTTATTTATTTTTTTTACTTTAACTTAAATTATATTTTACTATCCTTAAACTCTCTCCTTTAATTGTTTTTATTCATTTTTATTTTAGCGTTAGGTTTGGCGGTTAGCATTCAGCTCTGTTATTCATGCCGAAAAGGAGCCTTTTTCAAGGCTAAACTGTCCTAGACAGGCCGAGTGCCGGTGGATACAGGCTGTCTGCGACTCCGCCCCCTCCCCCAATCCCCGTAAGGATCCCTTTCTTTCTGTTTTTTTTTTTTTTTTTTTTTTTTTTTAACCATTCTGCATCCATATCCAAGCTGCTATGTTACCACCTCATCTTTACTCTGCTATCGTCTATCACTGTGAACTCCCTCAGTTTATGAGTCCGATATTCCAGTTTATGAGTCCGAAAATAATTAGGAGGGGCGGGAACGGTGGGCGAATGAACAAGCGCACCGTGCGCGCGTGTATAAGCTACTGCATTCAGTGGAGGCCCGGACCAATTATTCCACCGATGAGAGAAGAATTATTTTTTCTGTATTTTACATTTATGTTCTTACCTTAAGACAATATAATGATTCATTAAGAGCGTCGAACATAAATGCGCGCGCCCAGCGCACAATGGCCTGCGCTGCCGTAGGCAGTGAGGTGAGGACCCGGAGCGACATTTTTCGTGATCAGAATTTTTTTTTTCTCTTTCTTTCACATGATAAAAATTAATGCAATTTTGAGAATTTATTAATTATATTGATTCATTTAAAAATAGTGACCAGCGAAGCGAGCGTAGCCTGATAGTTTTTAATAAATTTCACAGTTTTAGTCTAAAAATTAATGTTGCCAGATGTAGGGAGAAATCCCTACAGTAGGGTTTTTTAGCTCTGATTTTGGCGTAGGGGGGGATTTTTTATAATTTCTGATTTGGAGGTATTTTACTATTATCTAACGAAAATTATAAAATTCTTTTTAAAAACGCAAAAAGCTTTAAACTTATCTGTAAAAAAGTTGCTTACAATACCTTGTTTCTAATTATTTTATTACAGATTGATGCGAAGTGAAACATCTCATAACTCAGAGTTACCAACATCTATAATTTATTCCAGTGTATTATTAGTACCGCCCTCTACTTCTCGTACTTCTACTACTTTTTTTTTTATAAGAGTTGTTTTCTTCCTATTTAATCTTAGTTACATACTGGGGAAAATTACTGAAGAAAGTTAGTAAGGGAGAAAAAAGGACATTATTATGATTGCACCAGCATAAAAAATAATAGTTGGAAAATTTTACATATTTTTTGTATGTCCTCCCTTTTATTATTATTATTCTTATTCCGAAATGCTAAATTTATTATATAATTTTAATAAAAAACATAACATTTATTTAATATTTTAACATTATTAGCATTAAAGTTTTAAAATAAATGGGACAATAAGTCATGTACATGTTAAAATTTAATTTCCTGAAACTGCCAATTGCAGGGATGGAACACGGGCGCAGAATTCATACCGAAATCCGTTTAAGAAATTTCTCTACATATAATATCGTCGATTTAAGAAGTAGAAAAGTTTCTTACATTGATAGTGGTATGAATTCTGCGCCCGTGTTCCATCCCTGCAATTGTCAAGTTATTTGTAATCTGTATACACCAAATTCTCAAATAAAATATATTGTGCAGTACAAAATATTAATCGTAAATATATTATACTGATCTAAAAGTGTATTTTATTTTGTTTTACGTCAGAATGCGTTGTCTTTCGTTTTCCTTTCTGTCTTTTTATTTCTCTTTGATGTGCTCACACCACCCATTTCATGTAGCCACATCCCCTGAGGAGTAAGGTACTTATCAAGTCGATATTTGCTGGTTTAACATTGATTATTTATTTCTAAATTAAATTTATTAGGTAAGTTTGATGCGAAAAGATGTCAAAGGAAATTATCTGTTTGATTTAATAATTTAATAGAATAAAGAGCTAACAGTATTAAATGTAAACAAATTATAGAATTATAGTCCATTTTATTTATTGTGTTTTCACGAATATACATTTGCATACATATATTAGGTACTTGTTTTTATTTGTCCGTTTTTTCAACAATCAACTTATGTGTATATTAATAAGAATGAATCATTTCTTTTGTTTTAATGCTAGAAAATATTAAAATAATAATAATATGATTTTATATAATTTCTAATAATAGTTTTGAATCGTAGGGCATTTTGTAGGGTAAAAATATTTTAACGTAGGGAATGTAGGGATTTTTTCTCCATTAAGTAGAGATAATTAAAATTTTCATCTGGCAACACTGCTAAAAATATCTGAAAACACTGGTCTAAATAATCAGTTAACACTCTGGCAAGACCCGTTCTCTCTATGGTCAGAGTACACAACTACGAACAGGAAGTTGTGAATTCGATCTTCACGATAGGAAGTGAAAAGGAAATGTGTAAAAGTTTTTACAGATTTTACAAAATATTTTAAGATAGAATAAGAAATTAAATGACAAAATTGAATATTTGCAGGCATTTTCGAAGTAGAAAACTATAAATTTGTAACGACACAAAATGGCAGATTGAAAGAAATAGTCCTGTCGTACTAATAAATATGTAAATATCGGCTTTGTACTTTTGAATAAAATTGTATAATGTTTTTATTTATATGTCTAGTAGTCTTTTTGAATGTGCTATTTTATAAAACAGTCATTCTTACGAAGTGGAACTTGTATAATTGACGTATCATAGTCAATAACTTTTCTACGTAACCCCGCCCTTTATAACAGCAAACGTAAATCTACGATACCCCTCTTAGGCAGTCATAACGTAAAGACGTAGATCTACGTGGCCCGTCAAGTGGTAAAAAATTTGCAGCTATGGCATTATAAATAATTAGTTTACTAATAAAAAATATATTTATTTATTTATTTAAAACAAAATGCAAATGACCTACATACCACAATAAATACACTTTTGAAATAAGATTCAGCTTTATGTTTTTAAGTTCCAATTAAACATCTCTTAACACCTGCTTAATACTGACATCTATTTACTTTAAGCTTTGCGCGCAACTACGGAATTGTTTTATATTAACTTAGAATCAAAACATCAGTTGCTATTGGATATTGTAAAAGAGTCTTTTATTAGATCTTAATTATGTATTCTACAAACAGATTCAAAACTTTCCCTCATTCATTATTTATATTTTTGTGCTTAATGGTCAATTACGGATAGTCATCCTAGTTCTAGTAAAATCACCAAAAAGTATGATATCTTTATATTAATTATTTTCATAGCAGAATCATAAACAGTGAAAATATTTCTAATAAAATGTATGTGTTGCTTTTACCTGTTGACTGTGACTGTATGATATGGTGACCATATGTCCTCGAAATTCGAGGACAGTCCACATTTTGAAATCGTTTTTCAAAATTTGAAAAAAAAAAAAAATCTGGAAATGAAATTATTTATCATATTTATTATTGCTTAAATTCTCATTTATTTAGCACAAACTATACCTCTGTAATTTGGTAATTGTAAACGTTATTAATGCTAATATATTATGAAGATACTTTAATATGAAAACAGGAATAAACTACTACGTCAGAAACGCCAAAGAAAAATTATTGAGGTGCATACAGCTGTTTCGGTAGCCTAAAGCGTACCGTCTTCAGTGCAAAAAGAATTCTGAATCTGGAGAAGTGCTCATATATATAGGAGAGGGACCGGATTAAGTTCAACCGGGTTGAACTTAAGTTCGACCAACTAAATTTGCTCCGAAATAAATTATAAAAAATAGCAATTCTGCATATTTTTAAAATGTCCTCCCTCTTTTATTATTCCGAAATGATAAAATTATTATAAATTTTAACAAAGAATAAAAGATTTGTTTAATATTGTGGTAATTAACCGTCAAATTTTGAAATAAATTGGACAATATAAGTTCTTTTAAAATGAAGTTTTCTGGAATTTTCAAATGTTTACATCAGCAAGTCTCAAGCTTTTCTTATACGCCCACCCTTCCCATCCAATATATTGTGCAGTACTGACAAAATCTTGTTCATAAATGTATTATCTAAATGTGCATTTTATTTTTACGTCAGAATGTGTTTTCTTTTGTTTTCCTTTTTGTAAATTAACCTTTTTAATTCTCTTTGCTATGCTCACACCACTTATTTAATGTAGTCACACCCCCTGAAGAGTCACACCCATTTACTAAGTATAAAGGATATAAGTCCATATTCTTGAGGTTCAGGAGAGGAAAAATAAAGTTGACCTAACTAAAAACTAATCAGAAGAATCGATTAGGAAAAAGGGAATATGTTGGTTTATACCCTTTATACCGTTCAGTGATTGTCAACCTTCATTTAATAAAGGGAAGAAATGGAATTAAATATTCTATGCCAAAGATTAATACTAAATTTCTGACTTGAATCTTTTTTTACCAATGGATTTTCTCAAAGACTAAATTGCATGGATTTAAATCCTTTATACCAATCAATAGAGAATTTTTTTCTGAGTCTGACTATGTACTTAACTCGAAATTGACATTTTTGGACTTGAATCCTTTATACTTATCAGTACAGATTTGTTCGTTTAACATTTAACAGAATGTCAGTATTCAGACTAACAGTATTCCGTGCTGCCAGATTGAGGGAAATTTTTATCCTACATCACCCATCAAATTTTAATTGTGACGGCCGACTAATCATTTCTAAGACATCTTGCGGAAAATCCTCGAAGGAACTAGGCAATTGTAACATTTCAAATTTAGTGATGGCTATTGAACAGTATTGCTAGATGAAAATTTAAATTATCCCTGCTTAATGGAGAAAAAATCCCTACATTCCCTACATTAAAATATTTTTACCCTACAAAATACCCTACGATTCAAAACTATTAATAGAAATTATATAAAATCATATTATTATTATTATTTTAGTATTTTCTAGCATTAAAAGAAAAAACAAAAAAGATCCATCTTTATTAATATACACGTAAGTTGATTGTGGAAACAAACGGACAAATAAAAACAAGTACCTAATACATGCATGCAAATGCATATTTGTAAAAACATAGTCAGAGCTGCCAACCTAATCCGACAAATTGTTTGTACCGAACCTTTTTTAAACCACTTAATTTTTAGAGTAATTCTCTTCAAATATATTTGCGATGAATTAAGAAAACGAATACTCTAAAATTTAAGTGGTGTAGAAAAAAGGGCGGTACAAACAAATTGCCGGATTAGGTTGGCAGCTCTGCATAGTAAATAAAATGGACGATGTTTCTATAATTTGTTTAAATTTAATACTGTCAGCTCTTTATTCTATTAAAACTTTAAATCAAACAGCTAATCTCCTTTGACATGTTTTCGCATCAAACTTCTAATAAATTTAATTTAGTAATAAATAATCAATGTTAAACCAGCAAATACAGGGATGGAACACGGGCGCAGTATTCATACCACAATCAATGTAAGAAAATTTCCTACACGTTAAATCAACGATATTATAGGTAGTAAAATTTCTTAAACAGATTCTGGTATGAATTCTGCGCCCGTGTTCCATCCCTGCAAATATCGACTTGATGGGTTCCTTACTCCGAATCCCTAGGGGGTGTGGCTACACGAAATGGCTGGTGTGAGCACATCAAAGAGAAATAAAAAAAACTAATTTACAGAAAGGAAAACGAAAGACAACACATTCTGACGTAAAACAAAATAAAATACAATTTTAGATCAGTATAACAGGGATGGAACACGGGCGCAGAATTCATACCACTATCAATGTAAGAAAATTTTCTACTTCTTAAATCAACCATATTATAGGTAGAGAAATTTCTTAAAAGGATTCCGGTATGAATTCTGCGCCCGTGTTCCATCCCTGGTATAATATATTTACTATTACAGGGTTCGTACGGGCCTTATTTTTTCCCTGAGTCTCACACCAGTATTCTGAAACAATAAAATTAATCTTAATCAGGAAGACTTATTTTATAGCGAAAATCGTTCTAAAACATTTACTGGTATAAGACTCAGGGAAAAAATAAGGACCGTACGAACCCTGTATTAAGATTTTGTACTGCACAATATATTTTATTTGAGAGGTGGGTTTATACAAATTACAAATAACTTGACAATTGGCATTTCGAGGAAGTTTAATTTTAACATGTACATGAGTTATTGTCCAATTTATTTTAAAACTTTGATGTTAATTATATCAAAATATTAAATAAATGTTATATTTTTTATTAAAATTATATAATTTTACCATTTCGGAATAATAATAGTAATAATAATAAAAGGAAGGATATATTAAAAATATGCAAATTATCCAGTATTATAATTTATGCCGACGCAATCATAATAATGCCCTTTTTTTACCTTTACTATTTTTCTTTAGTAATTTTCCCCAGTATGTAACTAAGATTAAATAGGAAGAAAACAACATCTTATAAGAAAGTAGTAGAAGTACGAGAAGTAGAGGGCGGTACTAATAATACACTGGAATAAATTATAGATGTTGGCAACTCTGAGTTATTAGATGTTTCACTTAGCATCGATCAATTTATCAGAAACAAGTCATTGTAAGCAACTTTTTTACAGATAAGTTTAAAACTTTTTGCGTTCTTAAAAAGAATTTTATAATTTTCATTAGATGGTAGAAAAATCCCTACAAAATAGAATTTTAAAAAAATCACACACCCCCGACGCCAAAAGCAGAGCTAAAAAACCCTACTGTAGGGAGAAATCCCAACATCTGGCAGCACTGCTATTGAATAAAAAATTCCCTCAAATCTGGCAGCGCTGGTTGTATTTTCTGTGTTTGTCCCTGTTTCCGGAATTATTTTAAAAGAAAATAAACATGTATATATGGGCGTTGTACTTTTATTGAATAAGTACTATTTTTTAATAAAAAAAATTGTATAATCTTTTCATTTACATGTCTAGTAGTTCTTATGAATGTGAAATCTGATAAATATCCACTCTTACTAAGTAGAAATTTCATAATTGACATATCATAGTCAATAACTTTTCCACGAACCCCTCCCTTTAACACAGCAAACGTAAATCTACGTTACCGGTCTTAAAGTACAAGAACGGAGGTCCAATACCGTAACGTCATACACCCTGTGCGGAGGATTTCTGGTAGGAGGTGTTGGATATTCACGGGCAGTGACCACGCCCCACGTGTATTCTTTCTTCAATATTTTAGGGTACATGAAAGCACCAGCCATTACCAAACTATATATAATGTATTTGAATATATGTACAAAAGAAATATATATATTACAGTAACAATAAAATCACTGGTTAATAAAATCAGCCGCTTAATCTGATCAAATTGCCAGGACCGGAATCAAATAAATACAAACTATTGTTGGAACCACCGCTTAATAAAATCAGCATCGCCGGTTAATAAACTAAAAAAAATATCCTCAACAGCAAAAATTATCATTTATGCATACTAAAAAAAAAATTCATTTACATTGTAATTTTTTTTTTTTTAATAATAAAAGAAATTAAAGTACCCGTTATCGCTCATTTGTCGAAAATTTTACACTTGCAGCATAGTTAGAAATTAAACATGCCCCATACAACTTCCCTGACAATTTCAAAGAACGTATTCTTCAAAACGCAGTAATAAATTACAAATTTGATTTGATTTGCAAATGATGCATATATATATTTTTTAATTTTTAATTATTAAAAGACAATTTTTAGTTCTTATTTTGAAATAGCTATAAATTAAGAGGTTCAAACGGAAAGATTTTAAATTTATAAGAAAAGCGTCAACTTTTGGAAAAATAAAATAATGATGATTTTCTTTGAAGGAAAGCGCATAGAAATTTGGAATGCGTTTAATTTACTTATATCGAAGGAATAAATAATTATTTATCAAAAATTAATTAATATTGTTTACTAATTCCATTATTTGTTACCTTTTGAAATTTCTTTCCAAATTCAGGGAATTAATACCATTTCATTGAGTGCAGGAACGGTCGCCGGATATAAAAATCAGCCGCTTAATAAAGTCACTTTGCCTCAGAACGAATGTGATTTTAATAAGCGGTGGGAACTGTATTCATATATTTTTTTCAATGTATTTTTTTTTAATTAGACAAAAATGTGGATTTTATGGGCGTGTTTTTGAAAAATATGGGACCCTTAAGGGTTAATAAAAGTTTTACAAAATAGTGATAAAATGTGATCAAATATGCAATGAAATATTGCAACGTGTTGAAGCGTTTATATACATTCTTAAGATGTCAATATATTGCCATTGGTAAAATAATTCATTAAATAACTTGAAAATGTAAATATAATCAGACATCAATAAAACAAATTCAGTTATTTCACTTTTAAAAATTTTTAATTCAAAATATCGTGATTAATAATTAGGATTTTTTAATTTAAATTTTTATTTTATTTAGAACCATTTTGATTAGCATCTAATATGTGTGCGTGTGTACAACCTCTGTGCAAATGAAAGGGGGAAAAAAAAGAAAAAGAAATTGCCAGTACTTCCATAAATAAATAAAATTAAATCTTTTAGTGTGTTAATGAACTAGGAGATGGCACCAAAGCTATAGTGTTATTCTGCTGAATTACATAATAAACTCAGAAAAAAAAAAAAAAAAAAAAAATTAAAGACAATAATTTTATAAATTTCTAAAAGCCCAATTTTGTAACAAATACAAAATAATAATTATTTAAAATTAAAAAATGCGTTCTTAAATAATCATTAATTCAAATACTTATTAATATATTTCAATATCAATATGCGAATAAATGTTAGATAAAAAATAAATCTAAAATAATTTTGCATGTTAAATAATTCACTTTGATTAACATTTAAGTATCCTTTTAAGATTATAAAAATTTCAAATACATTACAGTCAAATTCTATATGGTAACAATTGCAAGCAAGTAATTTTTTCTACACTGAAGGATTGAAAGATCTTTATTTAGTATTGTTTAATTTACTGGATTCTTTAGTTCATTTTTTTGCAATCTCTTAAATTTTAATATTGCAGCACGTAATAACGACATTTAACTATATTAAAAAATAAAAATGGTAGATTTGTTTCTGAAAAGGCAAACATTTTGGCTTTTAAAATATAAAATCATTAAGACCATTATCATTTTGCTTGTGTGTGGCATGACAGCCGAACCATTTCTGTTTCCGAAATCATGTAAAGATTGTATGTATGCGTCTTCAGTTTTTGGAGAAATAAACAAGGTTACTTTGGTATACTATTGTCGCGGAGAGCTGCTGATATAACAGCGTTCATCCGCATGTTAGAAACACCATAACAATGGTACCGTGACCAGTAGCAAACTAAATTTGCAAAAATTTTATTTAAAAACGGACTGTTTCATACCATCTGGTGTGAGAATAGTATTTTATTACTTTTTAGATATTAATCCTTGCTTTACCAAGATGGAGTCATTTTTAACTTGAAATTTGGTTAAGGTTAAGCCCGCCTCATTCAAAAAGTGTGCTAATTCGCGACAAATAGCAAACGTAACCAGTGGAATGTAGCAACTTCTAAACCATACAAAAAGGCGCGGTGCTGGTAATTTTTGCAAAACGTGCAAAGAGGCACCTGAAAGCAATTTTTCTGCAGTAATGCCTTGATCTTGTGAAAGCGAGGGTTAATTCGTTCGTTAGCCATAAATTTCAAAAATTGATACAGAAAAACAAACAATTTCAAATCTAAAATATTTTTCGAAAACTTTTCCTATTTTTTACCCTTTAGGTTTTAACTCTAGAACTAAAATAGAAAAAAAAAAAGTGTGGAGACTAATTTAGTACGAAAGGACTACATATATTTGTATTTTAACACCCTTTCAAGAAAACAAATAAATAAATAAATAAATAGATTGCGCCCAGTACAGGGATGGAACACGGGCGCAGAATTCATACCGGAATCTGCTTAAGAAATTTCTCTACCTATAATATCGTTGATTTAAGAGGTAGAAAAGTTTCTTACATTGATAGTGGTATGAATTCTGCGCACGTGTTCCATCCCTGCCAGTAAAATTCTTAAACACATATTCAAATAATGTAGTGATTTTTAATTCCAAACAATTAATATAATTTTAATGCATTAATTTTATAACATCTTCTACCAATTGCTTAAGACTAATTTACTAAATATTTTAATCAGTAATATAATTTTAAGAACAATTTCATATTTATTATTAATAATTAACAGTTTCAATTTCTACGGGAAAAAACATAATGTATTAAAAAACTATAAACCAATTATTCGATATTTAAATTATACTGAAAATTCATCACAGATTAATAAGAAATAATCCATTATTCATTCTTATTTAATCGTAACACTATTTGGAGAGAATTGCTCTAAATATAAAGTGGCATTTTCAAGGGGCGTTAACAAGTCTACGCTTATTAATGAGATGGTGGGCAGTCCTGCTTTAGTCGCGGAGATCTGCTGAATCAACAGCGTTCATCCGCATGTCTGAAACCATATACATTGGTATCCGAACCAGTAAGAAAGTATACTTGCTAAAAATATTTGTAAAAAAATAATATTTTATATTATCTGGTGTGAGAATAGTATTTTATAACTTCGTTTAAATATTAATTCGTTAGCCATAAATTTTAAAAGTTTATTCAGAAAGACTCACACAATTTCAAGTAAAAAATATTTTTCGAAAACTTTAGTATTTTTTACCATTTTGGTTTTCACTCTAGCACTAAAACAGAAAAAAAAAAAAAAAAAAAAAAAGAAACTAGGGATGAAATTTTGTCTGTGACATAATTATATGTCTAAGACAGTATATGAAATTCTGTCTGTGACAGCATCTAATTTAGTACGAAATTACTACTTATATTTGTATGTTAACACCGTTTCAAAAAAATAAAAATAAAAAGTAATAATAATAATAATAATAATAATAATAATACAGGGCGCTCAGTAAAATACTAAAACACGTATTAAAATAATTTATTCACTTTTAATTCCAAATAAATTAATAAAATTTGAATGCATTAATTGTAAAGTATCTTCGCCTAATTGCTTAACACTCATTTACTAAATATTTTAGTTAGTAAAATAATCTTAATAACAATTTCGTATTTATTATTAATAATTAACAGTATCAATTTCTACTGAACAAAAGATAATGTGTTTAAAAAACTATAAACCAATTATTCGATATTTAAATTATACTGAAAATTCATCACAGATTAATTAGCATTAATCCAGTAATTTCTCAAAAACATAATTAATATCAATGTACTCATCTTATAAATCGGAAAATAACACAAATCTATATAGTATATAAGAGAGTACTTCCACTTATTCACTGACTCATCAACGCACAGCAAAATCTACTGGGGCCACTGACTCGAAACTGGGTCAGAGAAAAGAACATATTGTGTAAGCACTCCTAAGGAGCGATTTTGAAAAATTCGCCCCCCAAGGGGGAAAGGGGGAAAGACGTGATTTCACATGCGCAAAACGTGGTTTCGCATTATCCTATATATTTCAAAAAAAAAAAAAAAAAAAAAAAAAAAAACAGATATACCTGAAATTTTTGCTCTAAAATATAGCTAATACAAATACATAAAAACCAGTTTCTGAAATTTTAGAAATTCAGCCCCCAAGAGGTACAGGGGGGATGGGGGGCAAAACGTGATTTGACATAAACCTTTATATCGCAAACAGAAAAAAAGACACATGTGAGATTTTTGCTCTAAAATATAGCTCCCCTCCTACAAATACAAAAAAACTTATTTCTTTGATTTTAGAAATTTGTCCCAGGTGGGCGGGAAGGGGGAGGGTCTATGGGGCAAAAAAAAAAAAAAAAAAAAAAATATATATATATATATATGAACTGAAATACAATTACACAATTCAAAATTGGTACAGATTGGTTTCAGAGGCCCGCAAGTCGAATGAGAATATTTTCAAAAGTGTAAAGCTATTAGGAAGAGCGGAGGTGCGGGGGAAAAAAAATGAGTTAGATTGTTCAAAATTGGTACGTAGAGGTTTTTTGATGCCTGCATACTTGCCAACACACTGATTAATATTTCATAGTGTTGTTAGTCCCACCCTTTTTTTCAGACTAATAAATATTTAGAGTAATATTTTTCAAATGTAATCACGATTGAATAAGAAGAAAAATACTCTAAAAAGGTACTGGTGTGAAAAAGAAGGCGGGGTAACAATACTACGGAATATTAATTAGTACATTGGCAAGTATGTACCTGTAAATCGATTGCGGATATTTTATAATTTGTAAAGTTATTACGAGGTGCGGGAAGGGGGGGGGGGCGAGTGGTAATAAAATAAAAATAGAGTTAGATCTTTCAAAATTGGTACATAGAGGTTTTTGTTACCTACAAATCGATTGTGGATATTTTCGAATTTATAAAATTATTAGGATAGAAGAGAAGGGGAGGGGCGATGGGGCAAAAATATAGAAGTGATAGAGCGTTGAAAATTAGTATAATTGGATTTTAAGGCCCGATAAATCGATTGTGGATATTTTCAAAAGTGTAGAATTATTACAAGGGGCTGACGCAAGGACAAAAAAAGAAAAAAAGAAATTCAGATGGAACATTCGAAATTAGTATTACAAGGTTTAAAAGCCCGAGAAAACGATTGTGGATATTTCTGAAAGTGTAAAATAATTAGGAGGGACGGGAACGGTGGGTGAAGTAACAAGAGCACCGTGAGCACGTGTACACGCTGCTGCATTCATTGGAGGCCCGGACCGATTATTCCACCGATGAGAGAAGAATTATTTTTTCTGTATTTTATATTTATGTTTTTTCCTTACGATAATATAATGACTCATTAAGAGCGTCCAACATATATGCGCACGAAGCGCGCAATGGCCTGCGCTGCCGTAGGCAGTGGGGACTCGGAGCGAAATTTTTCCTGATCAGAATATTTTTTTCTCTTTTTTTCACATGATAAAAACTAATACAATTTTGAGAATTTATTAAATATATTGATTCATGTTAAAGTAGTGACTAGCGAAGGGGGCGTAGCCTGATAGTTTTCAATAAATTTCACAGTTTTAGTTTAAAAATATTTGAAAACATTGGTTTAAATAATCAGGTAACGTTCTGGCAAGACCCGTTCGCTCTGTGGTCAGAGTACACAACTACGAACACGAAGGTTGTGAGTTCGATCCTCACCGGTAGGAAGTGAAAAGGAAATGTGTAAAAGTTTTTACGGATTTCACAAAATATTTTAAGATAGAGTAAGAAATTAAATGGTAAAATTGGATATTGACAGGCGTTTTCGAATTGCAGCACTATAAATTGGTAACGATGCAAAATGGCAGATTGGAAGAAATAGTCCTGTCGTACTAAAAAACGATGGGCAGAATTTAATTTAGTGCGACAGTACTACTTATATTTGTATTTTAACACCCATTCACTTAAAAAAAAAAAGTAATAATAATAATAGAGGACGCTCAGTAAAATTCTTAAACACATATTCAAATAATGTAATGATTTTTAATTCAAAATAAATTAATAAAATATGGTTGCATTAATTGTACAGTGTCTTCCCCTAATTGCTTAATACTCATTTACTAAATATTTTAATTAGTAAAATAAATTTAATAACAATTTCGTATTCATTATTAATAATTAACAGTTTCAGTTTCCACAAAACAAAACATAATATTAAAAAAACTATAAACGAATTATTCGATATTTAAATTATACTTAAAATTCATCATACGTTAATTAATATTAATCCATTAATTTCTCAAAAATATAATTAACATCAATATACTCATCTTATAACACACATCTTAAATAAATTTCACAGTTTTAGTCTATAAATATCTGAAAACACTAGTCTAAATAATCAGGAAATAATCAGTCAATACCCGTTGGCTCTGCAGTCAGAGTACACAACTACAAACCCGAAAGATGTGAGATCTATCCTCCCTGATGGGAAGTTTAATATATATATGTGTGTAACAGTTTTACGGATTTCACAAAATATTATAAACTAACAGGCAACGCCCGTTTCGCTGGTCCCTATTTTTAAATGAATCACTATAATGAATTCTCAAAATTGCATTAATTTTTATCACGTGAAAAAAAAGAGAAACAAAAACTGAGTAGGAAAAATGTTGCACCGGGTTCTCACTGCCTTCGGAAAAAATTCCCAAAATGCTCTAACCCTTATTTCTATTATTTTCCCACTTCGCCCCCCCCCCTCCTGTCTATCCTAATAATTTTACAAATTTGAAATATCCGCAATCGATTTGTAAGTATCAAAAACCTCTATGCACCAGTTTTGAACGATATATCTCTATTTTTAATTTTTTTGCCGCTCTACTCCCCCCCCCTTCCCGCCCTCCCAATAATTTTAAAAATTCGAAAATATCCGCAATCGTTTTGTAGGTATTGGAAACCTCTATGTACCAATTTTGAATCATCTAACTCTATTTTCTTTTTTTTTTGCCCCTCTGCCCCCCCCCCTTTTCCCGGCCCTCCTAATAACTTTACACTTTCAAAAATATCCCCATTCGACTTGCAGGCCTCTAAAACCTATCTGTACCAATTTTGAACGGCCTAAATGTAATTCTATTTGTTTTTGACCATAGCCCCCCCTTACCGTCCCCCCCCCCTTCCCGCCCCACCTAATAATTTTAAAAATTGCAAAATATCCGCAATCGATTTGTAAGTATCGAAAACATCTATATACCAATTTTGAACGACGTAACTCTATTTTTATTTTTTGCCCCCCCCTCTCCCCTCCCCCTTTCCCGGCCCTCCTAATAACTTTACACTTTCGAAAATATCCCCATTCGACTTGCAGGCATCTAAAACCTATCTGTACCAATTTTGAACGGCTTATCTGTATTTCTATTTGTTTTTGCCCCATAGCCTCCCCCTTGCCGCCCCACCCCCTTCCTGCCCCTCCTAATAATTTTACAAATTCGAAAATATCCGAAATCGATTTCTAGGTATCGAAAACCTCTATATACCAATTTTGAACGATCTAACTCTATTTTTTTTTTTTTTTGCCCCCAATTCTCCCCTCACCCCCTTTCTGCCCCTCCTAATAACTTTACACAATCGAAAATATCCTCATTCGACTTGCAGGCCTCTAAAACCTATCTGTATCAATTTTGAACGCCCTAACTGTATTTCTATTTGTTTTTGCCCCTTAGTCCCTCCCCCCCCCCTGCTGCCCCACCTGGGGCTGAATTTCTAAAATTCCAGAAATCAGTTTTTAGATATTTGCATTAGCTATATTTTAGAGCAAAAATTTCACGCATATCTATTTTTTTGTTTGAGATATATAGGATTATGCGAAATCACGTTTTACACATGTAAAATCACGTTTTGCCCCCCCCCCGCCCCCCTTAGGGACCGAATTTTGAAAATTCCAGAAATTGTTTTTTTGACATTTGTATTAGCTATATTTTAAAGCAAAAATTTTAAGGATATTTGTTTTTTTTTTGTTTGAGATATGAAGGATTTTGTGAAATCACGTTTTGCCCCCCCCCTCCCCCCCTTGGGGGCGAATTTTGCTTCTTAGTGGCGAAATCGCTTCTTAGTGGATGCCTACGTCATAGAAAGAACATTGTCACAAAATTTCATGCTTCTAGGTCCAGGGGTTTGGTCTGGGCGTTGATTGATCACCCCTCACTCACTCACTCAGGAAGTGTTCTTTTATATATATAGAATAGAGTAAGAAATTAAATGGTAAAATTGGATATTGGCAGGTATTTTCGAAGTGGAACACTATAAATTAGTAACAACGCAAAATGTCAGATTGAAAGAAATAGTCATGTCGTACTAATAAAATAAAATAATAAAAGGTATATCATTCGTCCTAGAAATTAGACCACAAGTGAAATCAATTATTCTGTAAGCAACCATTTATTTTCACGTTTATGTAAAGTATGTATTATTCTTGCATAAAAGATTATATAAATCTTATGAATTACGATACAGCATTGAATCTATATTGTTATACTAAATATTTAATGGATAGTTAAAATTTTATTATCTCTATATATTAAAAAAAAGTTACGGTTAACGGCGTCAAATTCTTTTGTCTCCGACAGCATCTTCTAACGGAGGGCAGGGTCCTTCGCGTCATGAGAGAAATCAATGTGTTCCGATTACTCCAAGGCAGACATTTCAGCTGCTTAGAATTTTCTATCATTTTAATTAAAGAAGTTTTTAACTAAAAACGACAAGTTTATGAAGGTACTCTATTTGCCATTTTGAAAAAAATTTCACCCAGTGACGTTGCTCTTCTGTCATGAAGTCATTTTTCACGGGAAAATTAAAATATGATCCATGGTTGTACGTAGGTAGGTAGATAGGTAGGTTGGATTTAATATCGCACCAATACTGAGCTATGGGTCTGATACGCACCCTTAGAGATGTTCGCGAGACATGCCATCACAATTTTGATCCTTCACGGAGGGGATCCCCGCTTTGGTGATCTCCACAGGTATAGTGTGGATGGGAACATGGACAACTTTGCGGTCACGACAGATTTTATGTGCACCAGCCACCATTAGTGTACACGACAGTCTTTGGCCGGCTCAAGTATCGAATCGGCAATGTTCCAATTACGTGCTAGGCGCTTTACTGACTAGAGTACAGCGGCCCGAAACCATGGATGTAAAAAAGAAAGAAAATTAATATCAACTTTTTTTCTCTACTTTTAAAAAATTAATTTTCTTATAAGGGAAAATTAGAACATGATCCATGGCTGTAGGTAGGTAGATAATTAGGTAAGTTGTGTTTGACGTCGCACCATTACTGAGCTATGGATAATTGGCGACAGTCTGAGACGCACCACTAGGGATGTTCCGGGAACATGGCTCCACAGTTTTGGTGCTACACGAAGGGGATGGCTCCCCAGCCTCGGTGGCCCCCAGCAGCAAAATTTTGATGGGAACACGGAGGATACTGCGGTCAGGACATATTTTATATGTACCAGCCACCATTAATGTACACGAAGGTCTTTGGCCGGTTCGAGAACCGAAACCGCTATCTTCCAATTACGAGCACGGCGCTCTGCCGACTGGTGTACCGTAGTACGGATCTAAGGTTGTAAAAAAGAAATAAAAAGGGTCATATACTAAGCTATATTGTAAAATGGACTAGACATTATGAATTTCTTTCTATAATATAAATATTATATATTTCAATTTGACACGGATAATATAAGGATTTCCATAATAAATTTCTGCTTTTGTCTTGTAATATGCACTATTAATATTCCTTTTCAGTGAAAGAAAGCAGCGAATAGGCGGACAGAGCTCTGCATGTGTTAATAAGTAAAGTGAGTCGGGGGAGAGGCGGAGCCTCTTTCGGGGGTTGGTGAGCGGAGCGAATAGGAGGCGGAGCCCCCTAGTAGTATCAGAAATAAAAAAGGTACACGTGAGTCGTTACAAGATATTTCTCTTCGAAAACTTGCAAAATATAACAGACATATCGATAAGAAATTACGTAAATACATCTAACGTAAGTTCTTTTAAATAACAATTCTGTGTTTATTTTACTGAAGAGATTTAAATTTAAAGAAGCTTATTATTATTATTAGTAGTAGTAGTTAATATTACTATTACAATAGAGTTACAAGACATCAAAATAAAACTAGGTTCTCTGGAGGTATAGCTTTAGCCTCTTTCAGGGCAGAAAGTTGCAATCTAGTTAAGGCGCTCTCTAGGAAAATGCGGGACTCGTATATATTTACATTTGAAGCTAAGATTTTTATGTTGTTAAAATTAAGACTATGATCACTATCGAGAGAATGAATTACAAGTTTAGATCTTAAATAACCTGTTTTATATGAGCGTTTATGTTCCTTTAATCTCATTTCACCTCTTTTGCCAGATCAAAAGAATTTATAAAGATGAGTTCTATTTTTCATATAATTATGTATCTCCTAAAGTTATAAATTCCACTTACCGTACTACTATTCCCTATTATAAAGGTTTATCCGAAAATATCTCTAAATTACTTAGAACAGTCAATATTTCTACTAGTTTTAAACTTCAAATCCGTATTAGTAACTTTCTCTCAAACATTAAACCCGCTGTCCCCCCCTCCCCCCTAAACGTCTAGGTGTAACCTACAGTATTCCTTGCAAAAATTATAATTCTACTTATATCGGTGAAACTGACAAAACAGGTGAAATCAGATTAAAGGAACATAAATGCTCATATAAAACAGGGGATTTAAGATCTAAACTTGTAATTCATTCTCTCGATAGTGATCATAGTCCTGATTTTAACAACATAAAAATCTTAGCTTCAAATGTAAATATGTACGAGTCCCGCATTTTCCTAGAGGGCGCCTCTACTAGATTACAGCTTTCTGCCCTGAAAGAGGCTAAAGCTATACCTCCAAAGCCCCTACTTTTATTTTGATGTCTTGTAACTCTATTGTAAATATTGTGCTTCTTATGTTAATGACACTGAAGAGGGCTAGAGTTTAGCCGAAACGTTTGTCTTGTGTTTTCATGTTTATTAATTAACTATAAATAACATCTGAATAAATGCGTTTTTATAATGGGCATCTCATATGTCAAGTTTCGTGCAGTTGTAGGCCATATAAGATGAGATATAGCCTTCCCATTACTGAGAAAATTCTCAGTGTAGAAGCGCCATCTATTGGCTTATAAGCATCCAACTTGAATCGGCATGATATCTCATACTGGTCTTCACACATATCAAATTTTGTTTGTCGCAAAAGAACCTGGGATATAGCCTTTAATTAAATTGAAGACATCACTGTGTAGCAGCGCCACCTATTGAGCAAATTGACACAAAAAGTTGATAAGTACTAATTTATATCAAGTTGCATCGACATATAAATTTATATGCATTTCTGTGAAGTAGTTCCTGAGATATGGCTTTCACTTACATTGCGGAAATAGCTGTGTAGCAGCGCCACCTGCTTGCCGATAAGCATATAAATTGAATCAACATAATGTCTCATAATGACCTTTTTACATATCAGGTTTTGCATGATTATACGCAACAGATGCTGAGATATAGCCTCTCCTTAAATTGCGGAAATCGCTGTATAGCAGCGCCACTTGTTGAGTGGTTGACACCAAAATTTCATAGACGCTAATTTAGGTCAAGGTGCATCTACATATAAAGTTATATACAGTTCTGAGCAGTAGTTTCGGAGGTACAGTTTCCACAAAATTTTTGCCACACACAAACAAACATTTTCTAAAAATGGTAAAATCATGTATTATACCTCTCAAAAGGCGTAAATCCGTCGAAAACCGGCTGTCGAAAATTTTTACGAATCCAGTACTATCTTCTGTTGAATATAGAAGAAACTAAAAACGTGTTGATTTTTTTTTTTTTGTTGTTGTTGTTTTGTTCTTTTATTTTTGAGTTTTAAATAAATGCTTATATTTCCGTTATTTAATGTATTATCGCCACATAAATTCATCCACAAATTGAACTGGGTCAATATTAACATATCCTAAAGTTACAGTTCATTCCGTTCACTTAACGACATAGAGTGATCACGAACGATTTTGTTCAATTTGTTACCGGTCCCCTAAATGTTGTGTTAAACCAATCTTCACTGAAAAACATGGGGAATATCCAGTTCTTTAAATACCCAACGTCTGAAATCATTTCATCGAGAGATAAGTTTTAAATTTTAAAAGACTGATCGTTTGCAGATCTTTCTAAACTTTTGAGTAGAAGTGTATGTCCCAGTGGTAGTGAAAGGGTTAAATTACAATTGCAGCATTTGATAGTTTTCTATTAAAATAAGTAATAAGATCAAAAACTACATTTATTTGATAAAGATATTAAAAGGTGAAGATTATTGCTGCATTTCGCAACGACATGCTATCGACTTTTAGACAGTGATTTCCGACAGTGGGCGGTACTCTTGCAAATTTCTTTCTCCCCCCCCCCCCTTTTGTCTTTTTTCCCAAGATTTTATGAATTAATGGTTGTATCGCAAATCGATACAAATTATAATTCTACTGATACTGATAAAAGTATTTGTAACCATAGATATTGATTCTACAGATACGAATATTGGATATGTTTGTAAGAAAAAAAATGGAACATACAAGTTGCAAATCAAGCCCAAAGGTGAAGTAACAGATTCACAAATAACAGGATTTCATGTCAGCTGCCAAGTAAGTAAAAATATTTTTGCCTATTTCTAATGAAGAATATCATATTAAAACCCGAATAAACTACTACGTCAGAAACGCCAAAGAAAAATATTGGAAATGCATATAGCTGTTTCGGCAGCCTTAAGCGTGTCGTCTTCAGTGCAAAAAGGCGTGCCGTTTTCAGTGCTTACCCTATTTTCCTAAATCCAGTCAAACCATAGCTAAAATTCTCAAACAATATGATTTTAAAATAATATTTTCGCCTTCCAATAAACTCACCTTTTCTCATTTAAAAGATCCCATTGATATGCATAATTCTTGTGGGCATTTATAATATTTCCTGCCAATGTGGTTTATCATATATTGGCCAAACTAAACGCAGTCTTAAATTTCGTCTAAAAGAACACATGAATTACGTCCGCAAACAAGAAATCAATAAATCGGCTATTTCTAAATATTGCTGGTAGGAAAATCATATTTGTAAATTTAATTCAGCTAAAATAATTTGCAGACCTAAATCCATTCATGAACTCGATTTCTTTGAAGCTTTTCATATTTATAAAAAATTTAAAAACCTTATAAATTGTGATTTCGCTGTTCCCTATTTGTCTGACTGTTGGAAATTTTATATTCAGTCCACATTTTCTTAATTTTTCTACTGTTTACACAGCTAACTTTAATAAATTCCTATTGGCCACTGTCCCCACCTTTCCCGTAATCCTATTGGTTAAACTAAATCCGGCCCCTCTCCTATATATACGAGCACTTCTGCAGATTCTGAATCCTTTTTGCACTGAAGACGGCACGCTTAAGGCTGCCGAAACAGCTATTAATCTTGACTTATCAGTGGGCATCAAGACTGGGAGATTACAACACCGTATTTTAAGCCGAACTATTTGCCATCTATCAAGCCCTCCTATGGATTAATGAGATAAAAAATAGATTTTACTCAGTTCCAATCTACAGTGACAGTCTCTCAGCCTTATAGGCAATACACCGCCATCGGTCTAAACACCCTCTCGTAACGGAAATTAAACTACTTCTAATTAACCTGCAAGAAAATACATCTCTAGCTGACGTTTCGGCGCATGAAAAGGCTGATGAGCTGGCTAAAACAGCCACTCAAAATCCGGACATCTGCTTTTTCCTCACTCTCCCCCCTTCCTTTATCAAAAAGTCCCTTTTCCGTAATCTCCAGAAAGAATGGCAAGCTTAATGGGATACGAGGGTTGCTATTTATATTTCTGGCCTAATAATGAAAAAACAAATAAGTAGGATCGAAATTGGTTTTATTGTTTTTCAAAATATTCTCCATGATGATCAATGCACTTTTGCATGCGTTTGAACCAATTTTCAAAGCACTTTTTCCAGCCCGATTGAGGTAACTCCAAAACATGCGTTTTGAATGCATCAACCGCTTCTTCGGGGGTCGAAAATCGTTGTCCACGTAATTTATTTTTGATGTGTGGGAATAAGAAGAAGTCATTGGATGCCAAATCAGGGCTGTACGGCGGATGACCCATCAGTTCGATCTTTCGCTCAGTCAGAAATGCATTTGTTTGAGTCGATGTGTGAGAGCTCGCATTGTCATGATGAAGAATGATTCGCCTGTTCTTCTGCTTTTTTCGAATTTCTCCGATGACTTCTGGCAAACAAATGGTCGTGTACCATTCAGAATTGACCGTCCTGCGTTGCTCTAACGCCACTGTTGCCACATGACCGTTAATGCCGAAGAAACAGGCAATCATTTGTTTCGATGTGCTTCTTCCTCGAACAACTTTTGTTGGTTTTGCCTCGCCTTGGAAGACCCATACAGTTGATTGCTGTTTTGTTTCTGGCTCATATGCATAGATCCATGATTCGTCACCTGTGTAGATGTTATACACAGCCTTTGATGTACCTTGAACGTATTTTTCCAACATTTCCTTGCACCAATCGACACGAGCCTTTTTTTGAGCGTTTGTCAGATTACGCGGGATCCAACGCGAACAAATTTTTTTTACGCTCAAATGTTCATGCAATATTTTATTGATGCTAGTCATACTAATGTCCAAAGACGCCTCAATCTCACGGTATGTCACATGACGATCTTGCTTTATCAGTTCACGCACAGCATCGATCTTTTCTGGCACAACAACGGATTTTCGACGACCTGCACGGGATTCGTCCTGGATCGAACATCGACCACGATTAAATTCGTTATACCAATTTTTTACAGTGCTGTAGGATGGCGCTTTATCGCTGTATAAAGAATTAAGTTCATCGAAGCACTCTTGTCTTGACAATCCACGTCGAAAGTTATGAAAAATAATCGCACGAAAATTTTCACGATTCAATTCCATTTTTTGAAAGAGAAGAACTTTTCAATTTACTGTCAACAACACAAATAAAGCTATAATGGTAAATCGTCTGCTGAATTTGCGTTTAAAAATATCAAATTTTCGATTAAAATCGTCTGCGGTCGCCTAGCAACACTTACTGTTGCCAAGGCCAGAAATATAAATAGCAACCCTCGTACTTCAGACAAATGACGCTACACCTATGCCCTCATTAAATCAGTAAAAAATTATAAATTTGATTTGTCTCCAGCAATTTCAGCCTTTCTGACGGGTCATGGACCTTTCAGAACCTACTTATTTCGTTTTCATTGCTCATAATAATAACAATAATAATAATAATAATAATAAAATAAAAATAAAGGGGTAAAAGAAAGTTAAGGACAAAGGCACTACTGCAATGCTGCTATCTGATCTATCTGGGTTGTACAAGTATGTATAAACTATGATAAAAAAGCAAAATAAAGAAACATTTTCAACTGGCAAACTCTTAGATTAGCACAAAGTTGAGATTCTATTTCTGAAAATTAAAAATTAAAACTGAATGTGTAAGCATTTTCTTTTAAATAATTAAAATAAATTTGAGAAAAATCGTATTAAAAAAATGGATTCAGTATAGGCAAAATTTGAAATTTGGCACCGAAATAGCTGTGAAGACTCTCGCCATAATCTTTACTTGCGTAATTGCGATAGACATTTTAATTCATCGGCAAATTCGCAACAAAATTTAAAGCTGCCAAAGGGCTCTTATTCTAAAGCTACACCAAAAAAATTTCAAGAAATTCATATGCTGGGGAATGAAACACAGTTACTGCACGCCTTTGTATTGAAGTATACTTTGAAATAAATCCCGTCGTACTAAATTGAATTCTGTTTTCTGCAGAATTTTATATCTATTGCTTAGAAAAAAATACAAGCTAAAGTTTCTTTTTATTTCTCTTTGTCGTAAAAAGGACACATGTACGCATTTAAAATAAATAAAAATGATATTTAGGGAAAAAAAAAAAAACACTAGTCTATATAATTAGAAAATATTCAGCCACGACCCGTTGGCTTTGTGGTCAGAGCACACATCTACGAACAGGAGGTTCTGAGTTCGATCCTCACCGATGGATAGTGAAAAAAATATGTATAAAAGTTTTTATGGATTTTACAAAATATTTTAAAATAAAGTAAGAAATTAAATGGTAAAATTGGATATTGGCAGGCATTTTCGAAATGGAACACTATAAATTGGTAACGACGCAAAATGGCAGGTTGAAAGAAATAGTCCTGTCGTACTAATAAAATAAAATAATAAAAGGTATATTATTCGTCCTAGAAATTAGACCACAAGTGAACTCAATTATTCTAAGTGCAGCAACTTGTTTTCACGTTAATGAAAAGTATTAGCTGCCAACCTAATTCGGCAAATTATTTGTACCGCAACTTTTTCTACACCACGTAATTTTTAGAGTAATTATTTTCAAATATATTTACGATGAATTAAGAAAACAAATACTCTAAAAATTAAGTGGTGTAGAAAAAGGGGCGGTACAAACAATTTGCTGGATTAGATTGGCAGCTCTGTATGTATTATTGTTGCATAAGACATTATATAAATCTTATGAGCTATGATACAGCATTATTTCTGTATTGTTATATTAAATATTTAATGGATAGTTAAAACTTTATTACAGTATTTAAAAAAAAAAAAAAAACTGCCTGTTAGTTGTTACAAGATATTTCTCTTTAGAAAATTGCAGAATATAATAGAACAAGTTAGTTGTAGGGCGACTAAGACGCCCGTTGAAAAATGATCATTTCATTTTATTTATTTCTCACTTCAAAAAATTCATTTGCTAGCAAGCCGTGCACTTTATTCATCTCTTCGTTACCTTTAAAATTTAAAATTATTATTATTATTTTATAGACGTCATTTTTGCATACGCATGAGCAAATTTAATGTTTTATATATATATATATATATTTTTTTCACGTGAAAGCATATTTTATTTTATGCTGAAAAAAAAAATTGCAACAATTAAAAATTTAAATGTCTATTTTAAAGCTGTTATTTTCATATTTTAATTTATTTTAAAAAATTTAATCAAAAATTCGTTAGAAATAAAGTACTATGAAAGGCACGATTTTTCTGAATCCGTCGGATTAAAGAGCTCATCGATCAGACAATTAGATTTTTTTTAATTAACTAAAGTATGAAAATTAGGTAACAACTTGCGCTCACACACAGACAAACAGAGTCCAAGAAAATCTCTTAAACATTTATATATGTATATTGACAATCTCTATTTATTTCTATCATTTTAAACTGCATTTGGATAAGATTATTATTCCATGACCATCGCACACAGGCAAGAGTCCAAGGAAATCTCTTAAGCCTAAAGCGTGACAGAGTCAGGCACTGATGACCGTAACTATATATGCTGATGCTGATACATCGATAAGAAATTACGGAAATATGTCTAACGAAATTCTTTTAAATAACAATTCTGTGTCATTTTATTAAACAGATTTAAATTTAAGGAAGTTTATTACTATTATTATTAGTATTAGTATTAGTAATAGCACTAATAGAAAAAGTAGTAATAGTAGTACTAGTAACAATAGTAGCAGTGACAATAGTAGTATTTAAATTGTTAATTAAAAAACTGCATTTAGATAATAGCACTATAAATTAATTAAATGCAAACCATTCACTTATCTTTGAATAATTAAACCGCAATTTTCTTTATATACTTATTTATTTTTGTTTTATTTGTTTGTTTGTTTATTTAATTTAATTTTGTTTGTTTAATTACTTATTTTCATATATCATTAATATTTTTTTTTTCTCCTTTGTAAAAAAAATTTTTGTATGTTGTTGATACATTTTTGCTGAAGAGCAAATAACATTACATTCCGAATTTTTTTTTTTTTTTTTTGTTTTTTTTTTTTTTTTGTTTTTTTTTTTTTTTAATGATAGGGAAATTAAAAAAAATATTTTGCGATTTCAATAAATTTCTTATTCCGAAAGAGAATTTTGCTTATGTCTTACATGTATATGAAATATTTCGACTTAAATTTCCCCATTCAAAATCCCGTATGAAGATGTTTCTGCATAGGGTGAAAAACACAGTAAAGGACCATTTAGTGATAATGTCTTAAATTTATCTTAATAGAATCTCTGAACAGTGTTGAAATTTTTTCTAAGTACTAATCAATATATGAAAATTAATAACTAAGAAAAACACTTCTTTCAAAACTCGAAGACCCTTTCTCAGGACTCTTTTAGCATACCTATCAACTTAAACTTACTAATTAATATCCGGAAGATTGCCAGCGCCCACCGTTTTTTGCCAGTTCTTTAATTTTTTAGCGTATTTTTCTTCTTAACCCCTTCCTTCTCGCTACCCTGATATTCACGGGCTGTGACCACGCCCCACGTGAATATTTCCTTTATTATTTTAGAGTATATAAAAGCACCAGTCACTACCAAACTATATATAATGTATTTCAAAATATGTACAGAATATCTTTATATATTACTCATATATTTATTTTCAGTCTATTTTTATTTTATTTTTTTCTTAATTAGACAAAAATGAATATTATATGGGCGTGTCTCTGAAAAATATGCGACCGTTAAGGGGTAATCATAAATATTGAAGAAATTTTCTCTAAATTGAAAAAAATTCTTTAAAATTAAAGTGGTGATCAAAATTGGACCAATTATAAATATCTTCTGGAATAGGAATTAATAAGTTGCAGGTATGCTTTTAGGAGTGAAAATTTTTCGTTTTTTTTTTTTTTTTTTTTTTTTTTTTTTTTTTTTTCTATTACCATTTTTTTCAAAAATCTTTACCGTATTTTCACAGCAACATTTAAATAGGATAGAGATTATTGCATAAAATAGTGGCTGCAGAAACGGCGAAAAAATCTCATATTTGAAAGAGTCTTGAAAAAAAAAAAAGGCGGTTGAAGTTTGAAAATTGCTTAAACTGAAAACTATTGATTTTCAAATATGGATATTTAAATTTTATTTCAATGGAAATATATAATAAATATTAATGTATACTAATAATTAACACCAATCGACTTTCTAATCAACACTTTTCTTCCAGCCCATTAGGTGTAAATCCCAGACAGCTGTCAATTGCCCATTGCATACCAGCCAACATCCTAGTTATGAATCGGAAGATTTTAGCACATGCCCCTTTTTACACACGAATATATTTTTAGTTATCTCTTTATATTAAATTATTTGCAAATGTACCATAGTTGCCAACTTTTACAAATTTATTTTAACGATAATCATTATTATATTTTAATAGAAACTTCTTATACTGAATTTCGGAGACTGAACATCTCGAAAATCACTGTCATAAAATTCTGTCGTGACGTCTTCCCGAAAATCGGGAAAATTTGGCTGCTATGATGCACTTATGATTAAATTTTTATATCACTCTAAAAAAAAAAAAAAAAAAATGGGTACTAAAAATTTTCCGATTATTAATGAGATGGTTGGCAGGAATACCATTGCGTAGCTCCAGTGCGAAGTTCATTGCATTCTTCTATTCATTCTTCCCTGACGATTTTGTTTAAATACAACTCCGCCTCATTTCTAAACCACTTAAATAATCCGATTCAGACACACCACCAGACCTGCCAACCATCTTATTATGAACCGTACAATCTTTAGTACCCGCCTATTTTTTTCACATCAGTCATTTTTTATAGTAATTTTATTCTTATTTAATTGTAACAACATTTGAAGAGAATTACTGTAAAAATAAAGTGGTATAAGAAGAGGGGCGTTTTATAAGGCGTGGTAACAGTTGTACGGTTATTAATGATATGGTTGGCAAGTCTGTACTTCAAAAATCAAACCCTAGAAACCTTCTCAAGCTGAGAAACCCGTTACGAAACTTTAAGTGACAATCTCACATACTTAGAAATTAACAACAATGGTAAATTACTGACAATTCCGAAATTCAAAAGTTGACCAATTTGGTCAGTTACTAACACTGATTATATTAATAAATTAATTAAAAACACTTTAAAAACACGTTAAAAATACATTTATTAAAATATAAAAAACTTCCAAAGCTTTTCGCCTACATATAAGAAGGCATCATCAGGGAATTTGGTTTTACACATACTTCAGAGCAGTTATATGTACTTTTGAATCCCATGGTTAACAGTTAAGTCCTTACATAAAATATATTCAACTAGAAGTCAGAGGCTGGAGCTATTTCAGGAAGAGGAGGTGCTACACTTGGACGCTGGAGCTATTTCAAGGAAGAGGAGGTGCTACACTTGGAGGTTGGAACTATTGCAGGAAGAGAAGGTGCTACACTTGGAGGTTGGAACTATTGCAGGGTGACGAAGTGCTACACTTGGAGGTTGGAACTATTGCAGGGTGACGAAGTGCTACACTTGGAGGCTGTAGAAACATCAGAGTGCAAATGCAGGAAATGAAAATTTTTTAAAAGTGCTTTGAAGAGTCGCCTGAGGCTATTGAAGAGTAAAACTATCCTGAACTCGAAAAAACAAGCTATTAGTTATTTTGTAAAATGGTGCCAAATTATTGGCAAAATTGCAGCATCTTTTGATTTTATTGAATTTTTATGTTTAATTATATTTATAGCTTCACAAAGATACAGTTCTTGGATCGTAGGAGGGGCTGAAATAATTTTGGCGTTATCCCACATAGGAGTAGCGTTAGGGTTATCATAAATAAAATCAACTAGAGTAGAACTTCTTCCTTCCTTTATATTACGCTTATGTTTTTAAATTCGTTGTGTTAAAGTTCACTTAGTTTGTCCAATGTAACAGAAAAGATCTTTGTTATTTTCAGTGGTTATTTTGTATACTCCTCCAGTAGGTCCAGTTTGGTCACGATCACAAAGAGTTAATTGTTTAATAGTTAGGGGGGGGAGGGGAACTGAAAGGAATTAATATATTAAATTTACTTTGAATATAATTTTGAAAACTATAGAACTCTTTACAGTAGGGAAGACTATTAGTATAATGTAATTTACAAGTTGAATTCAAAGTATGATTAATAGGATTAATTGACATGCTGCTTTTTATTTTATTAACAATTTTTATAATATAATATTTACTATACCCTGCAGCATTACCGATTTTAATAATTTTGTTAATTTGTTGTTTTTCATTAAATTCAAAAGTTGTATAATTTAAGGCACGGGTAATATAGGAATTGAAAAAAGCATTAGAATGCTTTTTTCAATTCCTATATTACCCGTCATTATTTAATCATAATTATTTAAGTAAATTTTCTAAACAATTACGGCGTGAGAAAAGGGCGATACTAACATTCCGGAATAAATTAACACTTAACAGACGGATTCTATTTTCTCTTTTTTTTCGAGTTTCCAGATAATTTATAAAAGAATTAAGAATGCTTCTCTGAAAACTTTTAGCCGCGAAGATCTGCTGCCTCAACAGCGTTCATCCGCATCTTTGAAATTTCGTGACAAAAAGTGCCGTATACCAGTAACTACTTGCTAAAAATATTTCTAAAAAACATTATTTAATATTATCTGGTGTAAAAAGAGTATTTTATTGCATCACTTAAGTATTAATTCGTTAGCCATAAATTTTCAAATTCGTACAGAAAGACTCACACAATTTCATGTCAAAAATATTTTTCGAAAACTTTTCCTATTTTTTACCTTTTTGCTTTTAACACTAGCACTGAATCAGAAAAAAAAAAAATTTGGATAAAGTTTTGTATTTGACAGAATTATATGTCGGATTTAAGGGGGGGGGGGGCTAGGGGGTCTGAAGCCCCCCCCCCCCAAAACACTGACATTCACAATTAAATATTACAGTTGTAAATTTTTTATTGGTCTAGAATAACACTTTGAAAAATCTTAGCCCCCCCCCCCCCCAAAAAAAAAAAAAAAAAAAAAAAAAAAGTCCAGTTCTGTATCCGCCACTGATAAGTATATGACATAAGTATGTGAAATTCTGCCTGTGATGGCATTTAATTTAGTAAGAAAGGACTACTTATATTTGTATTTTAACACCGTTTCAAAATAATAATAATAATAATAATAATAATAATAATAGAGGGCGCTCAGTAAAATACTAAAACACGCATTAAAATAATGTATTAAAATAATGCATTTATTTTTAATTCCAAATAAATTAATAAAATTTGAATGTATTAATTGTAAATTATCTTCCCCTAATTGCTTAATACTCATTTACTAAATATTTTAATTAGTAAAATAATCTTAATAACAATTTCGTATTTCTTATTAATAATTAACAGTTTCAATTTCTACAGAACAAAAGATAGTGTATTAAAAAGACTATAAACAAATTATTCGATATTTAAATTATACTTAAAATTCATCGCATATTAATTAATATTAATCCATTAATTTCTCAAAAATATAATTAACATCGATATACTCATCTCATAAATCGGAAAATAATACACATCTTAAATAAATTTCACAGTTTTAGCCTAAAAATATCTGTAAACACTAGTCTAAATAATCAGAAAATAATCAGCCAATACCTGTTGGCTCTGCGGTCAGAGTACACAAGTGTATTATTCTTGCATAAAAGGTTATATAAATCTTATGAACTACGATACAGCATTAAATCTATATTGTTATCCTAAATATTTTATGGATAGTTAAAATTTTATTATAGTATAAAAAAAAACAAAAAAAAAGGGTACATGTGAGTCGTTTCAAGGTATTTCTCTTCAGGAACTTGCAAAACAGAACAGATACATCGACAAGAAATTACGTAAATGCGTCTAACGTAAGTTCTTTTAAATAACAATTCTGTGTTTATTTTATTGAACAGATTTAAATTTAAGGAAGCCTATTACTATTAGTAGTAGTAGTACTTATTATTATTATTACAACAGAGTTACAAGACAAAGAATAAAACTAGGTGTCTGGAGGAATAGCTTTAGCCTCTTTCAGGGCAGAAAGTTGTAATCTAGTAAAGGTGCCTTCTAGGAAAATACGAGACTCGTACATATTTACATTTGAAGCTAAGAATTCTATGTTGTTAAATCAGGAATCGAGAAAATGAATTACGAGTTCAGATCTTAAATCACCTGTTTTATATGAGCGTTTATGTTCCTTTAATCAGATTTCACCTGTTCTGCCAGATCAAAAGAATTTATACAGAAGAGTTCTATTTTTCATAGAAATATTAATCTCCTAAAGTTATAAATTCCACTCACCGTACTACTATTCCCTATTATAAAGGTTTATCCGAAATTATCTCTAAATTACTTAGAACTGTCAATATTTCTACTAGTTTTAAGCTTGAACTCCGTATTAGTAACTTTCTCTCAAACTTTAAACCCGCTGCCCCCCTCCTCTCCCCCTTAAATGTTTAGGTGTAATCTACAGTATTCCTTGCAAAAATTGTAATTCTACTTATATCGGAGAAACTGGCAGAACAAGTGAAATCAGATTAAAGGAACATAAACGCAGTGGGAACATAAAATAGGTGATTTAAGATCTAAACTTGTAATTCATTCTCTCGATAGTGATCGTAGTCCTGATTTTAACAACATAAAAATCTTAGTTTAAAATGTAAATATGTACGAGTTCCGCATTTTCCTAAAGGGCGCCTTTACTAGATTACAGCTTTCTGCCCTGAAAGAGGCTAAAGCTATTCCTCCAGAGTACCTAGTTTTATTTTGATGTCTTGTAACTATATTGTAAATATTGTGCTTCATATGTTAATGACACTGAGGAGGGTTAGTGTTTAGCCGAAACGTTTGTCTTCTGTTTTCATGTTTTTTAATTAAAGTGTATCTTTTAAAATTTTAGTGTTTTTATCTCATTTTAAAAGTTAATTCGGTTTTAAGACAGTTTTGTTGTCTATAAATAACATCTTAATAAATGCGTTTTTATAATGGTCATCTCATATCATAAGTTTTGTACAGTTGTAATCCATACAAGTTGAGAAATAGCCTTCCCATTATTGAGAAAATTTCCGGTATAGAAGCGCCATCTATTGGCTTATAGCATCCAACTTGAATCGGCATGATATCTCAAACTGGCCTTCACACATATCAAGTTTTGTTTGTATATACGCAAAAGAACCTGGGGCCTTTGCAGCTACATATCAATTTATATGCGTTTCTGTGCAGTAGTTCCTGAGATATAGCTTTCACTTACATTGCGGAAATAGCTGTATAGCAGTGCCACCTGTTGGACGATAACCATTTAAATTGAATCAACATAATGTCTCATAATGACCTTCTTACATATCAAGTTTTGCATGATTATACTCAACAGAACTTGAGATATAGCCTCTCCTTAAATTGCAGAAGTCGCCGTACCGCAGCGCCACTCGTTGAGCGGTTGACACCAAAAGTTGATAGACACTAATTTAGGTCAAGGTGCATCTACATATAAATTTATATACAGTTCTGAGCAGTAGTTACGGAGATACTGTTTCCACAAAATTGTGAATGTCAGTGTTTTTTTTTGGGAGCCCCCCCCCCCTTAAATCCGCGACTGTTATCCATCACTTAGCTCAACTGGTCATCTGTTCCTTCACATCTGGTAAGGGTGCGTCCATTAATTACGTGAGGTGTTCAGGGGGAGAGGGGGGGTCGAGCCGAATCTCACACAATCTCACGTGGGGGAGGGGGGGTCTCGGCAAATATCACGAATTATTTTTTCCCGCAAAAACCAGTGTAAAATTACGAGAAAATTGAGTTAAATTCAAGTAAAACATGTTTCTTGACTTAGATATGGCAAAATCTGACATGATAAATATTTATCGCGGCTATCTGAACGCCGCGAAGCAGTACAGTAGTCTTTCAATTGTTCAAGGCACCTCTGGCTAGTCACACGCAATCTATGCACATCTAGGCAATCTTAAAAACTAGTCTTAACTAGTCTTCAATAAAAACTAGTATGTTGTGGCCACCACATGACTTTCTTCTATCTTTTCCTATACAAATTCACTCAGTAACAATAATTTTAAAAAAAAAGTGGGACTTCAACAAATTTTCACATTTTACCCAAAATTTTGTCAAAGTTTGTCAAAACACGGAAACCGTGGGACTTTGACAAAATTGGGGGAAGAAATGCAAAAATTTGTTAAGTTTGTCAGAACACGGAAACCGTAGGACTTTGACAAAATTAGGGGAAAAAAGCAAAAATTAGTTTAAGTTTGTCAGAACACGGAAACCGTGGGAATTTGATAGAATTAAGGGGAGAGGGGGAAAAAAAGTGGGACTTCAACAAATTTTCACATTTTACCCAAAATTTTGTCAAAGTTTGTCAAAACACGGAAACCGTGGGACTTTGACAAAATTAAGGGAAAAATGCAAAAATATGTTAAAGTTTGTCAAGACACGGAAACCGTAGGACATTGACAAAATTAGGGGAAAAAAGCAAAAACTAGTTTAAGTTTGTCAGAACACGGAAACCGTGGGAGTTTGATAAAATTAAGGGAGAAAAAAAAAAAAAAAAAAAAAAAAATTCTAAGTTTTTTTTTCGTAAAAAGTAAAAAAAATCGATAACTTTGTTTTAAATTATCACAGATTTATACTTCAACCATTCGTTTTAAAGGTACTGACGAGACCTTTCGAAAGATACCCATCTTGAAAATTTTTGCCCTATATTACCCTGTTAAAAATTTAGAAAAATCGGGATGGCAACGCAACCTGTAAGACGATTTTTACCAAAAGTTGATAGGCACTAATTTATGTCAAGGTGCAACTACATACCAATTTGTATGAAATTCTCTGCAGTGGTTCCAGAGATACAGTTGCCACAAAATTTTGTCACACACACACACAGACAGACAGACAGACAGACAGACATTTTCTAAAAATGGTAAAATCGTGTTCTACAGCTCTCAAAACGTGTAAATCCATCAAAAACCCGAAATCGAAAATTTTTACGAATCCAATACTTTCTTCTATTGAAGATAGAAGAAAGTAATAATAAAGCAAATTGTGTTTTTTGGAATAAATCCAACGCATTTACAGTAAAAGTACGAATTTTGAAAAATCTCACGTGAGATTAGTGGAGGGGGGGAGATGGTCGAGCCAAATCTCACGAAACCTCACTAGGGGGGAGGGGGGAGAGTCAAAAGTCATCAAAACTGCCTCACGTAATTAATGGACGCCCCCTAACCGAAGTTGAAGGAAGGGTACTTCAGATACACATCCTCGATTCTTGTTTTTTCACGCTAGTATTTCTTTGCAAAGAGTTTTATTTTGTTTAATCACAAAAAAAAAAAAAAAAAAAAAAAACTGCTAAAAGACTTATTAGAAAACATACAAAAAAAAAAAAAAAATGTACAAACGTACTTGCAAAAAAAAAAAAAAAAAAAAAAAAACGTACAAGTTTGCATTTATTTTATTTAATCGTAATTATATTTGCAGAAAATTATTCTAAAAATATAAAAGTGTGGCAAAAGGGGCGAGTAATAACAATGCTACGGAATATTAATTTAAAAACTCGCATATATGCTTTAATTATATTTTAGCCTGATGACTGCCTATTTCACTGTAATATATATCACTGTTTGCATAAATAGTTAAATTCAAAACTGTTGCACAATTCTAGAGTTTTCTTTATCTCTATTTTTCTCCATCTACATTTAGAAATAGTATAATTAGTAATATATTAAATAAATGTAATAATTAAATAATACAATTAAATAAAATGAAGATAACTAAAAAAAGTGGTAAAATAAAGTTAAGGGGAAAGGCAATTCTATCTTGATTGTACAAGTATTTCTTGGATTTTCGTGTAGAATTCTGCCAAAAACTGAACAAAGGTGAAAACAGCCATGCGTCTTCCTTAGGATATTTCCAAAACACGTTTTTTATTTATTTTATATTTTATTTTATTTTATTTTATTTTTTATGGCGAGGGGGAGGGGAGTATGTGTTACGAAGAGCAAATTCGAGACAGATTGACCAAGACAGATTTAGAGCGTTCAAAGGGGGTCTCGAACTTGCTACTTTTAAGCACTAAATTTGTCCTGGAAAATTTATGAGAGCTACGGTCATGAAGTTTGGTGCTTGAATTGTTTATATGTATCCAAAACCTAAAGGAACGGGATTTATCGAATTCTTCCTGGAAAGGGGGGGGGGGGGCAGGAGGCAAAAAATTATTGTAAGGATAACTCGGTCCCAAATTACTTCACGGTAAAGAAATTGCACAAGAGGAGACTAGACTTGAGTATAAATAAAACATTATGTACGTTTTTTGCAGTTCTTGATTCTTAAAGGAGAGAAGGGAAAAAATTGTTTTTCGGGAGTAAATCTCAGAAATTCCGGATTTTCGAGTAGAGCTCTACTAAAAATATTACAAAGATATTGAAAACAGCTATGTGACTTCTTTGGGTTACTTCCCAAAACACATTTTCATTTTCTCTCTCTCTCTCTTTTTTTTCTTGGGGGGGGGGGGGGGGTGTCGGGGAATAAACACGTGTGAAAACACGTTTTCCTGCTAGAATTCGCGTTAAATTATCTTAGCATTTCGAATTTTGGTGTGTGGATGTTGATTAAGTGTACACATTATGTACTTTGGTGGGATTTCGCAAAATTTTGGACATACCCGCTGGGGGAAGGGGAGGAAAGAAGCAGGTAAGTTCTGCCCAAGACGGGATCCGGAATTTTCGCCCCCAGCATCTCGCCCCCGGCATTTCGCCCCCAGCATTTCGCCCCCGGGAAATTTCGCACCCCGGAAATTTCGCCCCCGGGACATTTCGCCCCCGGAAATTTCGCCCCTGAGTGATGTAAAATATAAATGTAATTAGAAATAAAAATATAACCATACATACGGTATTTCCCAAAATATTACCATCTTTTTATTAACTTCGATTCATCTTTGTTTATTTGTGTGTCCAGTACAAATCTTGCAATGATTTTTAACTAACTTCCCGACTAGTTAGACATTTGAAAATTTCAGAAAATCTCAGAACGCGGTGACAATGCATTTTATTAATATTTTAGCTAACTGTTTCGGGTCTCTGCTCGTTTATCATTCAACAAAAAATTTATTTAACTAACTCCCCGACTAGCTAGACATTTGAAACTTTCCGAATAGTTCAGAACTCCGTGACAATGCATTTTTAAAATACTTTTAGCTAACTGTTTCGGGTCCCTGCTGCCTTCGACAACGTTTATGTGATTCAACAGAAAATTTATTTAACTAACTTTCCGACTAACTAGACATTTGAATCTTTTATAAAAGCTCATAACACGATGACTATGAGTATTTTAATACTTTTAACCAATTTTTCCGAGCTCCCCCTACCTTCGCTAGTCTTTATATGATTCAACACCAAGTTACTTCTTCAACTTTCATAATAATATCATTACTAGCTCTAGCATTAGCTTCTGTTGAAATCTCTATGATGTTAGGTCATATTTAATGGCTAAAACCTTTGTATTGTTGGTTATTATGAATATAATTCTCCTAAATATCTCCAAAACGGGAAATTATATAAAGTCTAAAAAGAGAGATGCACAACTAAATGTTATAAGAAACCCTTATGCCAATTTACACCGTTCTACATCGAACCGTTGTTGAGATATGCGAGATACATTACAGGCTGTATCTACGGGCTAAATATTCAAAAAAAAAAAAAATGCATTCATTGACAAGAACTTGCTTTTTTCTTTAAGCATAACTTTCTACACGTAAAAAGTCTTCAAGTTTCATAATAATATCATTACTGTCTATATCATTAGTTTTTTTTTTTAATCTCTATGATGGTAAGTCATATATAATGGCCAAAATCTTTCTATTTTTGATCATTATTAACATAATTTTCCTAAATATCTCCAAAATGGAAAATAATATAAGGTCCATAAACATATAAATCATATAAATAGACATGCACATCTAGATGTTATAAAAAATTTATATACTAATTTTCAACGTTCTACGTCTAACAGTTTTTGAATTATGCGAGATGCATACCCCCCCCCCCCCACACACACACAACTGACGTCACGGGAACTCGTGTAAAATCATTGATATCTCTGAAACAGGAACTCGTATTAAAACCAAAGTTGCAAGTGTACAACTAGACATTATAACAGTTACGCATATAAATTTGCAACCTTCTACGATCATTCATTTTTTGAGCTATGCACTATGCAGAATACAAAATCAATTTCGCACATCGGGATTACTAACTACTTATACATTGTATAAGGAAGTAAAAATAGTAGACTCATTTTTTTAAACACCAATTTCCGAAATCTAAAACTGACCTACTTAAGTAGGATGACTGTTAATTTTCCTCTTATAACCACGTAATACATGAGAAAGGATATCTAAAATGGATTTATGTAATAATTTTCAAGAAAATCGTTAGAGACGCTTTTGAGATACAAACTTTTACCAAAACTTGGCAAACTCAATTATTGACCGAAAAACAATAATTACATACAAAAAGATGTTTAAAAAGGAGTTAATATAACGAGTTTGAAAAAAAAAATCGTGCAGTCGTTTTTAAAGGAACGCACTTGCGAAGCCTGAAATTGAGCTATTTTTACAGGACGCCTATAAATTTTCCTGAACTAACCAACTATATTATTTGAAAGGTCATCTAATAGAGTGTTTATATAGCAACTTTTAAGAAAATTGATAGACCCGTTTTTAAGATACGGATTTACGGTCACATTTCCGTTTTCCACTGTCCCATTTCCGGTTTTTCAATTTTCCCCAAAATTTGAAAAGTTTTCTGTATACCAGACCTGTCTCAGTTCTGAAGTTTCGTAGTTCTATTTCTGTTAGCTTCGGAGATATGATACCCAGAAGATTCCGCACATACATACACATACATACATATATACACACACACACTCTGATCAGCTGTCAGAGACTACTTTTCTGGACTCCGGAGGCCTTAACTCCTTAACGCGCGCTGTCCTCGCTGCGAGGACGCAAAATTTAACATCCAGCTGTAAAAATTCATCCCGGAATTTTTTTAGCAAAAATTTACGTTTATAACATATCAGTAAAGGCCGGTTTTTTAAACCTTAAAATTTGAAATTTCTTTTAGCCTAATTTAGTTCATGAATTCCGATGGCAGTATAATTTAAATGATCCGAATTGTCTTGCGCCGCAAAGGGTTACAATGTACAAATAAGGTGAAAATTCGATATCGAATTTTCGGACCGCACTTTAGAATGTAGAAAACGAGGGGAAAAGGCTGAAAATTCATAGAAACAGGGGGAGAAATGAGTCAAAATTCCATTGAAAAAAGGATGGGATGAAAACAAAAAAAAAAAATCCCAATGTCAAACGTGAAAGAAAAAATAAATAAAATAAATAAATAAAAAGCTAACACCGGAAAGGATAAAAGGTCAAAACTGACTGGAAAAAGACAACGAAGAGCGTTAACGGACTGGCTGGGGCGTTGAACATATCGTCGGGGGTTAGTAAGACTCGCCTAGTAAAAGTTCATGCTTCTGTAATCTGATTTCCTTATTTATCATTAATGATAAAATTGATTAATAAATAAAACAAAGTAAAATAATATTTGATAAATTAATAAAATTATTATGTGTGCACTAAAAATTTAATAGATAAATAATTAATATTAGTGAACACTTAAACTTTCTTTTAATTAACAGCGATAAAAAATTAATCGAACAATTTTTGCATTCGAAAACCTTATTTTAATTCATATGTTTTATATTGAAATTAAAAGGGGAAATAGTGTGAATTAAATAGAAATATATCGAGAATTACTATATGTATATTTATATTTTTATTTGTCATTACATATATATTTTCCACAACTCGGGGGCGATACGCTGGGGGCGAAATTTCCAAAATCCACTGTTCGGGGGTGAAATTTCCGGGGGCGAAATTTCCGGGGTGCGAGATTTCCCGGGGGCGAAATGCTGGGGGTGAAATGTCGGGGGCGAGATGCTGGGGGCGAAATTTCCGTAAACCGCCGAAGACAGTGGGAACCCGAACTCCTCACATTGCGAGCGAGAAAAACATGTAAAGCACACAGCGGGAACTTTAACTTAGGTTATTAATAATGATATGTGATTTTGACAGCTGATTTAAGTATAATGTCCAGCGAAGCGGACAAAGCCAGCTAGTTATTAAATAATACAATTAAATAAAATAAAGATAACTAAAAAAAAATGGTAAAATAAAGTTAAGGAGAAAGGCAACTCTGTCTGGATTGTACAAGTATTTCTAAACTATGAAAAAAAATATATAATAAAAGGTATATCATTCGCCCTAGAAATTACACCAAAAATGAAATCAACTATTCTGTGAGCCACATTTTGTTTTCACTTTTGTGAAAAGTATGCATTATTCTTAAATATGATATTATATAAATCGTATGAGCTATGATACAGCATTAAATCTGTATTGTTATACTAAATACTTAATACATAGTAAAAGTTTTATTATAGTATTAAAAATAATAATAATACAAATAAAAATAATTAAATAAAAAGGCATTGCCAACAGGGCGACAAAAATTTAAAAGGCGTCATGGTGGTCCTATACTAAAACTGTACTGCCTGCGGTAGTATAAACACTGGGTCGTCAACCGTGAATTTTATTTTGAAAACTTTCTTTGAATGTTTATTGAAATTTATTTTTCCGACCGAGTGAAAATAAATTTCAATAAATATGATTTTCTTTCCAATCAGTTGATTGTGTGATTTTAATATATTGAATTTCTTTGAATGATTTTTGGTTTCACCATTGCACAATATTAATTTGATTCTAATAATAATTTGGCTTCTAATAAATTAAATTTTAATTAGGGGGTGAAATTGGTATAATATTTATAAGTTTCAAGTTGTAAAGGTAACTAACACTAAATAAAAAGCGAAAATTTCGCACAGCCTTGTTAGTGAAAAATATTTTGCTTAATTTCTACTTTTTAAGATTTTTTTCATTATCTCATTAAATTTATAAGAGATGACCCCCAAAACCTCTTCAAAATAAATAATTAATAATAATAATAATCTGTGGTGTTAAAATGCATTTTAGGCATTTAGATCATATTTTGATATTCTTAGGGTTTGTTGATTTAAATCGGCTTAATTAAAATCCTGATTTTAATCAATGATTTTTAAAAAATGGTTAATCTCATTAGACTAATGTCGTCATTTTTTCTTATTATATCATTGAACTAATTCCACAAACTTAAATATTGTCCATTTATAAATCTTATTTTATTTTTTATTTCATTTTGCACGCGCGCTTTTTATTTTCTAATTAAAAATTATTAGAAAAAAAAAATTCCATACTGTCCATTTCGAAACTGATTATTATTAATTTTCTTTTATTTTTCTAAAAAAAAAAAAAAAAAAAAAAAAAAAAAAAGATTTTGATGAAATTCAATCAAAAGCAGAATTTAGCACAAAGAACTATTAGGTTTTTTTTTTTTTTCAAATTATAACATCGCTGTCAAATTATTCAATTATATTTTCGATAAATTTTTTATTTCGAGAAATGTCCAACTATCGTAAAACTGGTATCGTAAAAATCCGTAGATTGAGACTAATACTCCTCAGTCCTAAAAAGAAAAAAAAAAAAAAAAAAAGATACATGTGAGTTGTTACAAGATATTTCTCTTTAGAAACTTGCAGAATATAATAGAATACTTCGATAAGAAATTACGTAAATACATCTAACGTAAGTTCTTGTAAATAACAATTCTGTGTTTATCTTAATAAACAGGTTTAAATTTAAGGAAGCTTATTATTACTATTAGTAGTATAGTAGAAGTAATAGTACTAGTAGTAACAGTAGTACTAGTAACAATAATAGTAGTGTTATTAGCAGTAATTAAATTGAAGTTTAAAAACTACATCTAGATAACATAATTAAAAATTTGCTAAATGCAAACCATTCACTTATCTGCGAATAATTAAGCCGTAATTTTATTTATTTACTTATATATTTTTATTTTTATTCTTTGTTCGTTTATTTCTTTTTATTTTGTTTATTTCTTTACTTATTTTGAGATTTTATTAATATTTTTTATCATTTGTAAAAATATTTTTGTATATTCTTTATACATTTTTGCTGAAGAGCAAAAAACATTTTATTCTAAAATACTTTTTAAAGATTTGTTGATAGGGAAGCAGAAAAATATATTTTACAATTTAAATAAATTTTTCATTCCGAAAGAGAATTTCGCTTATGCTTGAAAAGTATTTGAAATATTTCCACTTAAATTTCCCCCATTTAAACCCCGCATGAAGATGCTCCTGCATAAGGTAAAGAACACAGTAATGGACCATTTAGTGGAAATGTCTTACAGGGAAACATTCAAAATGTGTCGTCTTCAAAAAATATTGAAAAAAAATATATGTGATTCTACTCGTCCTAAAACAAGAGAAAGTGAAAAAATTATCGACTGAAATGAATTACAGCGACCACAAAAATTTTTCAAAATTTAGCATATTTGGCGATTTCACGTTGTTAGGCGATTGATTTTGAGTACTTGGCGGAGAAACAAAACACGGTTCAGTTTGTACACGGCAATCTCTAAATCGCCAAATATGCTTAATTTTGATAATTTTTCGTGGTCGCTGTAATTCATTTCAGTCGATAGTTTTTTCACTTCCTGGTGTTTTATAAAGAGTAGAATCATATATATATATATATAATTTTTTTTTTCTCGATATTTTTTTAAGATGACACCTTTTGAATGTTTCCTTGTTAGTATTATCTTAATATAATGACTGACAACAGTTCTGGAAAATGTTATAAGCACTAATCAATATATGAAATTTAATAACTAAGAAACGCTTCTTTCAAAGCTCGAAGTCACCACCCTTTTTGTAAGACTCTTTTAGCATACCTACCAACTTACTAATTGGTATCTGAAAGGTTGAGAGTACACGCTCTTTTTTATCCCATCATTAATTTTTAGTGTATTTTTGTTCTTAAAACCAGTAAAAACTACAACGTCAGAAACGCCAAAGAAAAATATTTGGGAAGAAGACAACTGTTTCGGTAGTCTTTAGTGTACCGTCTTCAGTGCACTGAAGACGGTGTGTTAAAGGCAAAGAACTTCTACTACGTTCTGATTGCTTCCCAAATATTTTTCGTTGACGTTGTAGCTTTTACTGGTTTTAATAATCCATCGCCAAGTCTCCTTTTACTATTTTTCTTATTATTTCATCGTAAATATTGAAGATATTTTCTCTAAATTGATAAACATTTCACATAAATGAAACTGGTGTGGAAAACTGGACGAGTTCGAAAAATCTTCTGAATATTAATTAGTAAGTTGGCAGGTATGCTTTTAGGGATGAAAAATTTTCGCTTTTTTTTTTTTTTTTTTTTTTTTTTTTTTTGCTATTACTATTTTCGTACAAAAATCTTTACCGTATTTTTACAGCAACATGTAAATAGGATAGAGATTTTGCATAAAAATAATGATAGCAAAAAAGGCGGAAATTTCTCATATGAAAGTGTCTTGAAAAAAATTTTGTTCAAATTTAAAAATTGCTTAAACTAAAAAATTTGATTTCCAAATATGCATGTTTAAATTTTATTTCAATGAAAATATGTAATAAATATTAATGTATACTAATAAATTACACCAATCGATTTACTAATCAACACCTTCTTGCAGCCCATTAAGTGTGAATCCCAGACAGCCGCCATTGCATACCTGCCACCATCCTAATTATGAATCGGAAGATTTTCTAGTACACGCCCCTTTTTCTGCAACAATTTATTTTTAATTATCTCTTTATATTAAATTGTTTCCAAATGTACCAAAGTTGCCAACTTTTACGAATTTAAAATATTGATAATCATCATTATATTTTTATAGAAACTTCATGCATTAATTTTCGGAGATATAACATCTCAAAGTTCACTATCATAAAATTCTGGTGTAAAAGCTTCCCGAAAATTGGAAAAATTGGCAGCAATGGTGTACTTATAATTAAATTTTAATATTGTTCTAAAAAAAAGACTGGTATGGGAAAAAAAAAATATATATGTATATATATATATATATATATATATATATGGTTATTAAAAATCTTCCGATTATTAATGAGATGGTTGGCAAAAATGCCATTGCGTAGCTCCAATGCGAAGTTCAATGCATTCTTCTATTCATTCTTCCCTGACGATTTTGTTCAAAGACAACTCCATCTCTTCTAAACCACTTAAGTAATCGGATTCAAACACACTATAAAAGCCAATCCCCAGAAACCCTATACCTGAGAAATCCATTGCGAAATTTTAAGTGACAATCTCACACACTAAGAAATTAACAACATTGGTCAATTACAGACAATACCGAAATTCAATAGTTGGCCAATTTGATCATTTACTAACACTGATAATATTTCAGATACCCGGTAATTTACCACCCCTTAATTGCATTGAATAGCTGTCAAGTTTTTTAATTTATTCCGGAATGCTCTTAGTCCCGCTGGTTTTTTAACAATATAAACTTTTTCGAGTAATTTTCTTCATATTTAATCGCAATTATATATTGAAGTAAATTTTTCTATAAAGATAACGGTGGGTAAAAGAGGGGTTGTTAATAGAGGGATTGTATTTTCTCTGTCTCTCTCGGTTTCCAGAGAAAAATTAATAAAATAATCAAACAATCTCAAATAATCTCAACAATCAAATAATCAAGCCTTCGGTCGCGGCGCGGAGATCTGGTGACACAAAAACGTTCATAGATTCGCTGATTCGTGTTCGCGATCCACCTTGGTGCAGAATTTACTGTTTACACTCAGTCAAGTTCTCTTAAAAAGGGGGATGTATTCCCACTTCAAGATTTATTGTTCGCTGTCGAGCATAATCACACGATGCTCATTCAGCAGTATGATTGACTCCTTACCGGACGACGAATATGAAACCTTTCTACTCGGAAGACGGTAAGCCTAATAGAAAAATACCGATCAAGAATTTCACCGTCACCGAGCTTTGAAGGATTGCTCCGAATTTTCCTGACTTCAGACCCGGCTACGGTACTATCTACCGATTGGACCAGGACAGACGATGCGGCTGAAGATATGGATATGCAATTAAGCAATGGTTCAACCTCTTTCAATTTTGATGTAAGTTTTTCTGCCCCCTCCCCTAGTATTAGTAAGGAATTTAAACAGGTTAAACGTAAAGCTAGCAATTCTAGTCCAAATTCTAAAATTTCTAAAGTTAAAGATTTTACTATAACTGCTAATAATAAATTTGAAAAGCTTGAGGAAACTATGGATAACTCTGTTCCGCAACCTAGCTCTAGTAAAAGTAACAGTCCTAGAAAAATTAAGCCTCCTAAAGGCAAATTCATAATTGTAAAATGTGGTAATAAGACTCAGGTTCTCAAAAATCTCGGAAAAAAACAGTGCAATTTTACTGCTGTCCCGGCGGGAGATTTTCTCAAACTCTACACAGATTCTAAAGACAACGACTCTATCTTGTCAAAGCTAGCGGAGATAAAAATTCAGTGCTATTTAATGCAAGACCATTCTTCCGATCCCCCCCCCCTTTAAGGCTGTTATTCGTGGACTTCCTGTGGATTCTAATGTTCTGGATATTGAGGACGCTCTTACTTCCCAAAAATTCAACGTTAAGAAAGTTACTCAAATGGTCAGTTTTAAAACCAAGAGACCTATTCCCCTATTCCAAATTCAACTGGCCAATACTGATAATAGTAATGAAATATTCAAAACTGATAAGCTTGTGTTTTTCAGGGTTCAGGTCGAGAACTACAGGAGTGTTTCCCGTACGATTCAGCGTTTTAGGTGTCAATTTTTCCATCATTCTGCAAATAATTGTAGAATGAAGTCAAGACTGTCAAATGCTCAGGCGAACTTGAAACCAGAGAGTGCGAGCTTGGTAAAGGAAAAATTGAAACACCTAAATACTGTAATTGTGGTGGGGACCACCCTGCCAGTTATCGAGGCTGCCCATCCTTCCCTGAGAATAGGAAAAAGACATTTATTACTAAAAAAGTCCAGCCCCAAGTTAGTTATGCCAAAATTACTTCTCCTATTCTCAACTCAGCCCCCCTCGAGCATTCCTCTTAACCCCCCCCCCCTCCCAATTCGTTTAATGAATTTTCTAATGTACTTAATGAAATCGTTAGGGAACTTAATCTAAATAACTTTTCGGAACTTCTTTCTAAATTTAAAATTGCTCTCAGTAAAATGAAAAATTGTCAGGATGTTATATCCAAAAGTAGTATTCTCTGGGAAGTCCTCGGAGAAGAGTCTTCCAACTACCTTAAATGGTAGTTGGACTTTATTTTTATGGCGTAAAAATGCACTGGCTCTGTTTTCTTTTTAATTATTTTCTTTTATTTTACTTTTTGTTTATTTTATTTATTTTTTTTACTTTAACTTAAATTATATTTTACTATCCTTAAACTCTCTCCTTTAATTGTTTTTATTCATTTTTATTTTAGCGTTAGGTTTGGCGGTTAGCATTCAGCTCTGTTATTCATGCCGAAAAGGAGCCTTTTTCAAGGCTAAACTGTCCTAGACAGGCCGAGTGCCGGTGGATACAGGCTGTCTGCGACTCCGCCCCCTCCCCCAATCCCCGTAAGGATCCCTTTCTTTCTGTTTTTTTTTTTTTTTTTTTTTTAACCATTCTGCATCCATATCCAAGCTGCTATGTTACCACCTCATCTTTACTCTGCTATCGTCTATCACTGTGAACTCCCTCAGTTTATGAGTCCGATATTCCAGTTTATGAGTCCGAAAATAATTAGGAGGGGCGGGAACGGTGGGCGAATGAACAAGCGCACCGTGCGCGCGTGTATAAGCTACTGCATTCAGTGGAAGCCCGGACCAATTATTCCACCGATGAGAGAAGAATTATTTTTTCTGTATTTTACATTTATGTTCTTACCTTAAGACAATATAATGATTCATTAAGAGCGTCGAACATAAATGCGCGCGCCCAGCGCACAATGGCCTGCGCTGCCGTAGGCAGTGAGGTGAGGACCCGGAGCGACATTTTTCGTGATCAGAATTTTTTTTTTCTCTTTCTTTCACATGATAAAAATTAATGCAATTTTGAGAATTTATTAATTATATTGATTCATTTAAAAATAGTGACCAGCGAAGCGAGCGTAGCCTGATAGTTTTTAATAAATTTCACAGTTTTAGTCTAAAAATTAATGTTGCCAGATGTAGGGAGAAATCCCTACAGTAGGGTTTTTTAGCTCTGATTTTGGCGTAGGGGGGGATTTTTTATAATTTCTGATTTGGAGGTATTTTACTATTATCTAACGAAAATTATAAAATTCTTTTTAAAAACGCAAAAAGCTTTAAACTTATCTGTAAAAAAGTTGCTTACAATACCTTGTTTCTAATTATTTTATTACAGATTGATGCGAAGTGAAACATCTCATAACTCAGAGTTACCAACATCTATAATTTATTCCAGTGTATTATTAGTACCGCCCTCTACTTCTCGTACTTCTACTACTTTTTTTTTTATAAGAGTTGTTTTCTTCCTATTTAATCTTAGTTACATACTGGGGAAAATTACTGAAGAAAGTTAGTAAGGGAGAAAAAAGGACATTATTATGATTGCACCAGCATAAAAAATAATAGTTGGAAAATTTTACATATTTTTTGTATGTCCTCCCTTTTATTATTATTATTCTTATTCCGAAATGCTAAATTTATTATATAATTTTAATAAAAAACATAACATTTATTTAATATTTTAACATTATTAGCATTAAAGTTTTAAAATAAATGGGACAATAAGTCATGTACATGTTAAAATTTAATTTCCTGAAACTGCCAATTGCAGGGATGGAACACGGGCGCAGAATTCATACCGAAATCCGTTTAAGAAATTTCTCTACATATAATATCGTCGATTTAAGAAGTAGAAAAGTTTCTTACATTGATAGTGGTATGAATTCTGCGCCCGTGTTCCATCCCTGCAATTGTCAAGTTATTTGTAATTTGTATACACCAAATTCTCAAATAAAATATATTGTGCAGTACAAAATATTAATCGTAAATATATTATACTGATCTAAAAGTGTATTTTATTTTGTTTTACGTCAGAATGCGTTGTCTTTCGTTTTCCTTTCTGTCTTTTTATTTCTCTTTGATGTGCTCACACCACCCATTTCATGTAGCCACATCCCCTGAGGAGTAAGGTACTTATCAAGTCGATATTTGCTGGTTTAACATTGATTATTTATTTCTAAATTAAATTTATTAGGTAAGTTTGATGCGAAAAGATGTCAAAGGAAATTAGCTGTTTGATTTAATAATTTAATAGAATAAAGAGCTAACAGTATTAAATGTAAACAAATTATAGAAACATAGTCCATTTTATTTATTGTGTTTTCACGAATATACATTTGCATACATATATTAGGTACTTGTTTTTATTTGTCCGTTTTTTCAACAATCAACTTATGTGTATATTAATAAGAATGAATCATTTCTTTTGTTTTAATGCTAGAAAATATTAAAATAATAATAATATGATTTTATATAATTTCTAATAATAGTTTTGAATCGTAGGGCATTTTGTAGGGTAAAAATATTTTAACGTAGGGAATGTAGGGATTTTTTCTCCATTAAGTAGAGATAATTAAAATTTTCATCTGGCAACACTGCTAAAAATATCTGAAAACACTGGTCTAAATAATCAGTTAACACTCTGGCAAGACCCGTTCTCTCTATGGTCAGAGTACACAACTACGAACAGGAAGTTGTGAATTCGATCTTCACGATAGGAAGTGAAAAGGAAATGTGTAAAAGTTTTTACAGATTTTACAAAATATTTTAAGATAGAATAAGAAATTAAATGACAAAATTGAATATTTGCAGGCATTTTCGAAGTAGAAAACTATAAATTTGTAACGACACAAAATGGCAGATTGAAAGAAATAGTCCTGTCGTACTAATAAATATGTAAATATCGGCTTTGTACTTTTGAATAAAATTGTATAATGTTTTTATTTATATGTCTAGTAGTCTTTTTGAATGTGCTATTTTATAAAACAGTCATTCTTACGAAGTGGAACTTGTATAATTGACGTATCATAGTCAATAACTTTTCTACGTAACCCCGCCCTTTATAACAGCAAACGTAAATCTACGATACCCCTCTTAGGCAGTCATAACGTAAAGACGTAGATCTACGTGGCCCGTCAAGTGGTAAAAAATTTGCAGCTATGGCATTATAAATAATTAGTTTACTAATAAAAAATATATTTATTTATTTATTTAAAACAAAATGCAAATGACCTACATACCACAATAAATACACTTTTGAAATAAGATTCAGCTTTATGTTTTTAAGTTCCAATTAAACATCTCTTAACACCTGCTTAATACTGACATCTATTTACTTTAAGCTTTGCGCGCAACTACGGAATTGTTTTATATTAACTTAGAATCAAAACATCAGTTGCTATTGGATATTGTAAAAGAGTCTTTTATTAGATCTTAATTATGTATTCTACAAACAGATTCAAAACTTTCCCTCATTCATTATTTATATTTTTGTGCTTAATGGTCAATTACGGATAGTCATCCTAGTTCTAGTAAAATCACCAAAAAGTATGATATCTTTATATTAATTATTTTCATAGCAGAATCATAAACAGTGAAAATATTTCTAATAAAATGTATGTGTTGCTTTTACCTGTTGACTGTGACTGTATGATATGGTGACCATATGTCCTCGAAATTCGAGGACAGTCCACATTTTGAAATCGTTTTTCAAAATTTGAAAAAAAAAAAAAAATCTGGAAATGAAATTATTTATCATATTTATTATTGCTTAAATTCTCATTTATTTAGCACAAACTATACCTCTGTAATTTGGTAATTGTAAACGTTATTAATGCTAATATATTATGAAGATACTTTAATATGAAAACAGGAATAAACTACTACGTCAGAAACGCCAAAGAAAAATTATTGAGGTGCATACAGCTGTTTCGGTAGCCTAAAGCGTACCGTCTTCAGTGCAAAAAGAATTCTGAATCTGGAGAAGTGCTCATATATATAGGAGAGGGACCGGATTAAGTTCAACCGGGTTGAACTTAAGTTCGACCAACTAAATTTGCTCCGAAATAAATTATAAAAAATAGCAATTCTGCATATTTTTAAAATGTCCTCCCTCTTTTATTATTCCGAAATGATAAAATTATTATAAATTTTAACAAAGAATAAAAGATTTGTTTAATATTGTGGTAATTAACCGTCAAATTTTGAAATAAATTGGACAATATAAGTTCTTTTAAAATGAAGTTTTCTGGAATTTTCAAATGTTTACATCAGCAAGTCTCAAGCTTTTCTTATACGCCCACCCTTCCCATCCAATATATTGTGCAGTACTGACAAAATCTTGTTCATAAATGTATTATCTAAATGTGCATTTTATTTTTACGTCAGAATGTGTTTTCTTTTGTTTTCCTTTTTGTAAATTAACCTTTTTAATTCTCTTTGCTATGCTCACACCACTTATTTAATGTAGTCACACCCCCTGAAGAGTCACACCCATTTACTAAGTATAAAGGATATAAGTCCATATTCTTGAGGTTCAGGAGAGGAAAAATAAAGTTGACCTAACTAAAAACTAATCAGAAGAATCGATTAGGAAAAAGGGAATATGTTGGTTTATACCCTTTATACCGTTCAGTGATTGTCAACCTTCATTTAATAAAGGGAAGAAATGGAATTAAATATTCTATGCCAAAGATTAATACTAAATTTCTGACTTGAATCTTTTTTTACCAATGGATTTTCTCAAAGACTAAATTGCATGGATTTAAATCCTTTATACCAATCAATAGAGAATTTTTTTCTGAGTCTGACTATGTACTTAACTCGAAATTGACATTTTTGGACTTGAATCCTTTATACTTATCAGTACAGATTTGTTCGTTTAACATTTAACAGAATGTCAGTATTCAGACTAACAGTATTCCGTGCTGCCAGATTGAGGGAAATTTTTATCCTACATCACCCATCAAATTTTAATTGTGACGGCCGACTAATCATTTCTAAGACATCTTGCGGAAAATCCTCGAAGGAACTAGGCAATTGTAACATTTCAAATTTAGTGATGGCTATTGAACAGTATTGCTAGATGAAAATTTAAATTATCCCTGCTTAATGGAGAAAAAATCCCTACATTCCCTACATTAAAATATTTTTACCCTACAAAATACCCTACGATTCAAAACTATTAATAGAAATTATATAAAATCATATTATTATTATTATTTTAGTATTTTCTAGCATTAAAAGAAAAAACAAAAAAGATCCATCTTTATTAATATACACGTAAGTTGATTGTGGAAACAAACGGACAAATAAAAACAAGTACCTAATACATGCATGCAAATGCATATTTGTAAAAACATAGTCAGAGCTGCCAACCTAATCCGGCAAATTGTTTGTACCGAACCTTTTTTAAACCACTTAATTTTTAGAGTAATTCTCTTCAAATATATTTGCGATGAATTAAGAAAACGAATACTCTAAAATTTAAGTGGTGTAGAAAAAGGGGCGGTACAAACAAATTGCCGGATTAGGTTGGCAGCTCTGCATAGTAAATAAAATGGACGATGTTTCTATAATTTGTTTAAATTTAATACTGTCAGCTCTTTATTCTATTAAAACTTTAAATCAAACAGCTAATCTCCTTTGACATGTTTTCGCATCAAACTTCTAATAAATTTAATTTAGTAATAAATAATCAATGTTAAACCAGCAAATACAGGGATGGAACACGGGCGCAGTATTCATACCACAATCAATGTAAGAAAATTTCCTACACGTTAAATCAACGATATTATAGGTAGTAAAATTTCTTAAACAGATTCTGGTATGAATTCTGCGCCCGTGTTCCATCCCTGCAAATATCGACTTGATGGGTCCCTTACTCCGAATCCCTAGGGGGTGTGGCTACACGAAATGGCTGGTGTGAGCACATCAAAGAGAAATAAAAAAAACTAATTTACAGAAAGGAAAACGAAAGACAACACATTCTGACGTAAAACAAAATAAAATACAATTTTAGATCAGTATAACAGGGATGGAACACGGGCGCAGAATTCATACCACTATCAATGTAAGAAAATTTTCTACTTCTTAAATCAACGATATTATAGGTAGAGAAATTTCTTAAAAGGATTCCGGTATGAATTCTGCGCCCGTGTTCCATCCCTGGTATAATATATTTACTATTACAGGGTTCGTACGGGCCTTATTTTTTCCCTGAGTCTCACACCAGTATTCTGAAACAATAAAATTAATCTTAATCAGGAAAACTTATTTTATAGCGAAAATCGTTCTAAAACATTTACTGGTATAAGACTCAGGGAAAAAATAAGGACCGTACGAACCCTGTATTAAGATTTTGTACTGCAAAATATATTTTATTTGAGAGGTGGGTTTATACAAATTACAAATAACTTGACAATTGGCATTTCGAGGAAGTTTAATTTTAACATGTACATGAGTTATTGTCCAATTTATTTTAAAACTTTGATGTTAATTATATCAAAATATTAAATAAATGTTATATTTTTTATTAAAATTATATAATTTTACCATTTCGGAATAATAATAGTAATAATAATAAAAGGAAGGATATATTAAAAATATGCAAATTATCCAGTATTATAATTTATGCCGACGCAATCATAATAATGCCCTTTTTTTACCTTTACTATTTTTCTTTAGTAATTTTCCCCAGTATGTAACTAAGATTAAATAGGAAGAAAACAACATCTTATAAGAAAGTAGTAGAAGTACGAGAAGTAGAGGGCGGTACTAATAATACACTGGAATAAATTATAGATGTTGGCAACTCTGAGTTATTAGATGTTTCACTTAGCATCGATCAATTTATCAGAAACAAGTCATTGTAAGCAACTTTTTTACAGATAAGTTTAAAACTTTTTGCGTTCTTAAAAAGAATTTTATAATTTTCATTAGATGGTAGAAAAATCCCTACAAAATAGAATTTTAAAAAAATCACACACCCCCGACGCCAAAAGCAGAGCTAAAAAACCCTACTGTAGGGAGAAATCCCAACATCTGGCAGCACTGCTATTGAATAAAAAATTCCCTCAAATCTGGCAGCGCTGGTTGTATTTTCTGTGTTTGTCCCTGTTTCCGGAATTATTTTAAAAGAAAATAAACATGTATATATGGGCGTTGTACTTTTATTGAATAAGTACTATTTTTTAATAAAAAAAATTGTATAATCTTTTCATTTACATGTCTAGTAGTTCTTATGAATGTGAAATCTGATAAATATCCACTCTTACTAAGTAGAAATTTCATAATTGACATATCATAGTCAATAACTTTTCCACGAACCCCTCCCTTTAACACAGCAAACGTAAATCTACGTTACCGGTCTTAAAGTACAAGAACGGAGGTCCAATACCGTAACGTCATACACCCTGTGCGGAGGATTTCTGGTAGGAGGTGTTGGATATTCACGGGCAGTGACCACGCCCCACGTGTATTCTTTCTTCAATATTTTAGGGTACATGAAAGCACCAGCCAGTACCAAACTATATATAATGTATTTGAATATATGTACAAAAGAAATATATATATTACAGTAACAATAAAATCACTGGTTAATAAAATCAGCCGCTTAATCTGATCAAATTGCCAGGACCGGAATCAAATAAATACAAACTATTGTTGGAACCACCGCTTAATAAAATCAGCATCGCCGGTTAATAAACTAAAAAAAATATCCTCAACAGCAAAAATTATCATTTATGCATACTAAAAAAAAAATTCATTTACATTGTAATTTTTTTTTTTTTTAATAATAAAAGAAATTAAAGTACCCGTTATCGCTCATTTGTCGAAAATTTTACACTTGCAGCATAGTTAGAAATTAAACATGCCCCATACAACTTCCCTGACAATTTCAAAGAACGTATTCTTCAAAACGCAGTAATAAATTACAAATTTGATTTGATTTGCAAATGATGCATATATATATTTTTTAATTTTTAATTATTAAAAGACAATTTTTAGTTCTTATTTTGAAATAGCTATAAATTAAGAGGTTCAAACGGAAAGATTTTAAATTTATAAGAAAAGCGTCAACTTTTGGAAAAATAAAATAATGATGATTTTCTTTGAAGGAAAGCGCATAGAAATTTGGAATGCGTTTAATTTACTTATATCGAAGGAATAAATAATTATTTATCAAAAATTAATTAATATTGTTTACTAATTCCATTATTTGTTACCTTTTGAAATTTCTTTCCAAATTCAGGGAATTAATACCATTTCATTGAGTGCAGGAACGGTCGCCGGATATAAAAATCAGCCGCTTAATAAAGTCACTTTGCCTCAGAACGAATGTGATTTTAATAAGCGGTGGGAACTGTATTCATATATTTTTTTCAATGTATTTTTTTTTAATTAGACAAAAATGTGGATTTTATGGGCGTGTTTTTGAAAAATATGGGACCCTTAAGGGTTAATTAAAGTTTTACAAAATAGTGATAAAATGTGATCAAATATGCAATGAAATATTGCAACATGTTGAAGCGTTTATATACATTCTTAAGATGTCAATATATTGCCATTGGTAAAATAATTCATTAAATAACTTGAAAATGTAAATATAATCAGACATCAATAAAACAAATTCAATTATTTCACTTTTAAAAATTTTTAATTCAAAATATCGTGATTAATAATTATGATTTTTTAATTTAAATTTTTATTTTGTTTAGAACCATTTTGATTAGCATCTAATATGTGTGCGTGTGTACAACCTCTGTGCAAATGAAAGGGGGAAAAAAAAGAAAAAGAAATTGCCAGTACTTCCATAAATAAATAAAATTAAATCTTTTAGTGTGTTAATGAACTAGGAGATGGCACCAAAGCTATAGTGTTATTCTGCTGAATTACATAATAAACTCAGGAAAAAAAAAATAAAATAAATAAAGACAATAATTTTATAAATTTCTAAAAGCCCAATTTTGTAACAAATACAAAATAATAATTATTTAAAATTAAAAAATGCGTTCTTAAATAATCATTAATTCAAATACTTATTAATATATTTCAATATCAATATGCGAATAAATGTTAGATAAAAAATAAAGCTAAAATAATTTTGCATGTTAAATAATTCACTTTGATTAACATTTAAGTATCCTTTTAAGATTATAAAAATTTCAAATACATTACAGTCAAATTCTATATGGTAACAATTGCAAGCAAGTAATTTTTTCTACACTGAAGGATTGAAAGATCTTTATTTAGTATTGTTTAATTTACTGGATTCTTTAGTTCATTTTTTTGCAATCTCTTAAATTTTAATATTGCAGCACGTAATAACGACATTTAACTATATTAAAAAATAAAAATGGTAGATTTGTTTCTGAAAAGGCAAACATTTTGGCTTTTAAAATATAAAATCATTAAGACCATTATCATTTTGCTTGTGTGTGGCATGACAGCCGAACCATTTCTGTTTCCGAAATCATGTAAAGATTGTATGTATGCGTCTTCAGTTTTTGGAGAAATAAACAAGGTTACTTTGGTATACTATTGTCGCGGAGAGCTGCTGATATAACAGCGTTCATCCGCATGTTAGAAACACCATAACAATGGTACCGTGACCAGTAGCAAACTAAATTTGCAAAAATTTTATTTAAAAACGGACTGTTTCATACCATCTGGTGTGAGAATAGTATTTTATTACTTTTTAGATATTAATCCTTGCTTTACCAAGATGGAGTCATTTTTAACTTGAAATTTGGTTAAGGTTAAGCCCGCCTCATTCAAAAAGTGTGCTAATTCGCGACAAATAGCAAACGTAACCAGTGGAATGTAGCAACTTCTAAACCATACAAAAAGGCGCGGTGCTGGTAATTTTTGCAAAACGTGCCAAGAGGCACCTGAAAGCAATTTTTCTGCAGTAATGCCTTGATCTTGTGAAAGCGAGGGTTAATTCGTTCGTTAGCCATAAATTTCAAAAATTGATACAGAAAAACAAACAATTTCAAATCTAAAATATTTTTCGAAAACTTTTCCTATTTTTTACCCTTTAGGTTTTAACTCTAGAACTAAAATAGAAAAAAAAAAGAGTGGAGACTAATTTAGTACGAAAGGACTACATATATTTGTATTTTAACACCCTTTCAAGAAAACAAATAAATAAATAAATAAATAGATTGCGCCCAGTACAGGGATGGAACACGGGCGCAGAATTCATACCGGAATCTGCTTAAGAAATTTCTCTACCTATAATATCGTTGATTTAAGAGGTAGAAAAGTTTCTTACATTGATAGTGGTATGAATTCTGCGCACGTGTTCCATCCCTGCCAGTAAAATTCTTAAACACATATTCAAATAATGTAGTGATTTTTAATTCCAAACAATTAATATAATTTTAATGCATTAATTTTATAACATCTTCTACCAATTGCTTAAGACTAATTTACTAAATATTTTAATCAGTAATATAATTTTAAGAACAATTTCATATTTATTATTAATAATTAACAGTTTCAATTTCTACGGAAAAAAACATAATGTATTAAAAAACTATAAACCAATTATTCGATATTTAAATTATACTGAAAATTCATCACAGATTAATAAGAAATAATCCATTATTCATTCTTATTTAATCGTAACACTATTTGGAGAGAATTGCTCTAAATATAAAGTGGCATTTTCAAGGGGCGTTAACAAGTCTACGCTTATTAATGTGATGGTGGGCAGTCCTGCTTTAGTCGCGGAGATCTGCTGAATCAACAGCGTTCATCCGCATGTCTGAAACCATATACATTGGTATCCGAACCAGTAAGAAAGTATACTTGCTAAAAATATTTGTAAAAAAATAATATTTTATATTATCTGGTGTGAGAATAGTATTTTATAACTTCGTTTAAATATTAATTCGTTAGCCATAAATTTTAAAAGTTTATTCAGAAAGACTCACACAATTTCAAGTAAAAAATATTTTTCGAAAACTTTAGTATTTTTTACCATTTTGGTTTTCACTCTAGCACTAAAACAGAAAAAAAAAAAAAAAAAAAAAAAAAAAGAAACTAGGGATGAAATTTTGTCTGTGACATAATTATATGTCTAAGACAGTATATGAAATTCTGTCTGTGACAGCATCTAATTTAGTACGAAATTACTACTTATATTTGTATGTTAACACCGTTTCAAAAAAATAAAAATAAAAAGTAATAATAATAATAATAATAATAATAATAATAATACAGGGCGCTCAGTAAAATACTAAAACACGTATTAAAATAATTTATTCACTTTTAATTCCAAATAAATTAATAAAATTTGAATGCATTAATTGTAAAGTATCTTCGCCTAATTGCTTAACACTCATTTACTAAATATTTTAGTTAGTAAAATAATCTTAATAACAATTTCGTATTTATTATTAATAATTAACAGTATCAATTTCTACTGAACAAAAGATAATGTGTTTAAAAAACTATAAACCAATTATTCGATATTTAAATTATACTGAAAATTCATCACAGATTAATTAGCATTAATCCAGTAATTTCTCAAAAACATAATTAATATCAATGTACTCATCTTATAAATCGGAAAATAACACAAATCTATATAGTATATAAGAGAGTACTTCCACTTATTCACTGACTCATCAACGCACAGCAAAATCTACTGGGGCCACTGACTCGAAACTGGGTCAGAGAAAAGAACATATTGTGTAAGCACTCCTAAGGAGCGATTTTGAAAAATTCGCCCCCCAAGGGGGAAAGGGGGAAAGACGTGATTTCACATGCGCAAAACGTGGTTCCGCATTATCCTATATATTTCAAAAAAAAAAAAAAAAAAAAAAAACAGATATACCTGAAATTTTTGCTCTAAAATATAGCTAATACAAATACATAAAAACCAGTTTCTGAAATTTTAGAAATTCAGCCCCCAAGAGGTACAGGGGGGATGGGGGGCAAAACGTGATTTGACATAAACCTTTATATCGCAAACAGAAAAAAAGACACATGTGAGATTTTTGCTCTAAAATATAGCTCCCCTCCTACAAATACAAAAAAACTTATTTCTTTGATTTTAGAAATTTGTCCCAGGTGGGCGGGAAGGGGGAGGGTCTATGGGGCAAAAAAAAAAAAAAATATATATATATATATATATGAACTGAAATACAATTACACAATTCAAAATTGGTACAGATTGGTTTCAGAGGCCCGCAAGTCGAATGAGAATATTTTCAAAAGTGTAAAGCTATTAGGAAGAGCGGAGGTGCGGGGGAAAAAAAAATGAGTTAGATTGTTCAAAATTGGTACGTAGAGGTTTTTTGATGCCTGCATACTTGCCAACACACTGATTAATATTTCATAGTGTTGTTAGTCCCACCCTTTTTTTCAGACTAATAAATATTTAGAGTAATATTTTTCAAATGTAATCACGATTGAATAAGAAGAAAAATACTCTAAAAAGGTACTGGTGTGAAAAAGAAGGCGGGGTAACAATACTACGGAATATTAATTAGTACGTTGGCAAGTATGTACCTGTAAATCGATTGCGGATATTTTATAATTTGTAAAGTTATTACGAGGTGCGGGAAGGGGGGGGGGCGAGTGGTAATAAAATAAAAATAGAGTTAGATCTTTCAAAATTGGTACATAGAGGTTTTTGTTACCTACAAATCGATTGTGGATATTTTCGAATTTATAAAATTATTAGGATAGAAGAGAAGGGGAGGGGCGATGGGGCAAAAATATAGAAGTGATAGAGCGTTGAAAATTAGTATAATTGGATTTTAAGGCCCGATAAATCGATTGTGGATATTTTCAAAAGTGTAGAATTATTACAAGGGGCTGACGCAAGGACAAAAAAAGAAAAAAAGAAATTCAGATGGAACATTCGAAATTAGTATTACAAGGTTTAAAAGCCCGAGAAAACGATTGTGGATATTTCTGAAAGTGTAAAATAATTAGGAGGGACGGGAACGGTGGGTGAAGTAACAAGAGCACCGTGAGCACGTGTACACGCTGCTGCATTCATTGGAGGCCCGGACCGATTATTCCACCGATGAGAGAAGAATTATTTTTTCTGTATTTTATATTTATGTTTTTTCCTTACGATAATATAATGACTCATTAAGAGCGTAAAACATATATGCGCACGAAGCGCGCAATGGCCTGCGCTGCCGTAGGCAGTGGGGACTCGGAGCGAAATTTTTCCTGATCAGAATATTTTTTTCTCTTTTTTTCACATGATAAAAACTAATACAATTTTGAGAATTTATTAAATATATTGATTCATGTTAAAATAGTGACTAGCGAAGGGGGCGTAGCCTGATAGTTTTCAATAAATTTCACAGTTTTAGTTTAAAAATATTTGAAAACATTGGTTTAAATAATCAGGTAACGTTCTGGCAAGACCCGTTCGCTCTGTGGTCAGAGTACACAACTACGAACACGAAGGTTGTGCAGGACCTGATTAAGGGGGAAGCTCGCTCTTTACACATTATTTATACTTACACCGTTATTTTTTAACAAATACTTTCGTGCTATAATAAACAGAAAATTTTCATTAAAAATTATTTTAAAAGATTTCTGGTGTCTAATAATGGTGAGTAAATTGGATTGTTTTACACCGTTCATTTTTTATAAAAAATATTTCCTCGTCAAAGCGTGGAATTTCTATGACATGAAGTAAAAAATAATTGTAAAAATGTTCCGGTATGAGCGAGCTTCCCCCTTAATCAGGCCCTGAGGTTGTGAGTTCGATCCTCACCGGTAGGAAGTGAAAAGGAAATGTGTAAAAGTTTTTACGGATTTCACAAAATATTTTAAGATAGAGTAAGAAATTAAATGGTAAAATTGGATATTGACAGGCGTTTTCGAATTGCAGCACTATAAATTGGTAACGATGCAAAATGGCAGATTGGAAGAAATAGTCCTGTCGTACTAAAAAACGATGGGCAGAATTTAATTTAGTGCGACAGTACTACTTATATTTGTATTTTAACACCCATTCACTTAAAAAAAAAAGTAATAATAATAATAGAGGACGCTCAGTAAAATTCTTAAACACATATTCAAATAATGTAATGATTTTTAATTCAAAATAAATTAATAAAATATGGTTGCATTAATTGTACAGTGTCTTCCCCTAATTGCTTAATACTCATTTACTAAATATTTTAATTAGTAAAATAAATTTAATAACAATTTCGTATTCATTATTAATAATTAACAGTTTCAGTTTCCACAAAACAAAACATAATATTAAAAAAACTATAAACGAATTATTCGATATTTAAATTATACTTAAAATTCATCATACGTTAATTAATATTAATCCATTAATTTCTCAAAAATATAATTAACATCAATATACTCATCTTATAACACACATCTTAAATAAATTTCACAGTTTTAGTCTATAAATATCTGAAAACACTAGTCTAAATAATCAGGAAATAATCAGTCCATACCCGTTGGCTCTGCAGTCAGAGTACACAACTACAAACCCGAAAGATGTGAGATCTATCCTCCCTGATGGGAAGTTTAATATATATATGTGTGTAACAGTTTTACGGATTTCACAAAATATTATAAACTAACAGGCAACGCCCGTTTCGCTGGTCCCTATTTTTAAATGAATCACTATAATGAATTCTCAAAATTGCATTAATTTTTATCACGTGAAAAAAAAGAGAAACAAAAACTGAGTAGGAAAAATGTTGCACCGGGTTCTCACTGCCTTCGGAAAAAATTCCCAAAATGCTCTAACCCTTATTTCTATTATTTTCCCACTTCGCCCCCCCCCCTCCTGTCTATCCTAATAATTTTACAAATTTGAAATATCCGCAATCGATTTGTAAGTATCAAAAACCTCTATGCACCAGTTTTGAACGATATATCTCTATTTTTATTTTTTTTGCCGCTCTACTCCCCCCCCCCTTCCCGCCCTCCCAATAATTTTAAAAATTCGAAAATATCCGCAATCGTTTTGTAGGTATTGGAAACCTCTATGTACCAATTTTGAATCATCTAACTCTATTTTCTTTTTTTTTTGCCCCTCTGCCCCCCCCCCCTTTTCCCGGCCCTCCTAATAACTTTACACTTTCAAAAATATCCCCATTCGACTTGCAGGCCTCTAAAACCTATCTGTACCAATTTTGAACGGCCTAAATGTAATTCTATTTGTTTTTGACCATAGCCCCCCCTTACCGTCCCCCCCCCTTCCCGCCCCACCTAATAATTTTAAAAATTGCAAAATATCCGCAATCGATTTGTAAGTATCGAAAACATCTATATACCAATTTTGAACGACGTAACTCTATTTTTATTTTTTGCCCCCCCCCCTCTCCCCTCCCCCTTTCCCGGCCCTCCTAATAACTTTACACTTTCGAAAATATCCCCATTCGACTTGCAGGCATCTAAAACCTATCTGTACCAATTTTGAACGGCTTATCTGTATTTCTATTTGTTTTTGCCCCATAGCCTCCCCCTTGCCGCCCCACCCCCTTCCTGCCCCTCCTAATAATTTTACAAATTCGAAAATATCCGAAATCGATTTCTAGGTATCGAAAACCTCTATATACCAATTTTGAACGATCTAACTCTATTTTTTTTTTTTTTTTTGCCCCCAAATCTCCCCTCACCCCCTTTCTGCCCCTCCTAATAACTTTACACAATCGAAAATATCCTCATTCGACTTGCAGGCCTCTAAAACCTATCTGTATCAATTTTGAACGCCCTAACTGTATTTCTATTTGTTTTTGCCCCTTAGTCCCTCCCCCCCCCCTGCTGCCCCACCTGGGGCTGAATTTCTAAAATTCCAGAAATCAGTTTTTAGATATTTGCATTAGCTATATTTTAGAGCAAAAATTTCACGCATATCTATTTTTTTGTTTGAGATATATAGGATTATGCGAAATCACGTTTTACACATGTAAAATCACGTTTTGCCCCCCCCCGCCCCCCTTAGGGACCGAATTTTGAAAATTCCAGAAATTGTTTTTTTGACATTTGTATTAGCTATATTTTAAAGCAAAAATTTTAAGGATATTTGTTTTTTTTTTGTTTGAGATATGAAGGATTTTGTGAAATCACGTTTTGCCCCCCCCTCCCCCCCTTGGGGGCGAATTTTGCTTCTTAGTGGCGAAATCGCTTCTTAGTGGATGCCTACGTCATAGAAAGACTATTGTCACAAAATTTCATGCTTCTAGGTCCAGGGGTTTGGTCTGGGCGTTGATTGATCACCCCTCACTCACTCACTCAGGAAGTGTTCTTTTATATATATAGAATAGAGTAAGAAATTAAATGGTAAAATTGGATATTGGCAGGTATTTTCGAAGTGGAACACTATAAATTAGTAAAAACGCAAAATGTCAGATTGAAAGAAATAGTCATGTCGTACTAATAAAATAAAATAATAAAAGGTATATCATTCGTCCTAGAAATTAGACCACAAGTGAAATCAATTATTCTGTAAGCAACCATTTATTTTCACGTTTATGTAAAGTATGTATTATTCTTGCATAAAAGATTATATAAATCTTATGAATTACGATACAGCATTGAATCTATATTGTTATACTAAATATTTAATGGATAGTTAAAATTTTATTATCTCTATATATTAAAAAAAAGTTACGGTTAACGGCGTCAAATTCTTTTGTCTCCGACAGCATCTTCTAACGGAGGGCAGGGTCCTTCGCGTCATGAGAGAAATCAATGTGTTCCGATTACTCCAAGGCAGACATTTCAGCTGCTTAGAATTTTCTATCATTTTAATTAAAGAAGTTTTTAACTAAAAACGACAAGTTTATGAAGGTACTCTATTTGCCATTTTGAAAAAAATTTCACCCAGTGACGTTGCTCTTCTGTCATGAAGTCATTTTTCACGGGAAAATTAAAATATGATCCATGGTTGTACGTAGGTAGGTAGATAGGTAGGTTGGATTTAATATCGCACCAATACTGAGCTATGGGTCTAAAACGCACCCTTAGAGATGTTCGCGAGACATGCCATCACAATTTTGATCCTTCACGGAGGGGATCCCCGCTTTGGTGATCTCCACAGGTATAGTGTGGATGGGAACATGGACAACTTTGCGGTCACGACAGATTTTATGTGCACCAGCCACCATTAGTGTACACGACAGTCTTTGGCCGGCTCAAGTATCGAATCGGCAATGTTCCAATTACGTGCTAGGCGCTTTACTGACTAGAGTACAGCGGCCCGAAACCATGGATGTAAAAAAGAAAGAAAATTAATATCAACTTTTTTTCTCTACTTTTAAAAAATTAATTTTCTTATAAGGGAAAATTAGAACATGATCCATGGCTGTAGGTAGGTAGATAATTAGGTAAGTTGTGTTTGACGTCGCACCATTACTGAGCTATGGATAATTGGCGACAGTCTGAGACGCACCACTAGGGATGTTCCGGGAACATGCCTCCACAGTTTTGGTGCTACACGAAGGGGATGGCTCCCCAGCCTCGGTGGCCCCCAGCAGCAAAATTTTGATGGGAACACGGAGGATACTGCGGTCAGGACATATTTTATATGTACCAGCCACCATTAATGTACACGAAGGTCTTTGGCCGGTTCGAGAACCGAAACCGCTATCTTCCAATTACGAGCACGGCGCTCTGCCGACTGGTGTACCGTAGTACGGATCTAAGGTTGTAAAAAAGAAATAAAAAGGGTCATATACTAAGCTATATTGTAAAATGGACTAGACATTATGAATTTCTTTCTATAATATAAATATTATATATTTCAATTTGACACGGATAATATAAGGATTTCCATAATAAATTTCTGCTTTTGTCTTGTAATATGCACTATTAATATTCCTTTTCAGTGAAAGAAAGCAGCGATTAGGCGGACAGAGCTCTGCATGTGTTAATAAGTAAAGTGAGTCGGGGGAGAGGCGGAGCCTCTTTCGGGGGTTGGTGAGCGGAGCGAATAGGAGGCGGAGCCCCCTAGTAGTATCAGAAATAAAAAAGGTACACGTGAGTCGTTACAAGATATTTCTCTTCGAAAACTTGCAAAATATAACAGACATATCGATAAGAAATTACGTAAATACATCTAACGTAAGTTCTTTTAAATAACAATTCTGTGTTTATTTTACTGAAGAGATTTAAATTTAAAGAAGCTTATTATTATTATTAGTAGTAGTAGTTAATATTACTATTACAATAGAGTTACAAGACATCAAAATAAAACTAGGTTCTCTGGAGGTATAGCTTTAGCCTCTTTCAGGGCAGAAAGTTGCAATCTAGTTAAGGCGCTCTCTAGGAAAATGCGGGACTCGTATATATTTACATTTGAAGCTAAGATTTTTATGTTGTTAAAATTAAGACTATGATCACTATCGAGAGAATGAATAACAAGTTTAGATCTTAAATAACCTGTTTTATATGAGCGTTTATGTTCCTTTAATCTCATTTCACCTCTTTTGCCAGATCAAAAGAATTTATAAAGATGAGTTCTATTTTTCATATAATTATGTATCTCCTAAAGTTATAAATTCCACTTACCGTACTACTATTCCCTATTATAAAGGTTTATCCGAAAATATCTCTAAATTACTTAGAACAGTCAATATTTCTACTAGTTTTAAACTTCAAATCCGTATTAGTAACTTTCTCTCAAACATTAAACCCGCTGTCCCCCCCTCCCCCCTAAACGTCTAGGTGTAACCTACAGTATTCCTTGCAAAAATTATAATTCTACTTATATCGGTGAAACTGACAAAACAGGTGAAATCAGATTAAAGGAACATAAATGCTCATATAAAACAGGGGATTTAAGATCTAAACTTGTAATTCATTCTCTCGATAGTGATCATAGTCCTGATTTTAACAACATAAAAATCTTAGCTTCAAATGTAAATATGTACGAGTCCCGCATTTTCCTAGAGGGCGCCTCTACTAGATTACAGCTTTCTGCCCTGAAAGAGGCTAAAGCTATACCTCCAAAGCCCCTACTTTTATTTTGATGTCTTGTAACTCTATTGTAAATATTGTGCTTCTTATGTTAATGACACTGAAGAGGGCTAGAGTTTAGCCGAAACGTTTGTCTTGTGTTTTCATGTTTATTAATTAACTATAAATAACATCTTAATAAATGCGTTTTTATAATGGGCATCTCATATGTCAAGTTTCGTGCAGTTGTAGGCCATATAAGATGAGATATAGCCTTCCCATTACTGAGAAAATTCTCAGTGTAGAAGCGCCATCTATTGGCTTATAAGCATCCAACTTGAATCGGCATGATATCTCATACTGGTCTTCACACATATCAAATTTTGTTTGTCGCAAAAGAACCTGGGATATAGCCTTTAATTAAATTGAAGACATCACTGTGTAGCAGCGCCACCTATTGAGCAAATTGACACAAAAAGTTGATAAGTACTAATTTATATCAAGTTGCATCGACATATAAATTTATATGCATTTCTGTGAAGTAGTTCCTGAGATATGGCTTTCACTTACATTGCGGAAATAGCTGTGTAGCAGCGCCACCTGCTTGCCGATAAGCATATAAATTGAATCAACATAATGTCTCATAATGACCTTTTTACATATCAGGTTTTGCATGATTATACGCAACAGATGCTGAGATATAGCCTCTCCTTAAATTGCGGAAATCGCTGTATAGCAGCGCCACTTGTTGAGTGGTTGACACCAAAATTTCATAGACGCTAATTTAGGTCAAGGTGCATCTACATATAAAGTTATATACAGTTCTGAGCAGTAGTTTCGGAGGTACAGTTTCCACAAAATTTTTGCCACACACAAACAAACATTTTCTAAAAATGGTAAAATCATGTATTATACCTCTCAAAAGGCGTAAATCCGTCGAAAACCGGCTGTCGAAAATTTTTACGAATCCAGTACTATCTTCTGTTGAATATAGAAGAAACTAAAAACGTGTTGATTTTTTTTTTGTTGTTGTTGTTGTTTTGTTCTTTTATTTTTGAGTTTTAAATAAATGCTTATATTTCCGTTATTTAATGTATTATCGCCACATAAATTCATCCACAAATTGAACTGGGTCAATATTAACATATCCTAAAGTTACAGTTCATTCCGTTCACTTAACGACATAGAGTGATCACGAACGATTTTGTTCAATTTGTTACCGGTCCCCTAAATGTTGTGTTAAACCAATCTTCACTGAAAAACATGGGGAATATCCAGTTCTTTAAATACCCAACGTCTGAAATCATTTCATCGAGAGATAAGTTTTAAATTTTAAAAGACTGATCGTTTGCAGATCTTTCTAAACTTTTGAGTAGAAGTGTATGTCCCAGTGGTAGTGAAAGGGTTAAATTACAATTGCAGCATTTGATAGTTTTCTATTAAAATAAGTAATAAGATCAAAAACTACATTTATTTGATAAAGATATTAAAAGGTGAAGATTATTGCTGCATTTCGCAACGACATGCTATCGACTTTTAGACAGTGATTTCCGACAGTGGGCGGTACTCTTGCAAATTTCTTTCTCCCCCCCCCCCCCTTTTGTCTTTTTTCCCAAGATTTTATGAATTAATGGTTGTATCGCAAATCGATACAAATTATAATTCTACTGATACTGATAAAAGTATTTGTAACCATAGATATTGATTCTACAGATACGAATATTGGATATGTTTGTAAGAAAAAAAATGGAACATACAAGTTGCAAATCAAGCCCAAAGGTGAAGTAACAGATTCACAAATAACAGGATTTCATGTCAGCTGCCAAGTAAGTAAAAATATTTTTGCCTATTTCTAATGAAGAATATCATATTAAAACCCGAATAAACTACTACGTCAGAAACGCCAAAGAAAAATATTGGAAATGCATATAGCTGTTTCGGCAGCCTTAAGCGTGCCGTCTTCAGTGCAAAAAGGCGTGCCGTTTTCAGTGCTTACCCTATTTTCCTAAATCCAGTCAAACCATAGCTAAAATTCTCAAACAATATGATTTTAAAATAATATTTTCGCCTTCCAATAAACTCACCTTTTCTCATTTAAAAGATCCCATTGATATGCATAATTCTTGTGGGCATTTATAATATTTCCTGCCAATGTGGTTTATCATATATTGGCCAAACTAAACGCAGTCTTAAATTTCGTCTAAAAGAACACATGAATTACGTCCGCAAACAAGAAATCAATAAATCGGCTATTTCTAAATATTGCTGGTAGGAAAATCATATTTGTAAATTTAATTCAGCTAAAATAATTTGCAGACCTAAATCCATTCATGAACTCGATTTCTTTGAAGCTTTTCATATTTATAAAAAATTTAAAAACCTTATAAATTGTGATTTCGCTGTTCCCTATTTGTCTGACTGTTGGAAATTTTATATTCAGTCCACATTTTCTTAATTTTTCTACTGTTTACACAGCTAACTTTAATAAATTCCTATTGGCCACTGTCCCCACCTTTCCCGTAATCCTATTGGTTAAACTAAATCCGGCCCCTCTCCTATATATACGAGCACTTCTGCAGATTCTGAATCCTTTTTGCACTGAAGACGGCACGCTTAAGGCTGCCGAAACAGCTATTAATCTTGACTTATCAGTGGGCATCAAGACTGGGAGATTACAACACCGTATTTTAAGCCGAACTATTTGCCATCTATCAAGCCCTCCTATGGATTAATGAGATAAAAAATAGATTTTACTCAGTTCCAATCTACAGTGACAGTCTCTCAGCCTTATAGGCAATACACCGCCATCGGTCTAAACACCCTCTCGTAACGGAAATTAAACTACTTCTAATTAACCTGCAAGAAAATACATCTCTAGCTGACGTTTCGGCGCATGAAAAGGCTGATGAGCTGGCTAAAACAGCCACTCAAAATCCGGACATCTGCTTTTTCCTCACTCTCCCCCCTTCCTTTATCAAAAAGTCCCTTTTCCGTAATCTCCAGAAAGAATGGCAAGCTTAATGGGATACTTCAGACAAATGACGCTACACCTATGCCCTCATTAAATCAGTAAAAAATTATAAATTTGATTTGTCTCCAGCAATTTCGGCCTTTCTGACGGGTCATGGACCTTTCAGAACCTACTTATTTCGTTTTCATTGCTCATAATAATAACAATAATAATAATAATAATAATAAAATAAAAATAAAGGGGTAAAAGAAAGTTAAGGACAAAGGCACTACTGCAATGCTGCTATCTGATCTATCTGGGTTGTACAAGTATGTATAAACTATGATAAAAAAGCAAAATAAAGAAACATTTTCAACTGGCAAACTCTTAGATTAGCACAAAGTTGAGATTCTATTTCTGAAAATTAAAAATTAAAACTGAATGTGTAAGCATTTTCTTTTAAATAATTAAAATAAATTTGAGAAAAATCGTATTAAAAAAATGGATTCAGTATAGGCAAAATTTGAAATTTGGCACCGAAATAGCTGTGAAGACTCTCGCCATAATCTTTACTTGCGTAATTGCGATAGACATTTTAATTCATCGGCAAATTCGCAACAAAATTTAAAGCTGCCAAAGGGCTCTTATTCTAAAGCTACACCAAAAAAATTTCAAGAAATTCATATGCTGGGGAATGAAACACAGTTACTGCACGCCTTTGTATTGAAGTATACTTTGAAATAAATCCCGTCGTACTAAATTGAATTCTGTTTTCTGCAGAATTTTATATCTATTGCTTAGAAAAAAATACAAGCTAAAGTTTCTTTTTATTTCTCTTTGTCGTAAAAAGGACACATGTACGCATTTAAAATAAATAAAAATGATATTTAGGGAAAAAAAAAAAAACACTAGTCTATATAATTAGAAAATATTCAGCCACGACCCGTTGGCTTTGTGGTCAGAGCACACATCTACGAACAGGAGGTTCTGAGTTCGATCCTCACCGATGGATAGTGAAAAAAATATGTATAAAAGTTTTTATGGATTTTACAAAATATTTTAAAATAAAGTAAGAAATTAAATGGTAAAATTGGATATTGGCAGGCATTTTCGAAATGGAACACTATAAATTGGTAACGACGCAAAATGGCAGGTTGAAAGAAATAGTCCTGTCGTACTAATAAAATAAAATAATAAAAGGTATATTATTCGTCCTAGAAATTAGACCACAAGTGAACTCAATTATTCTAAGTGCAGCAACTTGTTTTCACGTTAATGAAAAGTATTAGCTGCCAACCTAATTCGGCAAATTATTTGTACCGCAACTTTTTCTACACCACTTAATTTTTAGAGTAATTATTTTCAAATATATTTACGATGAATTAAGAAAACAAATACTCTAAAAATTAAGTGGTGTAGAAAAAGGGGCGGTACAAACAATTTGCTGGATTAGATTGGCAGCTCTGTATGTATTATTGTTGCATAAGACATTATATAAATCTTATGAGCTATGATACAGCATTATTTCTGTATTGTTATATTAAATATTTAATGGATAGTTAAAACTTTATTACAGTATTTAAAAAAAAAAAAAAACTGCCTGTTAGTTGTTACAAGATATTTCTCTTTAGAAAATTGCAGAATATAATAGAACAAGTTAGTTGTAGGGCGACTAAGACGCCCGTTGAAAAATGATCATTTCATTTTATTTATTTCTCACTTCAAAAAATTCATTTGCTAGCAAGCCGTGCACTTTATTCATCTCTTCGTTACCTTTAAAATTTAAAATTATTATTATTATTTTATAGACGTCATTTTTGCATACGCATGAGCAAATTTAATGTTTTATATATATATATATATTTTTTTTTTCACGTGAAAGCATATTTTATTTTATGCTGAAAAAAAAAATTGCAACAATTAAAAATTTAAATGTCTATTTTAAAGCTGTTATTTTCATATTTTAATTTATTTTAAAAAATTTAATCAAAAATTCGTTAGAAATAAAGTACTATGAAAGGCACGATTTTTCTGAATCCGTCGGATTAAAGAGCTCATCGATCAGACAATTAGATTTTTTTTAATTAACTAAAGTATGAAAATTAGGTAACAACTTGCGCTCACACACAGACAAACAGAGTCCAAGGAAATCTCTTAAACATTTATATATGTATATTGACAATCTCTATTTATTTCTATCATTTTAAACTACATTTGGATAAGATTATTATTCCATGACCATCGCACACAGGCAAGAGTCCAAGGAAATCTCTTAAGAATATCTCTTAAGCCTAAAGCGTGACAGAGTCAGGCACTGATGACCGTAACTATATATGCTGATGCTGATACATCGATAAGAAATTACGGAAATATGTCTAACGAAATTCTTTTAAATAACAATTCTGTGTCATTTTATTAAACAGATTTAAATTTAAGGAAGTTTATTACTATTATTATTAGTATTAGTATTAGTAATAGCACTAATAGAAAAAGTAGTAATAGTAGTACTAGTAACAATAGTAGCAGTGATAATAGTAGTATTTAAATTGTTAATTAAAAAACTGCATTTAGATAATAGCACTATAAATTAATTAAATGCAAACCATTCACTTATCTTTGAATAATTAAACCGCAATTTTCTTTATATACTTATTTATTTTTGTTTTATTTGTTTGTTTGTTTATTTAATTTAATTTTGTTTGTTTAATTACTTATTTTCATATATCATTAATATTTTTTTTTTCTCCTTTGTAAAAAAAATTTTTGTATGTTGTTGATACATTTTTGCTGAAGAGCAAATAACATTACATTCCGAATTTTTTTTTTGTTTTTTTTTTGTTTTTTTTTTTTTTTAATGATAGGGAAATAAAAAAAAATATTTTGCGATTTCAATAAATTTCTTATTCCGAAAGAGAATTTTGCTTATGTCTTACATGTATATGAAATATTTCGACTTAAATTTCCCCATTCAAAATCCCGTATGAAGATGTTTCTGCATAGGGTGAAAAACACAGTAAAGGACCATTTAGTGATAATGTCTTAAATTTATCTTAATAGAATCTCTGAACAGTGTTGAAATTTTTTCTAAGTACTAATCAATATATGAAAATTAATAACTAAGAAAAACACTTCTTTCAAAACTCGAAGACCCTTTCTCAGGACTCTTTTAGCATACCTATCAACTTAAACTTACTAATTAATATCCGGAAGATTGCCAGCGCCCACCGTTTTTTGCCAGTTCTTTAATTTTTTAGCGTATTTTTCTTCTTAACCCCTTCCTTCTCGCTACCCTGATATTCACGGGCTGTGACCACGCCCCACGTGAATATTTCCTTTATTATTTTAGAGTATATAAAAGCACCAGTCACTACCAAACTATATATAATGTATTTCAAAATATGTACAGAATATCTTTATATATTACTCATATATTTATTTTCAGTCTATTTTTATTTTATTTTTTTCTTAATTAGACAAAAATGAATATTATATGGGCGTGTCTCTGAAAAATATGCGACCGTCAAGGGGTAATCATAAATATTGAAGAAATTTTCTCTAAATTGAAAAAAATTCTTTAAAATTAAAGTGGTGATCAAAATTGGACCAATTATAAATATCTTCTGGAATATGAATTAATAAGTTGCAGGTATGCTTTTAGGAGTGAAAATTTTTCGTTTTTTTTTTTTTTTTTTTTTTTTTTTTTTTTTTTTTCTATTACCATTTTTTTCAAAAATCTTTACCGTATTTTCACAGCAACATTTAAATAGGATAGAGATTATTGCATAAAATAGTGGCTGCAGAAACGGCGAAAAAATCTCATATTTGAAAGAGTCTTGAAAAAAAAAAAAAAGGCGGTTGAAGTTTGAAAATTGCTTAAACTGAAAACTATTGATTTTCAAATATGGATATTTAAATTTTATTTCAATGGAAATATATAATAAATATTAATGTATACTAATAATTAACACCAATCGACTTTCTAATCAACACTTTTCTTCCAGCCCATTAGGTGTAAATCCCAGACAGCTGTCAATTGCCCATTGCATACCAGCCAACATCCTAGTTATGAATCGGAAGATTTTAGCACATGCCCCTTTTTACACACGAATATATTTTTAGTTATCTCTTTATATTAAATTATTTGCAAATGTACCATAGTTGCCAACTTTTACAAATTTATTTTAACGATAATCATTATTATATTTTAATAGAAACTTCTTATACTGAATTTCGGAGACTGAACATCTCGAAAATCACTGTCATAAAATTCTGACGTGACGTCTTCCCGAAAATCGGGAAAATTTGGCTGCTATGATGCACTTATGATTAAATTTTTATATCACTCTAAAAAAAAAAAAAAAAATGGGTACTAAAAATTTTCCGATTATTAATGAGATGGTTGGCAGGAATACCATTGCGTAGCTCCAGTGCGAAGTTCATTGCATTCTTCTATTCATTCTTCCCTGACGATTTTGTTTAAATACAACTCCGCCTCATTTCTAAACCACTTAAATAATCCGATTCAGACACACCACCAGACCTGCCAACCATCTTATTATGAACCGTACAATCTTTAGTACCCGCCTATTTTTTTCACATCAGTCATTTTTTATAGTAATTTTATTCTTATTTAATTGTAACAACATTTGAAGAGAATTACTGTAAAAATAAAGTGGTATAAGAAGAGGGGCGTTTTATAAGGCGTGGTAACAGTTGTACGGTTATTAATGATATGGTTGGCAAGTCTGTACTTCAAAAATCAAACCCTAGAAACCTTCTCAAGCTGAGAAACCCGTTACGAAACTTTAAGTGACAATCTCACATACTTAGAAATTAACAACAATGGTAAATTACTGACAATTCCGAAATTCAAAAGTTGACCAATTTGGTCAGTTACTAACACTGATTATATTAATAAATTAATTAAAAACACTTTAAAAACACGTTAAAAATACATTTATTAAAATATAAAAAACTTCCAAAGCTTTTCGCCTACATATAAGAAGGCATCATCAGGGAATTTGGTTTTACACATACTTCAGAGCAGTTATATGTACTTTTGAATCCCATGGTTAACAGTTAAGTCCTTACATAAAATATATTCAACTGGAAGTCAGAGGCTGGAGCTATTTCAGGAAGAGGAGGTGCTACACTTGGACGCTGGAGCTATTTCAAGGAAGAGGAGGTGCTACACTTGGAGGTTGGAACTATTGCAGGAAGAGAAGGTGCTACACTTGGAGGTTGGAACTATTGCAGGGAGACGAAGTGCTACACTTGGAGGTTGGAACTATTGCAGGGTGACGAAGTGCTACACTTGGAGGCTGTAGAAACATCAGAGTGCAAATGCAGGAAATGAAAATTTTTTAAAAGTGCTTTGAAGAGTCGCCTGAGGCTATTGAAGAGTAAAACTATCCTGAACTCGAAAAAACAAGCTATTAGTTATTTTGTAAAATGGTGCCAAATTATTGGCAAAATTGCAGCATCTTTTGATTTTATTGAATTTTTATGTTTAATTATATTTATAGCTTCACAAAGATACAGTTCTTGGATCGTAGGAGGGGCTGAAATAATTTTGGCGTTATCCCACATAGGAGTAGCGTTAGGGTTATCATAAATAAAATCAACTAGAGTAGAACTTCTTCCTTCCTTTATATTACGCTTATGTTTTTAAATTCGTTGTGTTAAAGTTCACTTAGTTTGTCCAATGTAACAGAAAAGTTCTTTGTTATTTTCAGTGGTTATTTTGTATACTCCTCCAGTAGGTCCAGTTTGGTCACGATCACAAAGAGTTAATTGTTTAATAGTTAGGGGGGGAGGGGAACTGAAAGGAATTAATATATTAAATTTACTTTGAATATAATTTTGAAAACTATAGAACTCTTTACAGTAGGGAAGACTATTAGTATAATGTAATTTACAAGTTGAATTCAAAGTATGATTAATAGGATTAATTGACATGCTGCTTTTTATTTTATTAACAATTTTTATAATATAATATTTACTATACCCTGCAGCATTACCGATTTTAATAATTTTGTTAATTTGTTGTTTTTCATTAAATTCAAAAGTTGTATAATTTAAGGCACGGGTAATATAGGAATTGAAAAAAGCATTAGAATGCTTTTTTCAATTCCTATATTACCCGTCATTATTTAATCATAATTATTTAAGTAAATTTTCTAAACAATTACGGCGTGAGAAAAGGGCGATACTAACATTCCGGAATAAATTAACACTTAACAGAGGGATTCTATTTTCTCTTTTTTTTCGAGTTTCCAGATAATTTATAAAAGAATTAAGAATGCTTCTCTGAAAACTTTTAGCCGCGAAGATCTGCTGCCTCAACAGCGTTCATCCGCATCTTTGAAATTTCGTGACAAAAAGTGCCGTATACCAGTAACTACTTGCTAAAAATATTTCTAAAAAACATTATTTAATATTATCTGGTGTAAAAAGAGTATTTTATTGCATCACTTAAGTATTAATTCGTTAGCCATAAATTTTCAAATTCGTACAGAAAGACTCACACAATTTCATGTCAAAAATATTTTTCGAAAACTTTTCCTATTTTTTACCTTTTTGCTTTTAACACTAGCACTGAATCAGAAAAAAAAAATGTGGATAAAGTTTTGTATTTGACAGAATTATATGTCGGATTTAAGGGGGGGGGGGGGGGGCTAGGGGTCTGAAGCCCCCCCCCCCCCCAAAACACTGACATTCACAATTAAATATTACAGTTGTAAATTTTTTATTGGTCTAGAATAACACTTTGAAAAATCTTAGCCCCCCCCCCCCCAAAAAAAAAAAAAAAAAAGTCAAGTTCTGTATCCGCCACTGATAAGTATATGACATAAGTATGTGAAATTCTGCCTGTGATGGCATTTAATTTAGTAAGAAAGGACTACTTATATTTGTATTTTAACACCGTTTCAAAATAATAATAATAATAATAATAATAATAATAATAATAATAGAGGGCGCTCAGTAAAATACTAAAACACGCATTAAAATAATGTATTAAAATAATGCATTTATTTTTAATTCCAAATAAATTAATAAAATTTGAATGTATTAATTGTAAATTATCTTCCCCTAATTGCTTAATACTCATTTACTAAATATTTTAATTAGTAAAATAATCTTAATAACAATTTCGTATTTCTTATTAATAATGTTGCGTACTTGGGGGTTCGTGAGTTGTCTGAGAATGAAAGGCCAAACGTACAAAAATTCAGTAATTTATTCACAGAAAATTCCAGAAAAATGCAGGTCTATAAACCAAGTATCAGCTTCAATTCAAACAGTAAACACAGCTTAAACAACAGCTGTCAATAGCAAATCCACAGTACAAACTGTATAACAATAACACTTGAAGCAAGTCTCTCTCAAAGAGGCTTAAGAGCAATGCAAGCACTAGCGAAGCTGGCTGAGATCTGAACTGAACTGACTGCCTTGGCGAGGAAGCGCTCCTTATATGCTGTTCCATGGAACCCAGATTTTTCGAGAAAACTCTAGAAAGTGGTCAACCAATCAACTTACAGCTTCCATATTTGGTATATCCCATATAAGGATTTTCTCGCCAAGGTCGCCAAAAAAAATTGCCAAGGTGGGAAAAAGTCGCCAAATTTGCGCCAAATCCATTACCTGCATTACGGGGGCTTTTTAATGCGTTTTTAAGGGAAAATAAGGCTATTTCAACGCTAAAACGACTAGAAATGCACAAAATTAGCACTTTATCAACTTACTAAGCCTCTTTGAAAGAATTTATACAAAAATAAACACAATTATTTACAATTTCGTAACACGGCCCCCCTCCCAAGGACTGCACGTCCCGGGCAGTGCAACCCTTGGTCAGGAGGCGAAACTAAACAAATTTACACAATCTAAAGCACAAAAACTAAGTTGCATATAAAGATAAAATAGAAATACAAATCAAGTGAGAAATATTTACAAAATTCACAAATATGTTCAAATGTTTGTATACAAATATTTACAAAATTCACAAATATGTACAAATATTTATATACAAATATTTACATTACGCATGCGCAAATTTTACCAGTATTTACATTTTTAATTTTTAATATTACCGTTACTTGTGGTACTTGGCTAGCCTATTATAGTGCACCACCTTCGGTTTTGATGAAGGTGTTTTAGTGATCCGCACCACTACATCATTCAGCCTTTTTAAGACTGTGTATGGTCCGTCCCAGTTGCACTGTAACTTGGGAGAGAGTCCTTTGCGTCGAACAGGATTCCACAACCAGACCTTCTCTCCTTCCTGAAACTCATGTTGCGTAGCCTTTAGATCGTACCTTGTCTTCATTTTCTCCGATGCAATGTGAGTTCGCTCCCGAGCAAAGTTGTGAACGTCCTCAAATCGTGCCTGGAGATCTTGGATGTACTCCTCGGGCGATGAAGGCGCATCGGCTGGACAACCAAACAGGAGATCACAAGGGAGACGAAGTTCACGTCCAAACAGCATCTGGGCTGGAGTATAGCCGGTGGTTTCATGGACAGCACTTCGATAAGCCAGCAGGAACAATGGCAACTTCAAGTCCCAATCTTGCTGGTTCCTTGATACTAGAAGGGAGAGGTTATTCAGGATGGTACGATTGAACCTCTTGACCATGCCGTCCGACTCGGGATGTAAGGGTGTTGTCCGGGTTTTGTCTATGCCGAGTAGTTCACACAGTCCTTTAAAACATCAGAGGTAAAGTTCCTACCTTGGTAGGTATGAAGTTGTAGGGGCGTGCCGTACCTTGACACCCATTGCTGCACTAGGACTTCTGCGACTGTGCATGCCTCTTGATTGGGAATGGGATATGCTTCAGGCCACTTGGTGAAATAGTCCATCACGACGAGAATGTATTTATTTCCACTGGAGGTCCGGGGCAAAGGACCCAAGATGTCGATTGCAATCCGTTCAAATGGTGCTCCCACGTTATACCGTTGCAGTCTTCCTCGACTTCGTTTCTGCGGGATTTTACGTGCCGCACAAGCATCACAGGATTTACACCATTTCTCCACATCCTCCTTTGCCTTGCACCAGTAGAAGCGTTCCCGAACTTTCTGAAGAGTCTTCATTACCCCAAAATGGCCTCCGGTAGAGCTACTATGCAGTTGTTCTAAAACAGCTGGAATTTTTGATCTTGGTAATAAAATCTGCCATCTGAAGCTTTTCCGATCATTAGATTCCCACTTTCTGTATAATACGCCGTTTCTGATATGAAGAGAGTCCCAAAGTGCCCAATAACTTTTCGTAATGGGACTAAATCTGGAAATGTCCTGCCAGATAGGTCTGTTGCTGGTCGTCTCCTTCAGCTGTAATATTGGCTTTATGTCAGGATCTTCCAACTGGGATTTTCTAAGTTCTTCGTCACTCCATGGATCGGGATCTTGATCTGATGGTGTTGAGACAGTAACTTGGCAGGCAACCGGATTTATCGGCAGGTATTTCTGTTCGGCTCTAGAGCAATACTTGCAGCTTTCCGAGCAGGGCTTCCGTGACAAGGCATCTGCATTACCATGTAGAGTCCCTTTACGATGACATATCTCGAAGACATATTCCTGCAGGCGTTGTATCCACCTGGCAATCTGTCCTTCCGGGTTCTTGAACTGGAGCAACCACGTTAAAGATGCATGGTCAGTCCGGAGCAGGAATCTTCTGCCATAGAGGTAATGATGGAAATGTTCTATGGCTTTTACGATGGCGAGTAGCTCTTTCCTGGTGGTACAGTAATTTCGCTCCGGTTTAGACAGGCATTTACTCCAATAGGCAATGAAATGTTCTTGACCATCAATTACCTGCGACAGAACAGCACCGACACTCTCATGGCTGGCATCTGCATCAAGTATGAACTGTCTGTCGGGCTGTGGATATGTCAAGATAGGCGATGATGTTAAGGCCTCTTTAAGTCGCTTGAACGCTTTTTCGCATTCATCTGTCCACAGGAACTTCTGTTTGGCTTCCGACAGCTTATGCAGTGGTCTGGCAATATTTGAGAAACCCTTGACAAACTTCCTGTAGTAAGTGCATAACCCCAGGAAACTTCGTAGTTGGTGTACATTTTCAGGGCGACTCCAGTTCTCGACTGCAGAGATCTTCTCAGGATCAGTTCTCACACCTTCGGCAGAGATGATATGGCCGAGGTAGCTCACTTCACAACGTAACAAGTTACACTTGCCTGGATTCAATTTGAGGTTAGGCATCTGAGTTTCTCCAGCACCTTTCGGATGTTTCGTAGATGGTCTTCAAAGGTGCGCCCCACAATGATAATATCATCCAAATACACCAGACAGGCTTCATAGGAAAGTCTTTTTAGCACCGTCTCCATCAGGCGTTCAAAGGTGGCAGGAGCATTACATAATCCGAACGGCATAACTTTAAATTGCCACAGTCCTTGTCCCGTGGTGAATGCAGTCTTCTCACGATCATCAGGATGTAATTCTACTTGCCAGTAACCGCTCTTCAGATCCAACGTCGAGAACCATTTATTGCCAGCAAGTGTGTCTAATGTGTCGTCAATTCTGGGAAGAGGGTAACTGTCTTTCTTCGTGATGTCATTCAAACGACGATAATCCACACAAAATCTTGTTGAACCATTTTTTTTCCGCACCAGTACTATGGGAGAGGCCCAAGGACTCGTTGATGGCTCGATGACATCATTGTGCTGCATTTCACTTAGAAGTTCAGTGACCTCTTCCTGTTTAGCAAAGGGAAGTCTTCTTGGATGTTGTTTGATTGGAGGATGATTTCCTGTATCAACTCTGTGCTGGGTGATGTTCGTTCTCCCGACGTCTTCAGGTGTTCGAGAAAAAAGGTCTTTAAATTCTTGGAGTAGCTTATCCGCAGCACATCTCTGTTCCTTTCCTAACTCTGCATTCTTGAGTAATTCCGTTATTAATTGTTCAGAAGACTTGGATTCAGTTGATTGCGTGGGGCGGTTGATGCATGTTACAGGAGTGCAGGCTGCTAACACCTCATCCTTCTTCACTGTTCGGACCTTATCGCTGATGTTTGCGACTCTCACAGGAATAGTACTCTTTGAGAGATCAACTAGAGATGAAGCTACCAGAACTCCTCTTGGGCTATTGTCTGTATTCGGGTATTCAATCAGTCCATAGCGGAAGTATTGCTTTGTAGGTGGTGTTCCTGAAACTATTGTCTCTGTGTGTGGAGGGATGGAAATTTCAGACTTGGCTGTTATCTGGCAAATTGTCTGAATGTCTTGATTTTCAGTGTTGAACACAGCGATGTCTTCCGAACTCGAATGCAGTTCATTATTCTTGAAGTCCAATTGAAAGTTAAATTTTCTCAGGAAATCAATTCCAATGATTAAAGGATCTCTTATATCTGCCACATATGCCATATGATGGTAACTGGCATTCCCAAAAGTGATAGTCAAGTTCATTTTCCCATATATTTTGATTTCGTCTCCGGTCACAGTCTGGAGTTTAACACAGGGCGGCGTCCAGATGATCTTCTCTTTTAGTTCTTGAGCCAAATCCGTTCTAATGATGGTCACGTTGGCTCCTGTGTCCAGAATCATCCGGCAGGTGGCGTTGTTGGCTTGGCCATAGACGTGAAGTCCATTATCGCCGCCACTCATCGATGAAACATGAAATACTGTAAATTGGGGCTCTTTAATTTTAGGCAACCTCCGCCCCGCCAGATGGCCTCCTCTTAGTTTCCCTGCTGTGATGGTGAAGCTGGGTGATTTCCTATAGTTGGTCGTACGGGGCAGTTCCTCTTCACATGACCATCCCCTCCACAGCCCCAGCACTTTATCTTCCGATCCTTTATTTCTATAATATTTTCCAGGCTGCGCAATCTCTTTAGGATCTCTGCGAAACTTCTCTTCGTTTCATTCTCATCAGCAGGCGTATCATTGAATGAGACTGCTCTTATGGTATGGCGGTCTTTACGGGAGGCTTGTTGGGCTGCCTCTATCCTAAGTGCATAGCCTAAAGCTGATTCTACGTCTCTGATGTTGGAGAGTCTCAGCGCTTTTTGAATTTCTGGATCCCGAACAGCATCGATAAAGTACTGAAGAGCTAAGTCGTTACGAGTGTCAGCTTGACAGTCTGAGAATGCTAGGTGTGACAATCTCTGAATGTCCGCTGCCAGCTCTTGCAAACTTTCGCCCGTTTCTGGTAACGGGACTTTAGCTGGAGGCGACTATAGTCCTTAGAACACTTCTCTCCGAACCGTAGCTCCAATGCTCTAGTCAAAGCCTCGAAGTCGTTCCTTTCTTCTTTAGAAACATTCCTCAGTATCTCAGCTGCATCTCCCCGTAATGCTGCTGCTAAGTGGACTGACTTGGCGGTAGAGTCCCAGCCGTTAGCTTCAGCTACGATGGAAAACTGCGTCTTATATACATGCCAGGAGGAACTGCCATCGTAGGTAGATAGCTTAATAAATTCCTGATTCTGGATTCTTCTCTCTTTCTTTTCAGTTTCCTGGGGCATGGATTCTAACTTTTCTTCCACTTTTCTCTCCAGATCTTCTTCTATTCTCTTCAGTTTACCTTCTATCTCTGCAAACCTTCCTTTCAGTTCCTGATCAAAATTTTCTTTAACTTTCTCCTCGAAACTCCGTTCTATTTTCGTAACACTCTCTTCAACCTTCATAACATTTTCTTCTATCTTCATAGCTTTCTCTTCAACGTTCATAACATTTTCTTCTATCTTCATAGCTTTCTCTTTAAAACTTTCTTCTATTTTCAAAACTTTCTCTTCAAAGTTTTCTTCTATCTTTATAACTTTCTCTTCTATTCCATCCATTCTATTTTCCATCACTGTTAATTTTACCTCGATTGATTCTTTCACAGTTGAAAGCTCTCTCTTCATCTCATCTTGATTAGATTTAATTTCTTCCTGAACTTCACCCATAGTGTCTTTCAACTCTCTTTGCGATGTTTCCATTTTCTCTAGCAATCCGGTTTCCATCTTTTCCTGTCCGGCTTTCATTTCATTCATCTCTTGACTCAGGCTATCTTTCATCTCTCTTTGCGATGCTTCCATACTTTCTTTCATCTCTCTTTGTCCTTCCTTCATTTCTCTTTGCCCTTCTTTCATTTCATTCATCTGGGTAGCTAAGCTTTCTAGAAGTTTCTTCATCTGTTCCTCCATAGCTCTAGTTATAACCATTCACAGACAATCCCGCTGCTGACACCAGAAATGTTGCTACTTGAGGGTTCGTGAGTTGTCCGGGAATGAAAGGCCAAACTTACAAAAATTCAGTAATTTATTCACAGAGAGTTCCAGAAAAATACAGGTCAATAAACCAATTATCAGCTTCAATTCAAGCAGTAACCACAGCTTAAACAACAGCTGTCAATAGCAAATCCACAGTACAAACTGTATAGCAGTAGCACTTGAAGCAAGTCTCTCTCAAAGAGGCTCAAGAGCAATGCAAGCACTAGCGAAGCTGGCTGAGATCTGAACTGAACTGACTGCCTTGGCGAGGAAGCGCTCCTTATATGCTGTTCCATGGAACCCAGATTTTTCGAGAAAACTCTAGAAAGTGGTCAACCAATCAACTTACAGCTTCCATATTTGGTATATCCCATATAAGGATTTTCTCGCCAAGGTCGCCAAAAAAAATTGCCAAGGTGGGAAAAAGTCGCCAAATTTGCGCCAAATCCATTACCTGCATTACGGGGGCTTTTTAATGCGTTTTTAAGGGAAAATAAGGCTATTTCAACGCTAAAACGACTAGAAATGCACAAAATTAGCACTTTATCAACTTACTAAGCCTCTTTGAAAGAATTTATACAAAAATAAACACAATTATTTACAATTTCGTAACAATAATTAACAGTTTCAATTTCTACAGAACAAAAGATAGTGTATTAAAAAGACTATAAACAAATTATTCGATATTTAAATTATACTTAAAATTCATCGCATATTAATTAATATTAATCCATTAATTTCTCAAAAATATAATTAACATCGATATACTCATCTCATAAATCGGAAAATAATACACATCTTAAATAAATTTCACAGTTTTAGCCTAAAAATATCTGTAAACACTAGTCTAAATAATCAGAAAGTAATCAGCCAATACCTGTTGGCTCTGCGGTCAGAGTACACAAGTGTATTATTCTTGCATAAAAGGTTATATAAATCTTATGAACTACGATACAGCATTAAATCTATATTGTTATCCTAAATATTTAATGGATAGTTAAAATTTTATTATAGTATAAAAAAAAACAAAAAAAAAGGGTACATGTGAGTCGTTTCAAGGTATTTCTCTTCAGGAACTTGCAAAACAGAACAGATACATCGACAAGAAATTACGTAAATGCGTCTAACGTAAGTTCTTTTAAATAACAATTCTGTGTTTATTTTATTGAACAGATTTAAATTTAAGGAAGCCTATTACTATTAGTAGTAGTAGTACTTATTATTATTATTACAACAGAGTTACAAGACAAAGAATAAAACTAGGTGTCTGGAGGAATAGCTTTAGCCTCTTTCAGGTCAGAAAGTTGTAATCTAGTAAAGGTGCCTTCTAGGAAAATACGAGACTCGTACATATTTACATTTGAAGCTAAGAATTCTATGTTGTTAAATCAGGAATCGAGAAAATGAATTACGAGTTCAGATCTTAAATCACCTGTTTTATATGAGCGTTTATGTTCCTTTAATCAGATTTCACCTGTTCTGCCAGATCAAAAGAATTTATACAGAAGAGTTCTATTTTTCATAGAAATATTAATCTCCTAAAGTTATAAATTCCACTCACCGTACTACTATTCCCTATTATAAAGGTTTATCCGAAATTATCTCTAAATTACTTAGAACTGTCAATATTTCTACTAGTTTTAAGCTTGAACTCCGTATTAGTAACTTTCTCTCAAACTTTAAACCCGCTGCCCCCCTCCTCTCCCCCTTAAATGTTTAGGTGTAATCTACAGTATTCCTTGCAAAAATTGTAATTCTACTTATATCGGAGAAACTGGCAGAACAAGTGAAATCAGATTAAAGGAACATAAACGCAGTGGGAACATAAAATAGGTGATTTAAGATCTAAACTTGTAATTCATTCTCTCGATAGTGATCGTAGTCCTGATTTTAACAACATAAAAATCTTAGTTTAAAATGTAAATATGTACGAGTTCCGCATTTTCCTAAAGGGCGCCTTTACTAGATTACAGCTTTCTGCCCTGAAAGAGGCTAAAGCTATTCCTCCAGAGTACCTAGTTTTATTTTGATGTCTTGTAAATATTGTGCTTCATATGTTAATGACACTGAGGAGGGTTAGTGTTTAGCCGAAACGTTTGTCTTCTGTTTTCATGTTTTTTAATTAAAGTGTATCTTTTAAAATTTTAGTGTTTTTATCTCATTTTAAAAGTTAATTCGGTTTTAAGACAGTTTTGTTGTCTATAAATAACATCTTAATAAATGCGTTTTTATAATGGTCATCTCATATCATAAGTTTTGTACAGTTGTAATCCATACAAGTTGAGAAATAGCCTTCCCATTATTGAGAAAATTTCCGGTATAGAAGCGCCATCTATTGGCTTATAGCATCCAACTTGAATCGGCATGATATCTCAAACTGGCCTTCACACATATCAAGTTTTGTTTGTATATACGCAAAAGAACCTGGGGCCTTTGCAGCTACATATCAATTTATATGCGTTTCTGTGCAGTAGTTCCTGAGATATAGCTTTCACTTACATTGCTGAAATAGCTGTATAGCAGTGCCACCTGTTGGACGATAACCATTTAAATTGAATCAACATAATGTCTCATAATGACCTTCTTACATATCAAGTTTTGCATGATTATACTCAACAGAACTTGAGATATAGCCTCTCCTTAAATTGCAGAAGTCGCCGTACAGCAGCGCCACTCGTTGAGCGGTTGACACCAAAAGTTGATAGACACTAATTTAGGTCAAGGTGCATCTACATATAAATTTATATACAGTTCTGAGCAGTAGTTACGGAGATACTGTTTCCACAAAATTGTGAATGTCAGTGTTTTTTTTTGGGAGCCCCCCCCCCCTTAAATCCGCGACTGTTATCCATCACTTAGCTCAACTGGTCATCTGTTCCTTCACATCTGGTAAGGGTGCGTCCATTAATTACGTGAGGTGTTCAGGGGGAGAGGGGGGTCGAGCCGAATCTCACACAATCTCACGTGGGGGAGGGGGGGTCTCGGCAAATATCACGAATTATTTTTTCCCGCAAAAACCAGTGTAAAATTACGAGAAAATTGAGTTAAATTCAAGTAAAACATGTTTCTTGACTTAGATATGGCAAAATCTGACATGATAAATATTTATCGCGGCTATCTGAACGCCGCGAAGCAGTACAGTAGTCTTTCAATTGTTCAAGGCACCTCTGGCTAGTCACACGCAATCTATGCACATCTAGGCAATCTTAAAAACTAGTCTTAACTAGTCTTCAATAAAAACTAGTATGTTGTGGCCACCACATGACTTTCTTCTATCTTTTCCTATACAAATTCACTCAGTAACAATAATTTTAAAAAAAAAGTGGGACTTCAAGAAATTTTGGGTAAAATGTGAAAATTATTCTAAGTTTGTCAAAACACGGAAACCGTGGGACTTTGACAAAATTGGGGGAAGAAATGCAAAAATTTGTTAAGTTTGTCAGAACACGGAAACCGTAGGACTTTGACAAAATTAGGGGAAAAAAGCAAAAATTAGTTTAAGTTTGTCAGAACACGGAAACCGTGGGAATTTGATAGAATTAAGGGGAGAGGGGGAAAAAAAGTGGGACTTCAACAAATTTTCACATTTTACCCAAAATTTTGTCAAAGTTTGTCAAAACACGGAAACCGTGGGACTTTGACAAAATTAAGGGAAAAATGCAAAAATATGTTAAAGTTTGTCAAGACACGGAAACCGTAGGACATTGACAAAATTAGGGGAAAAAAGCAAAAACTAGTTTAAGTTTGTCAGAACACGGAAACCGTGGGAGTTTGATAAAATTAAGGGAGAAAAAAAAAAAAAAAAAAAAAAAATTCTAAGTTTTTTTTTCGTAAAAAGTAAAAAAAATCGATAACTTTGTTTTAAATTATCACAGATTTATAGTTCAACCATTCGTTTTAAAGGTACTGACGAGAACTTTCGAAAGATACCCATCTTGAAAATTTTTGCCCTATATTACCCTGTTAAAAATTTAGAAAAATCGGGATGGCAACGCAACCTGTAAGACGATTTTTACCAAAAGTTGATAGGCACTAATTTATGTCAAGGTGCAACTACATACCAATTTGTATGAAATTCTGTGCAGTGGTTCCAGAGATACAGTTGCCACAAAATTTTGTCACACACACACAGACAGACAGACAGACAGACAGACATTTTCTAAAAATGGTAAAATAGTGTTCTACATCTCTCAAAACGTGTAAATCCATCAAAAACCCGAAATCGAAAATTTTTACGAATCCAATACTTTCTTCTATTGAAGATAGAAGAAAGTAATAATAAAGCAAATTGTGTTTTTTGGAATAAATCCAACGCATTTACAGTAAAAGTACGAATTTTGAAAAATCTCACGTGAGATTAGGGGAGGGGGGAGGTGGTCGAGCCAAATCTCACGAAACCTCACTAGGGGGGAGGGGGGAGAGTCAAAAGTCATCAAAACTGCCTCACGTAATTAATGGACGCCCCCTAACTCTCAAAACGTGTAAATCCATCAAAAACCCGAAATCGAAAATTTTTACGAATCCAATACTTTCTTCTATTGAAGATAGAAGAAAGTAATAATAAAGCAAATTGTGTTTTTTGGAATAAATCCAACGCATTTACAGTAAAAGTACGAATTTTGAAAAATCTCACGTGAGATTAGTGGAGGGGGGGAGATGGTCGAGCCAAATCTCACGAAACCTCACTAGGGGGGAGGGGGGAGAGTCAAAAGTCATCAAAACTGCCTCACGTAATTAATGGACGCCCCCTAACTCTCAAAACGTGTAAATCCATCAAAAACCCGAAATCGAAAATTTTTACGAATCCAATACTTTCTTCTATTGAAGATAGAAGAAAGTAATAATAAAGCAAATTGTGTTTTTTGGAATAAATCCAACGCATTTACAGTAAAAGTACGAATTTTGAAAAATCTCACGTGAGATTAGTGGAGGGGGGGAGATGGTCGAGCCAAATCTCACGAAACCTCACTAGGGGGGAGGGGGGAGAGTCAAAAGTCATCAAAACTGCCTCACGTAATTAATGGACGCCCCCTAACTCTCAAAACGTGTAAATCCATCAAAAACCCGAAATCGAAAATTTTTACGAATCCAATACTTTCTTCTATTGAAGATAGAAGAAAGTAATAATAAAGCAAATTGTGTTTTTTGGAATAAATCCAACGCATTTACAGTAAAAGTACGAATTTTGAAAAATCTCACGTGAGATTAGTGGAGGGGGGGAGATGGTCGAGCCAAATCTCACGAAACCTCACTAGGGGGGAGGGGGGAGAGTCAAAAGTCATCAAAACTGCCTCACGTAATTAATGGACGCCCCCTAACCGAAGTTGAAGGAAGGGTACTTCAGATACACATCCTCGATTCTTGTACGGTTTTTTCACGCTAGTATTTCTTTGCAAAGAGTTTTATTTTGTTTAATCACAAAAAAAAAAAAAAAAAAAAAAAAAAACTGCTAAAAGACTTATTAGAAAACATACAAAAAAAAAAAAAAAAAATGTACAAACGTACTTGCAAAAAAAAAAAAAAAAAAAAAAAAAAAAAAAAACGTACAAGTTTGCATTTATTTTATTTAATCGTAATTATATTTGCAGAAAATTATTCTAAAAATATAAAAGTGTGGCAAAAGGGGCGAGTAATAACAATGCTACGGAATATTAATTTAAAAAATCGCATATATGCTTTAATTATATTTTAGCCTGATGACTGCCTATTTCACTGTAATATATATCACTGTTTGCATAAATAGTTAAATTCAAAACTGTTGCACAATTCTAGAGTTTTCTTTATCTCTATTTTTCTCCATCTACATTTAGAAATAGTATAATTAGTAATATATTAAATAAATGTAATAATTAAATAATACAATTAAATAAAATGAAGATAACTAAAAAAAAGTGGTAAAATAAAGTTAAGGGGAAAGGCAATTCTATCTTGATTGTACAAGTATTTCTTGGATTTTCGTGTAGAATTCTGCCAAAAACTGAACAAAGGTGAAAACAGCCATGCGTCTTCCTTAGGATATTTCCAAAACACGTTTTTTATTTATTTTATATTTTATTTTATTTTATTTTATTTTTTATGGCGAGGGGTAGGGGAGTATGTGTTACGAAGAGCAAATTCGAGACAGATTGACCAAGACAGATTTAGAGCGTTCAAAGGGGGTCTCGAACTTGCTACTTTTAAGCACTAAATTTTTCCTGGAAAATTTATGAGAGCTACGGTCATGAAGTTTGGTGCTTGAATTGTTTATATGTATCCAAAACCTAAAGGAACGGGATTTATCGAATTCTTCCTGGAAAGGGGGGGGGGGCAGGAGGCAAAAAATTATTGTAAGGATAACTCGGTCCCAAATTACTTCACGGTAAAGAAATTGCACAAGAGGAGACTAGACTTGAGTATAAATAAAACATTATGTACGTTTTTTGCAGTTCTTGATTCTTAAAGGAGAGAAGGGAAAAAATTGTTTTTCGGGAGTAAATCTCAGAAATTCCGGATTTTCGAGTAGAGCTCTACTAAAAATGTTACAAAGATATTGAAAACAGCTATGTGACTTCTTTGGGATACTTCCCAAAACACATTTTCATTTTCTCTCTCTCTCTCTTTTTTTTCTTGGGGGGGGGTGTCGGGGAATAAACACGTGTGAAAACACGTTTTCCTGCTAGAATTCGCGTTAAATTATCTTAGCATTTCGAATTTTGGTGTGTGGATGTTGATTAAGTGTACACATTATGTACTTTGGTGGGATTTCGCAAAATTTTGGACATACCCGCTGGGGGAAAGGGAGGAAAGAAGCAGGTAAGTTCTGCCGAAGACGGGATCCGGAATTTTCGCCCCCAGCATCTCGCCCCCGGCATTTCGCCCCCAGCATTTCGCCCCCGGGAAATTTCGCACCCCGGAAATTTCGCCCCCGGGACATTTCGCCCCCGGAAATTTCGCCCCTGAGTGATGTAAAATATAAATGTAATTAGAAATAAAAATATAACCATACATACGGTATTTCCCAAAATATTACCATCTTTTTATTAACTTCGATTCATCTTTGTTTATTTGTGTGTCCAGTACAAATCTTGCAATGATTTTTAACTAACTTCCCGACTAGTTAGACATTTGAAAATTTCAGAAAATCTCAGAACGCGGTGACAATGCATTTTATTAATATTTTAGCTAACTGTTTCGGGTCTCTGCTCGTTTATCATTCAACAAAAAATTTATTTAACTAACTCCCCGACTAGCTAGACATTTGAAACTTTCCGAATAGTTCAGAACTCCGTGACAATGCATTTTTAAAATACTTTTAGCTAACTGTTTCGGGTCCCTGCTGCCTTCGACAACGTTTATGTGATTCAACAGAAAATTTATTTAACTAACTTTCCGACTAACTAGACATTTGAATCTTTTATAAAAGCTCATAACACGATGACTATGAGTATTTTAATACTTTTAACCAATTTTTCCGAGCTCCCGCTACCTTCGCTAGTCTTTATATGATTCAACACCAAGTTACTTCTTCAACTTTCATAATAATATCATTACTAGCTCTAGCATTAGCTTCTGTTGAAATCTCTATGATGTTAGGTCATATTTAATGGCTAAAACCTTTGTATTGTTGGTTATTATGAATATAATTCTCCTAAATATCTCCAAAACGGGAAATTATATAAAGTCTAAAAAGAGAGATGCACAACTAAATGTTATAAGAAACCCTTATGCCAATTTACACCGTTCTACATCGAACCGTTGTTGAGATATGCGAGATACATTACAGGCTGTATCTACGGGCTAAATATTCAAAAAAAAAATGCATTCATTGACAAGAACTTGCTTTTTTCTTTAAGCATAACTTTCTACACGTAAAAAGTCTTCAAGTTTCATAATAATATCATTACTGTCTATATCATTAGTTTTTTTTTTAAATCTCTATGATGGTAAGTCATATATAATGGCCAAAATCTTTCTATTTTTGATCATTATTAACATAATTTTCCTAAATATCTCCAAAATGGAAAATAATATAAGGTCCATAAACATATAAATCATATAAATAGACATGCACATCTAGATGTTATAAAAAATTTATATACTAATTTTCAACGTTCTACGTCTAACAGTTTTTGAATTATGCGAGATGCATACCCCCCCCCCCACACACACACACACACAACTGACGTCACGGGAACTCGTGTAAAATCATTGATATCTCTGAAACAGGAACTCGTATTAAAACCAAAGTTGCAAGTGTACAACTAGACATTATAACAGTTACGCATATAAATTTGCAACCTTCTACGATCATTCATTTTTTGAGCTATGCACTATGCAGAATACAAAATCAATTTCGCACATCGGGATTACTAACTACTTATACATTGTATAAGGAAGTAAAAATAGTAGACTCATTTTTTTAAACACCAATTTCCGAAATCTAAAACTGACCTACTTAAGTAGGATGACTGTTAATTTTCCTCTTATAACCACGTAATACATGAGAAAGGATATCTAAAATGGATTTATGTAATAATTTTCAAGAAAATCGTTAGAGACGCTTTTGAGATACAAACTTTTACCAAAACTTGGCAAACTCAATTATTGACCGAAAAACAATAATTACATACAAAAAGATGTTTAAAAAGGAGTTAATATAACGAGTTTGAAAAAAAAAATCGTGCAGTCGTTTTTAAAGGAACGCACTTGCGAAGCCTGGAATTGAGCTATTTTTACAGGACGCCTATAAATTTTCCTGAACTAACCAACTATATTATTTGAAAGGTCATCTAATAGAGTGTTTATATAGCAACTTTTAAGAAAATTGATAGACCCGTTTTTAAGATACGGATTTACGGTCACATTTCCGTTTTCCACTGTCCCATTTCCGGTTTTTCAATTTTCCCCAAAATTTGAAAAGTTTTCTGTATACCAGACCTGTCTCAGTTCTGAAGTTTCGTAGTTCTATTTCTGTTAGCTTCGGAGATATGATACCCAGAAGATTCCGCACATACATACACATACATACATATATACACACACACACTCTGATCAGCTGTCAGAGACTACTTTTCTGGACTCCGGAGGCCTTAACTCCTTAACGCGCGCTGTCCTCGCTGCGAGGACGAAAAATTTAACATCCAGCTGTAAAAATTCATCCCGGAATTTTTTTAGCAAAAATTTACGTTTATAACATATCAGTAAAGGCCGGTTTTTTAAACCTTAAAATTTGAAATTTCTTTTAGCCTAATTTAGTTCATGAATTCCGATGGCAGTATAATTTAAATGATCCGAATTGTCTTGCGCCGCAAAGGGTTACAATGTACAAATAAGGTGAAAATTCGATATCGAATTTTCGGACCGCACTTTAGAATGTAGAAAACGAGGGGAAAAGGCTGAAAATTCATAGAAACAGGGGGAGAAATGAGTCAAAATTCCATTGAAAAAAGGATGGGATGAAAACAAAAAAAAAAAAATCCCAATGTCAAACGTGAAAGAAAAAATAAATAAAATAAATAAATAAAAAGCTAACACCGGAAAGGATAAAAGGTCAAAACTGACTGGAAAAAGACAACGAAGAGCGTTAACGGACTGGCTGGGGCGTTGAACATATCGTCGGGGGTTAGTAAGACTCGCCTAGTAAAAGTTCATGCTTCTGTAATCTGATTTCCTTATTTATCATTAATGATAAAATTGATTAATAAATAAAACAAAGTAAAATAATATTTGATAAATTAATAAAATTATTATGTGTGCACTAAAAATTTAATAGATAAATAATTAATATTAGTGAACACTTAAACTTTCTTTTAATTAACAGCGATAAAAAATTAATCGAACAATTTTTGCATTCGAAAACCTTATTTTAATTCATATGTTTTATATTGAAATTAAAAGGGGAAATAGTGTGAATTAAATAGAAATATATCGAGAATTACTATATGTATATTTATATTTTTATTTGTCATTACATATATATTTTCCACAACTCGGGGGCGATACGCTGGGGGCGAAATTTCCAAAATCCACTGTTCGGGGGCGAAATTTCCGGGGGTGAAATTTCCGGGGGCGAAATTTCCGGGGTGCGAGATTTCCCGGGGGCGAAATGCTGGGGGTGAAATGTCGGGGGCGAGATGCTGGGGGCGAAATTTCCGTAAACCGCCGAAGACAGTGGGAACCCGAACTCCTCACATTGCGAGCGGGAAAAACATGTAAAGCACACAGCGGGAACTTTAACTTAGGTTATTAATAATGATATGTGATTTTGACAGCTGATTTAAGTATAATGTCCAGCGAAGCGGACAAAGCCAGCTAGTTATTAAATAATACAATTAAATAAAATAAAGATAACTAAAAAAAAAATGGTAAAATAAAGTTAAGGAGAAAGGCAACTCTGTCTGGATTGTACAAGTATTTCTAAACTATGAAAAAAAATATATAATAAAAGGTATATCATTCGCCCTAGAAATTACACCAAAAATGAAATCAACTATTCTGTGAGCCACATTTTGTTTTCACTTTTGTGAAAAGTATGCATTATTCTTAAATATGATATTATATAAATCGTATGAGCTATGATACAGCATTAAATCTGTATTGTTATACTAAATACTTAATACATAGTAAAAGTTTTATTATAGTATTAAAAATAATAATAATACAAATAAAAATAATTAAATAAAAAGGCATTGCCAACAGGGCGACAAAAATTTAAAAGGCGTCATGGTGGTCCTATACTAAAACTGTACTGCCTGCGGTAGTATAAACACTGGGTCGTCAACCGTGAATTTTATTTTGAAAACTTTCTTTGAATGTTTATTGAAATTTATTTTTCCGACCGAGTGAAAATAAATTTCAATAAATATGATTTTCTTTCCAATCAGTTGATTGTGTGATTTTAATATATTGAATTTCTTTGAATGATTTTTGGTTTCACCATTGCACAATATTAATTTGATTCTAATAATAATTTGGCTTCTAATAAATTAAATTTTAATTAGGGGGTGAAATTGGTATAATATTTATAAGTTTCAAGTTGTAAAGGTAACTAACACTAAATAAAAAGCGAAAATTTCGCACAGCCTTGTTAGTGAAAAATATTTTGCTTAATTTCTACTTTTTAAGATTTTTTTCATTATCTCATTAAATTTATAAGAGATGACCCCCCAAAACCTCTTCAAAATAAATAATTAATAATAATAATAATCTGTGGTGTTAAAATGCATTTTAGGCATTTAGATCATATTTTGATATTCTTAGGGTTTGTTGATTTAAATCGGCTTAATTAAAATCCTGATTTTAATCAATGATTTTTAAAAAATGGTTAATCTCATAAGACTAATGTCGTCATTTTTTCTTATTATATCATTGAACTAATTCCACAAACTTAAATATTGTCCATTTATAAATCTTATTTTATTTTTTATTTCATTTTGCACGCGCGCTTTTTATTTTCTAATTAAAAATTATTAGAAAAAAAAATTCCATACTGTCCATTTCGAAACTGATTATTATTAATTTTCTTTTATTTTTCTAAAAAAAAAAAAAAAAAAAAAAAAAAAGATTTTGATGAAATTCAATCAAAAGCAGAATTTAGCACAAAGAACTATTAGGTTTTTTTTTTTTTTTTTTTTCTTTTCTTTTTTTTTCAAATTATAACATCGCTGTCAAATTATTCAATTATATTTTCGATAAATTTTTTATTTCGAGAAATGTCCAACTATCGTAAAACTGGTATCGTAAAAATCCGTAGATTGAGACTAATACTCCTCCGTCATGGAAAAAAAAAAAAAAAAAAAAAAGATACATGTGAGTTGTTACAAGATATTTCTCTTTAGAAACTTGCAGAATATAATAGAATACTTCGATAAGAAATTACGTAAATACATCTAACGTAAGTTCTTGTAAATAACAATTCTGTGTTTATCTTAATAAACAGGTTTAAATTTAAGGAAGCTTATTATTACTATTAGTAGTATAGTAGAAGTAATAGTACTAGTAGTAACAGTAGTACTAGTAACAATAATAGTAGTGTTATTAGCAGTAATTCAATTGAAGTTTAAAAACTACATCTAGATAACATAATTAAAAATTTGCTAAATGCAAACCATTCACTTATCTGCGAATAATTAAGCCGTAATTTTATTTATTTACTTATTTATTTTTATTTTAATTCTTTGTTCGTTTATTTCTTTTTATTTTGTTTATTTCTTTACTTATTTTGAGATTTTATTAATATTTTTTATCATTTGTAAAAATATTTTTGTATATTCTTTATACATTTTTGCTGAAGAGCAAAAAACATTTTATTCTAAAATACTTTTTAAAGATTTGTTGATAGGGAAGCAGAAAAATATATTTTACAATTTAAATAAATTTTTCATTCCGAAAGAGAATTTCGCTTATGCTTGAAAAGTATTTGAAATATTTCCACTTAAATTTCCCCCATTTAAACCCCGCATGAAGATGCTCCTGCATAAGGTAAAGAACACAGTAATGGACCATTTAGTGGAAATGTCTTACAGGGAAACATTCAAAATGTGTCGTCTTCAAACAATATTGAAAAAAAATATATGTGATTCTACTCGTCCTAAAACAAGAGAAAGTGAAAAAATTATCGACTGAAATGAATTACAGCGACCACAAAAATTTTTCAAAATTAAGCATATTTGGCGATTTCACGTTGTTAGGCGATTGATTTTGAGTACTTGGCGGAGAAACAAAACACGGTTCAGTTTGTACACGGCAATCTCTAAATCGCCAAATATGCTTAATTTTGATAATTTTTCGTGGTCGCTGTAATTCATTTCAGTCGATAGTTTTTTCACTTCCTGGTGTTTTATAAAGAGTAGAATCATATATATATATATATATAATTTTTTTTTCTCGATATTTTTTTAAGATGACACCTTTTGAATGTTTCCTTGTTAGTATTATCTTAATATAATGACTGACAATAGTTCTGGAAAATGTTATAAGCACTAATCAATATATGAAATTTAATAACTAAGAAACGCTTCTTTCAAAGCTCGAAGTCACCACCCTTTTTGTAAGACTCTTTTAGCATACCTACCAACTTACTAATTGGTATCTGAAAGGTTGAGAGTACACGCTCTTTTTTATCCCATCATTAATTTTTAGTGTTTTTTTGTTCTTAAAACCAGTAAAAACTACAACGTCAGAAACGCCAAAGAAAAATATTTGGGAAGAAGACAACTGTTTCGGTAGTCTTTAGTGTACCGTCTTCAGTGCACTGAAGACGGTGTGTTAAAGGCAAAGAACTTCTACTACGTTCTGATTGCTTCCCAAATATTTTTCGTTGACGTTGTAGCTTTTACTGGTTTTAATAATCCATCGTCAAGTCTCCTTTTACTATTTTTCTTATTATTTCATCGTAAATATTGAAGATATTTTCTCTAAATTGATAAACATTTCTCATAAATGAAACTGGTGTGGAAAACTGGATGAGTTCGAAAAATCTTCTGAATATTAATTAGTAAAGTAAGTTGGCAGGTATGCTTTTAGGGATGAAAAATTTTCGCTTTTTTTTTTTTTTTTTTTTTTTTTTTTGCTATTACTATTTTCGTACAAAAATCTTTACCGTATTTTTACAGCAACATGTAAATAGGATAGAGATTTTGCATAAAGATAATGATAGCAAAAAAGGCGGAAATTTCTCATATGAAAGTGTCTTGAAAAAAATTTTGTTCAAATTTAAAAATTGCTTAAACTAAAAAATTTGATTTCCAAATATGCATGTTTAAATTTTATTTCGATGAAAATATGTAATAAATATTAATGTATACTAATAAATTACACCAATCGATTTACTAATCAACACCTTCTTGCAGCCCATTAAGTGTGAATCCCAGACAGCCGCCATTGCATACCTGCCACCATCCTAATTATGAATCGGAAGATTTTCTAGTACACGCCCCTTTTTCTGCAACAATTTATTTTTAATTATCTCTTTATATTAAATTGTTTCCAAATGTACCAAAGTTGCCAACTTTTACGAATTTAAAATATTGATAATCACCATTATATTTTTATAGAAACTTCATGCATTAATTTTCGGAGATATAACATCTCAAAGTTCACTATCATAAAATTCTGGTGTAAAAGCTTCCCGAAAATTGGAAAAATTGGCAGCAATGGTGTACTTATAATTAAATTTTAATATTGTTCTAAAAAAAAGACTGGTATGGGAAAAAAAAAAAATATATGTATATATATATATATATATATGGTTATTAAAAATCTTCCGATTATTAATGGGATGGTTGGCAAAAATGCCATTGCGTAGCTCCAATGCGAAGTTCAATGCATTCTTCTATTCATTCTTCCCTGACGATTTTGTTCAAAGACAACTCCATCTCTTCTAAACCACTTAAGTAATCGGATTCAAACACACTATAAAAGCCAATCCCCAGAAACCCTATACCTGAGAAATCCATTGCGAAATTTTAAGTGACAATCTCACACACTAAGAAATTAACAACATTGGTCAATTACAGACAATACCGAAATTCAATAGTTGGCCAATTTGATCATTTACTAACACTGATAATATTTCAGATACCCGGTAATTTACCACCCCTTAATTGCATTGAATAGCTGTCAAGTTTTTTAATTTATTCCGGAATGCTCTTAGTCCCGCTGGTTTTTTAACAATATAAACTTTTTCGAGTAATTTTCTTCATATTTAATCGCAATTATATATTGAAGTAAATTTTTCTATAAAGATAACGGTGGGTAAAAGAGGGGTTGTTAATAGAGGGGTTGTATTTTCTCTGTGTCTCCCGGTTTCCAGAGAAAAATTAATAAAATAATCAAACAATCTCAAATAATCTCAACAATCAAATAATCAAGCCTTCGGTCGCGGCGCGGAGATCTGGTGACACAAAAACGTTCATAGATTCGCTGATTCGTGTTCGCGATGCATCTTGGTGCAGAATTTACTGTTTACACTCAGTCAAGTTCTCTTAAAAAGGGGGATGTATTCCCACTTCAAGATTTATTGTTCCCTGTCGAGCATAATCACATGATGCTCATTCAGCAGTTTATGATTGACTCCTTACCGGACGACGAATATGAAACCTTCCTGGAGGCTGTATATGACTACTCTGAAGACGGCAAGCCTAATAGAAAAATGCCGATCAAGAATTTCACCATCACCGGGCTTTGGAGGATTGCTCCGAATTTTCCTGACTTCAGACCCGCCTACGGTACTGTTAAATCTACCGATTGGACCAGGATAGACGATGCGGCTGAAGATATGGATATGCAATTAAGCAATGGTTCAACCTCTTTCAATTTTGATGTAAGTTTTTCTGCCCCCTCCCCTAGTATTAGTAAGGAATTTAAACAGGTTAAACGTAAAGCTAGCAACTCTAGTCCAAATTCTAAAATATCTAAAGTTAAAGATTTTACTATAACTGCTAATAATAAATTTGAAAAGCTTGAGGAAACTATCTTAATGGATAACTCTGTTCCGCAACCTAGCTCTAGTAAAAGTAACAGTCCTAGAAAAATTAAGCCTCCTAAAGGCAAATTCATAACTGTAAAATGTGGTAATAAGACTCAGGTTCTCAAAAATCTCGGAAAAAAAACAGTGCAATTTTACTGCTGTCCCGGTGGGAGATTTTCTCAAACTCTACCCAGATTCTCCTAAAGAAAACGACTCTATCTTGTCAAAGCTAGCGGAGATGAAAGTTCAATGCTATTTAATGCAAGACAAGGCTTCCGATCCCCCCCCCCTCCTTAAGGCTGTTATTCGTGGACTTCCTGTGGATTCTAATGTTCTGGATATTGAGGGCGCTCTTACTTCCCAAAAATTCAACGTTAAGAAAGTTACTCAAATGGTCAGTTTTTAAACCAAGAGACCTATTCCCCTATTCCAAATTCAACTGGCCAATACTGATAATAGTAATGAAATATTCAAAATTAATAAGCTTGTGTTTTTCAGGGTTCAGGTCGAGAACTACAGGAGTCCTTCCCGTACGATTCAGCGTTTTAGGTGTCAATTTTTCCATCATTCTGCAAATAATTGTAGAATGAAGTCAAGATGTGTCAAATGCTCAGGCGAACATGAAACCAGAGAGTGCGAGCTTGGTAAAGGAAAAATTGAAACACCTAAATACTGTAATTGTGGTGGGGACCACGCTGCCAATTATCGAGGCTGCCCAACCTTCCCTGAGAATAGGAAAAAGACATTTATTATTAAAAAAGTCCAACCCCAAGTTAGTTATGCCAAAATTACTTCTCCTATTCTCAACTCAGCCCCCTCGAGCATTCCTCTTAACCCCCCCCCCCCCAATTCGTTTAATGAATTTTCTAATGTACTTAATGAAATCGCTAGGGAACTTAATGTAAATAACTTTTCGGAACTTCTTTCTAAATTTAAAATTGCTCTCAGTAACATGAAAATTTGTCAGGATGTTATATCCAAAATTGGTATTCTCTGGGAAGTCCGCGGAGAACAGTCTTCCAACTACCTTAAATGGTAGTTGGACTTTATTTTTATTGCGTAAAAATGCACTGGTTCTGTTTTCTTTTTAATTATTTTCTTTCATTTTACTTTCTGTTTATTTATTTATTTATTTATTTATTTATTTTTTTACTTTAACTTAAATTATATTTTACTATCCTTAAACTCTCTCCTTTAATTTATTTAATTTATTTTTATTTTAGCGTTAGGTTTGGCGGTTTGCATTCAGCTCTGTTATTCATACCTAGAAGGAGCCTTTTTCAAGGCTAAACTGTCCTAGACAGACCGAGTGCCGGTGGATATAGGCTGTCTGCGACTCCGCCCCCCCCCCCCCCCAATCTCCGTTAGGATCCCTTTCTTTCTGTTTTTTTTTATTTTTTTTTAACCATTCTGCTTCCATATCCAAGCTGCTATGTTACCACCTCATCTTTACTCTGCTATCGTCTATCACTGTGAACTCCCTCAGTTTATGAGTCCGATCCTCCAGTTTATGAGTCCGAAAATAATTAGGAGGGGCGGGAACGGTGGGCGAATGAACAAGCGCACCGTGCGCGCGTGTATACGCTACTGCATTCAGTGGAGGCCCGGACCAATTATTCCCCCGATGAGAGAAGAATTATTTTTTCTGTATTTTACATTTATGTTTTTCCCTTACGATAATATAATGATTCATTAAGAGCGTCGAACATAAATGCGCGCGCCCAGCGCACAATGGCCTGCGCTGCCGTAGGCAGTGGGGACTCGGAGCGACTTTTTTCCTGATCAGAATTTTTTTTTTTTCTCTTTCTTTCACATGAAAAAATTAATGCAATTTTGAGAATTTATTAATTATATTGATTCATTTAAAAATAGTGACCAGCGAAGCGGGCGTAGCCTGATAGTTTTTAATAAATTTCACAGTTTTAGTCTAAAAATATTTGAAAACACTGGTCTAAATAATCAGGTAACACTCTGGCAAGACCCGTTCTCTCTATGGTCAGAGTACACAACTACGAAATACGAAGTTGGGAATTCGATCCTCAGCGGTAGGAAGTTAAAAGGAAATGTGTAAAAGTTTTTACAGATTTTACAAAATATTTTAAGATAGAATAAGAAATTAACCCTTTAATGTTCGCTACTTAATTTATTTTAAAAATTACTAAACTAATTTTAAAAATGGCTTTTAGCCACATAGCTGATCATAAATATTTAAAAAATAAAAAATTAGCATTGTTCCTTTTCGAGAAATTTTCGGTTTGAAACATCTGTAAGTAAACCTTATTAAATTCAAATAATATTTAATTTAATAAATAAATCACTTTATAAGTAAACATTATCGACAACAAAAACTCGTAAAAGTTGCATAGATCGCAACATTTCAATCTATTCCGGAGTATTTTAACCCTTTGTGGGGCAAGATAATTCTGATCATTTAACATTCTGATCATTACACTGCCACCGGAATTTACGAACATAATTATAATAAAAGAAATTTTAAATTTTCATGTTGAAAAAAGGGTGTTTTTCTGCTTTGTTATAAATGTAAATTTTTGCTAAAAAATTTCCGGGATGGGTTTTTGCACTTGAGAATTAAAATTAGGTGTTCCATGTAGTGGAACACTGAGCGGCAAAGGGTTAAATGGCAAAATTGGATATTTGCAGGCATTTTCGAAGTAGAAAACTATAAATTTGTAACGACACAAAATGGCAGATTGAAAGAAATAGTCCTGTCGTACTAATAAATATGTAAATATCGGCTTTGTACTTTTGAATAAAATTGTATAATGTTTTTATTTATATGTCTAGTAGTCCTTATGAATGTGATATTTTACAAAACATTCATTCTTACGAAGTGGAACTTGCATAATTGGGGTATCATAGTCAATAACTTTTCTACGTAACCTCGCCCTTTATAACAGCAAACGTAAATCTACGATACCCCTCTTAGGCAGTCATAACGTAAAGACGTAGATCTACGTGGCCCGTCAAGTGTTAAAAAAATTGCAGCTATGGCATTATAAATAATTAGTTTACTAATAAAAAGTATATTTATTTATTTAAATCAAAATGTAAATGACCTACATACCACAATAAATACACTTTTGAAATAAGATTCAGCTTTATGTTTTTAAGTTTCAATTAAACATCTCTTAACACCTGCTTAATACTGACATCTATTTACTTTAAGCTTTGCGCACAACTACGGAATTGTTTTATATTAACTTAGAATCAAAACATCAGTTGCTATTGGAAATTGTAAAAGAGTCTTTTATTAGATCTTAATTATGTATTCTACAAACAGATTCAAAATTTTCCTCATTCATTATTTATATTTTTGTGCTTAATGGTCAATTACGGATAGTCATCCTAGTTCTAGAAAATTCACCAAAAAGTATGAAATCTTTATATTAATTATTTTCATAGCAGAATCATAAACAGTGAAAATATTTCTAATAAAATGTATGCGTTGGTTTTACCTGTTTACTGTGACTGTATGATATGGTTACCATATGTCCTCGAAATTCGAGGACAGTCCATATTTTGAAATCGTTTTTCAAAATTAAAAAAAAAAAAAAAAAAAAAAATCTAGAACGGAAATTATTTATCATATTTATTATCGCTTAAATTCTCATTTATTTAGCATAAACTATACCTCTGTAATTTTGTAATTGTAACAGTTATTAATGCTAATATATTATAAAGGTACTTTAATATGGTTACTATACTCTATACTGTATTGTGAAATCAATTAGAATTCAGCGCTACTTGCTTCATCAAATACAGCGCTGATGCTACATAAATACAGCTTAATCAATTACATGCTTGCCAACCATCTCATTATGAAGCGTAGTACTTTTAGTCACCGCCTTTTTTTGTACACCAGTAATTTTTTAGAGTAATTTCATTCTTATTTAATCGTAACACTATTTGGAGAGAATTGCTCTAAATATAAAATGGTGTAGGAAAAGGGGCGTATTTTCGAGGGGCGTTAACAAGTCTACGCTTATTAATAAGATGGTTGGCAGTCCTGTCAATAGTACAGTGGTGATGAACTTACGCAACGCCCACTTGACAATAGAAAAGCTTCAAAACAAAATTTCGCGGACTCTCTGACGCCACAAAATTAAGACCTATTCACGCACTTTTCAGGTTCTAACCTGCCTCTCTTTGCATCAGTGTTGCCAGATGTAGGGATTTAACCCTACAGTAGGGATCTTCGACTGTTTTTGACATAGGGAGGAATTTTTTTTTTTTTTTTTTTTAATTCTGTTTTGTAGGGATTATTCATTTAGCTAATAAAAATTTTGAAAGACCTTTAAAAATGCAAAAGTTTTAAACTAATTTGTTAAAAAAGTTGTGTACAGTACATTGGTTTTGGATTACAAAATGAGGAGAAATCCACCTTCTTTTCCTACTACTTTTTATAAGAGTAGTTTTCCTCCAATTTATTATTAGGGGGAAAAAAATTATTCTAGGAAATATGTGGGGGTGAAAAAAGATGGTACTAAATTTGCTCCGAAATAAATTATAAAAAATAGCAATTCTACATATTTTTAAAATGTCATCCCTCTTTTATCATTCCGAAATGATAAAATTATTATATAATTTTAACAAAGAATAAAAGATTTGTTTAATATTGTGGTAATTAACCGTCCAATTTTGAAATAAATTGGACAATATAAGTTCTGTTAAAATGAAGTTTTCTGGAATTTTCAAATGTTTACATCAGCAATTCTCAAGCTTTTCTTATACGCCCACCCCTCGCCCTCCCATCCAATATATTGTGCAGTACTGACAAAATCTTGTTCATAAATGTATTATCTAAATGTGTATTTTATTTTGTATTACGTCAGAATGTGTTTTCTTTTGTTTTCCTTTCTGCAAATTAACCTTTTTAGTTCTCTTTGTTATGCTCACACCACTTATTTAATGTAGTCACACCCCCTGAAGAGTCACACCCATTTACTTCATATTTCCCTACTGATTAGTATAAAGGATATAAGTCCATATTCCTGATTTTTCAGAAGAGGAAAAATAAAGTTGAACTAACTAAAAACTAATCAGAAGAATCGATTAGGAAAAAGGGATTTAATAATTTTTAATAAAGGGAAGAAATGGAATTAAATATTCTATGCCAAAGATTAATACTAAATTTCTGACTTGAATCTTTTTTTACCAATGGATTTTCTCAAAGACTAAATTGCATGGATTTAAATCCTTTATACCAATCGATAGAGAATTTTTTTTCTGAGTCTGACTATGTACTTAACTCGAAATTGACATTTTTGGACTTAAATCCTTTATACTTATCAGTACAGATTTGTTGGTTTAACACTTAACAGAATGTCAGTATTTAGACTAACAGTATTCCGTGCTGCCAGATTGAGGGAAATTTTTATCCTACATTCGCCATCAAATTTTAATTGTGACGGCCTACTAATCATTTCTAAGACATCTTGCGGAAAATCCTCGACGGAACCAGGCAATTGTAACATTTCAAATTTAGTGATGGCTATTGAACAGTATTGCTAGATGAAAATTTAAATTATCCCTGCTTAATGGAGAAAAAATCACTATATTCCTTACATTAAAATATTTTTACCCTACAAAATACCCTACGATTCAAGACTATTAATAGAAATTATATAAAATCATATTATTATTATTATTTTAGTATTTTCTAGCATTAAAAGAAAAAAAAAAAATCCATCTTTATTAATATACACGTAAGTTGATTGTGGAAACAGACGGACAAATAAAAACAAGTACCTAATACATGCATGCAAATGCATATTTGTAAAAACATAGTAAATAAAAGGGACGATGTTTCTATAATTTGTTTAAATTTAATACTGTCAGCTCTTTATTCTATTAAAATTTTAAAACAAACAGCTAATCTCCTTTGACATGTTTTCGCATCAAACTTACCTAATAAATTTAATTTAGTAATAAATGACCAAAGTTAAACCAGCAAATATCGACTTCATGGGTCCCTTACTCCGAATCCTTAGGGGGTGTGGCTACACGAAATGGCTGGTGTGAGCACATCAAAGAGAAATGAAAAAACTAATTTACAGAAAGGAAAACGAAAGACAACACATTCTGAACGTAAAACAAAATAAAATACATTTTTAGATCAGTATAATATATTTACGATTAAGATTTTGTACTACACAATATATTTTATTTGAGAGGTGGGTGTGTACAAATTACAAATAACTTGACAATTGGCATTTCGTGGAAGTTTAATTTTAACATGTACTTGAGTTATTGTCCAATTTATTTCAAAACTTTGATGTTAATTATATCAAAATATTAAATAAATGTTATATTTTTTATTAAAATTATATAATTTTACCATTTCGGAATAATAATAGTTATAATAATAAAAGGAAGGATATATTAAAAATATGCAAATTATCCAACTATTATAATTTATGCCGACGCAATCATAATAATGCCCTTTTTTTCCCTTACTATTTTTCTTGAGTAATTTTCCACAGTATGTAACTAAGATTAAATAGGAAGAAAACAACTCTTATAAGAAAGTAGTAGAAGTATGAGAGGTAGAGAGCGGTACTAATAATACATAGGAATAAATTATAGATGTTGGCAACTCTGAGTTATTGGATGTTTCACTTAGCATCGATCAATTTATCAGAAACAAGTCATTGTAAGCAACTTTTTTACAGATGTAAAAAACTTTTAGCGTTTTTAAAAACAATTTTATAATTTTCATTAGATGGCAGAAAAATCACTGCAAAACAGAATTTAAAAAAAATCCCCCCCCCCCTACGCCAAAAGCAGAGCTAAAAAACCCTACTGTAGGGAGAAATCCCTACATCTGGCAACACTGCTATTGAATAAAAATTTCCCTCAAATCTGGCATCGCTGATTGTATTTTCTGTGTCTGTCCCTGTTTCCGGAATTATTTTAAAAGAAAATAAACATATATGGGCGTTGTACTTTTATTGAATAAGTACTATTTTTTAATAAAATTGTATAATGTGTTTATTTACATGTCTAGTAGTCCTTATGAATGTGAAATCTGATAAATATTCACTCTTACGAAGTAGAAATTTCATAATTGACATATCATAGTCAATAACTTTTCCACGTAACCCCTCCCTTTAACACAGCAAACGTAAATCTACATTACCGGTCTTAAAGTACGAGAACGGAGGTCCAATACCGTAACGTCATAAACCTTCTGCGCAGGCTTTATGGTAGGAGGTGTTGGATATTCACCGGCAGTGACCACGCCCCACGTGTATTTTTTCTTCAATATTTTAGGGTACATGAAAGCACCAGCCAGTACCAAACTATATATAATGTATTTGAATATATGTACAGAATAAATATATATATTATTCATATATTTTTTTCAATGTATTTTTTTTAATTAGACAAAAATGTGGATTTTATGGGCGTGTCTTTGAAAAATATGCGACCGTTAAGGGGTTAATCAAAATTTTACAAAATAGTGACAAAATGTGATCAAATATGCAATGAAATATTGCAAAGTGTTGAAGCGTTTATATACATTCTTAAGATGTCAAGGTAAAATAATTCATTAAATAACTTGAAAATGTAAATATAATCAGACATCAATAAAACAAATTCAATTATTTCACTTTTAAAAATTTTTAATTCAAAATATCGTGATTAATAATTCTGATTTTTTAATTTAAATTTTGATTTTATTTAGAACCATTTTGATTAGCATCTAATATGTATGCTTGTGTACAACCTCTGCGCAAATGAAAGGGGAAAAAAAAAAGAAAAAGAAATTGCAAGTACTTCCATAAATAAATAAAATTAAATCTTTTAGTGTGTTAATGAATTAAGAGATGGCACCAAAGCTATAGTATTATTCTGCTGAATTACATAATAAACTCAGATTAAAAAAAAAAAAAAAAATTAAAGACAATAATTTTATAAATTTCTAAAAGCCCAATTTTGTAACAAATACAAAATAATAATTATTTAAAATTAAAAAATGCGTTCTTAAAAAATCATTAATTCAAATACTTATTAATATATTTCAATATCAATATGCGAATAAATGTTAGATAAAAAATAAATCTAAAATAATTTTACATGTTAAATAATTCACTTTGATTAACATGTAAGTATCCTTTTAAGATTATAAAAATTTCAAATACATTACAATCAAATTCTATATGGTAACAATTGCAAGCAAGTAATTTTTTCTACATTGAAGGATTGAAAGACCTTTATTTAGGATTGTTTAATTTACTGAATTCTTTAATTCATTTTTTTGCAATCCCTTAAATTTTAATATTGCAGCACGTTATAACGACATTCAACTATATTAAAAAATAAAAATGGTAGATTTGTTTCTGAAAAGGCAAACATTTTGGCTTTTAAAATATAAAATGACAGCCGAAACATTTCTGTGTCCGAAATCATGTAAAGATTGTGTGTATGCGTCTTAGTTTCTGGACAATTAAACAAGCTTACTTTAGAAAACTAGTATAGCGGAGGTCTGCTGATATAATAGCGTTCATCCGCATGTTTGAAGCTATAAAAAAATGGTGCCGACAGCAGTAGCGAACTAAATTTGCAAAAATTTTATTAAAAAACGGACTGTTTCATACCATCTGGTGTGAGAATAGTATTTTATAACTTTTTAAATATTAATCCTTGCTTTCCCAAGATGGAGTCATTTTGACTCCATTTTTGAAATTTGGTTAAGGTTAAGCCCGCCTCATTCAAAAAGTGTGCTAATTCGCGACAAATAGCAAACGTAACCAGTGGAATGTAGCAACTTCTAAACCATACAAAAAGGCGCGGTGCTGGTAATTTTCACAAAACGTGCCAAGCGGCTCCTGAAAGCAATTTTTCTGCAGTAATGCCTTGATCTTCGGAAAGCGAGGGTTAATTCGTTAGTCATAAATTTCAAAAATTGATACAGAAAAACAAACAATTTCAAATCTAAAATATTTTTCGAAAACTTTTCCTATTTTTCACCCTTTAGGTTTTAACTCTAGAACTAAAATAGAAAAAAAAAAGTGTGGAAACTAATTTAGTACGAAAGGACTACATATATTTGTATTTTAACACCCTTTCAAGAAAACAAATAAATAAATAAATAAATAGATGGCGCCCAGTACAGGGATGGAACACGGGCGCAGAATTCATACCGGAATCTGCTTAAGAAATTTCTCTACCTATAATATCGTTGATTTAAGAGGTAGAAAAGTTTCTTACATTGATAGTGGTATGAATTCTGCGCCCGTGTTCCATCCCTGCCAGTAAAATTCTTAAACACATATTCAAATAATGTAGTGATTTTTAATTCCAAACAATTAATATAATTTGAATGCATTAATTTTTATAACATCTTCTACCAATTGCTTAAGACTAATTTACTAAATATTTTAATTAGTAATATAATTTTAAGAACAATTTCATATTTATTATTAATAATTAACAGTTTCAATTTCTACGGAAAAAAAACATAATGTATTAAAAAACTATAAACCAATTATTCGATATTTAAATTATACTTAAAATTCATCACAGATTAATTAGTATTAATCCAGTAATTTCTCAAAAACATAATTAATATCAATGTACTCATCTTATAAATCGGAAAATAACACAAATCTATATAGTATATAAAAGAGTACTTCCACTTATTCACTGACTCATCAACGCACAGCAAAATCTACTGGGGCCACTGACTCGAAACTGGGTCAGAGTATAGAACATATTGTGTAAGCACTCCCTAAGGAGCGATTTTGCAAAATTCGCCCCCCAAGGGGGAAAGGGGGAAAAGCGTGATTTCACATGCGCAAAACGTGGTTTCGCATTATCCTATATATTTCAAACAAAAAAAAAAAAAAAAAAAAAAAACAGATATACCTGAAATTTTTGCTCTAAAATATAGCTAATACAAATACATAAAAACCAGTTTCTGAAATTTTAGAAATTCAGCCCCCAAGAGGTACAGGGGGGATGGGGGGCAAAACGTGATTTGACATAAACCTTTATATCGCAAACAGAAAAAAGGACACATGTGCGATTTTTGCTCTAAAATATAGCTCCCCTCCTACAAATACATAAAAACTTATTTCTTTAATTTTAGAAATTTGTCCCAGGTGGGTGGGAAGGGGGAGGCAAAAAATGGGGGGCAAAAAAAAATATGAACTGAAATACAATTACACAATTCAAAATTGGTACAGATTGGTTTCAGAGGCCCGCAAGTCGAATGAGAATATTTTCAAAAGTGTAAAGCTATTAGGAAGAGCGGAGGTGCGGGGGGAAAAAAAAATGAGTTAGATTGTTCAAAATTGGTACGTAGAGGTTTTTTGATGCCTGCATACTTGCCAACACACTAATTAATATTTCATAGTGTTGTTAGTCCCACCCTTTTTTTCACACTAATAAATATTTAGAGTAATATTTTTCAAATGCAATCACGATTGAATAAGAAGAAAAATACTCTAAAAAGGTACTGGTGTGAAAAAGAAGGCGGGGTAACAATACTACGGAATAGTAATTAGTACGTTGGCAAGTATGTACCTGCAAATCGATTGCGGATATTTTATAATTTGTAAAGTTATTACGAAGTGCGGGAAGGGGGGGGGGCCGAGTGGTAATAAAATAAAAATAGAGTTAGATCTTTCAAAATTGGTACATAGAGGTTTTTGTTACCTACAAATCGATTGTGGATATTTTCGAATTTATAAAATTATTAGGATAGAAGGGAAGGGGAGGGGCGATGGGGCAAAAATATAGAAGTGATAGTTAGAGCATTGAAAATTAGTATAATTGGATTTTAAGGCCCGATAAATCGATTGTGGATATTTTCAAAAGTGTAGAATTATTACAAGGGGCTGACGCACGGACAAAAGGAAAAAAAAGAAAAAGAAAAAAGAAATTCAGATGGAACATTCGAAATTAGTATTACAAGGTTTAAAAGCCCGAGAAAACGATTGCGGATATTTCTGAAAGTGTAAAATAATTAGGAGGGACGAGAACGGTGGGTGAAGGAACAAGCGCACCGTGAGCACGTGTATACGCTGCTGCATTCATTGGAGGCCCGGACCGATTATTCCACCGATGAGAGAAGAATTATTTTTTCTGTATTTTATATTTATGTTTTTTCCTTACGATAATATAATGACCCATTAAGAGCGTCGAACATATATGCGCGCGAAGCGCACAAAGGCCTGCGCTGCCGTAGGCAGTGGGGACTCGGAGCGAAATTTTTCCCGATCAGAATTTTTTTTTTCTCTTTTTTTCACATGATAAAAACTAATACAATTTTGAGAATTTATTAAATATATTGATTCATTTAAAAATACTCACTAGCGAAGGGGCGTAGCCTGATAGTTTTCAATAAATTTCACAGTTTTAGTTTAAAAATATTTGAAAACATTGGTTTAAATAATCAGGTAACGTTCTGGCAAGACCCGTTCGCTCTGTGGTCAGAGTACACAACTACGAACCCGAAGGTTGTGGGTTCGATCCTCACCGGTAGTAAAGGAAATGTGTAAAATTTTTACGGATTTCACAAAATATTTTAAGATAGAGTAAGAAATTAAATGGTAAAATTGGATATTGACAGGCGTTTTCGAATTTTAAATTGGTAACGATGCAAAATGGCAGATTGGAAGAAATAGTCCTGTCGTACTAAAAAACGATGGGACAGAATTTAATTTAGTACGACAGTACTACTTTTATTTGTATTTTAACACCCATTCACGAAAAATAAAAAGAAAGTAATAATAATAATAGAGGACGCTCAGTAAAATTCTTAAACACATATTTAAATTATGTAATGATTTTTAATTCAAAATAAATTAATAAAATATGGTTGCATTAATTGTACAGTGTCTTCCCCTAATTGCTTAATACTCATTTACTAAATATTTTAATTAGTAAAATAAATTTAATAACAATTTCGTATTCATTATTAATAATTAACAGTTTCAGTTTCTACAAAACAAAACATAATATTAAAAAAACTATAAACGAATTATTCGATATTTAAATTATACTTAAAATTCATCATACATTAATTAATATTAATCCATTAATTTCTCAAAAATATACTTAACATCAATATACTCATCTTATAAATCGGAAAATAACACACATCTTAAATAAATTTCACAGTTTTAGTCTATAAATATCTGAAAACACTAGTCTAAATAATCAGGAAATAATCAGTCAATACCCGTTGGCTCTGCGGTCAGAGTACACAACTACAAACCCGAAAGATGTGAGTTCTATCCTCACTGATGGGAAGTTTAATATATATATATGTGTAAAAGTTTTACGGATTTCACAAAATATTATAAAATAGAGTAAGAAATTAAATGGTAAAATTGGATATTGGCAGGTATTTTCGAAGTGGAACACTATAAATTAGTAACAACGCAAAATGTCAGATTGAAAGAAATAGTCATGTCGTACTAATAAAATAAAATAATAAAAGGTATATCATTCGTCCTAGAAATTAGACCACAAGTGAAATCAATTATTCTGTAAGCAACAATTTGTTTTCACGTTTATGTAAAGTATGTATTATTTTTGCATAAAAGATTATATCAATCTTATGAACTACGATACAGCATTGAATCTAAATTGTTATACTAAATATTTAATGGATAGTTAAAATTTTATTATCTCTATATATTAAAAATAAGTTACGGTTAATGGGGTCAAATTTTTTTGTCTCCGACAGCATCTTCTAACGAAGGCCAGGGTCCTTCGCGTCCTGAGAGAAATCAATGTGTTCCGAATACTCCAAGGCAGACATTTCAGCTGCTTAGAATTTTCTATCATTTTAATTAAAGAAGTTTTTAACTAAAAACGACAAGTTTATGAAGGTACTCTATTTGCCATTTTGAAAAAAATTTCACCCAGTGACGTTGCTCTTCTGTCATGAAGTCATTTTTCACGGGAAAATTAAAATATGATCCATGGTTGTACGTAGGTAGGTAGATAGGCAGGTTGGATTTAATATCGCACCAATACTGAGCTATGGGTCTGATACTACGCACCCTTAGAGATGTTCGCGAGACATGCCATCACAATTTTGATCCTTCACGGAGGGGATCCCCGCTTTGGTGATCTCCACAGGTATAGTGTGGATGGGAACATGGACAACTTTGCGGTCACGACAGATTTTATGTGCCCCAGCCACCATTAGTGTACACGACAGTCTTTGGCCGGCTCAAGTATCGAATCGGCAATGTTCCAATTACGTGCTAGGCGCTTTACTGACTAGAGTACAGCGGCCCGAAACCATGGATGTAAAAAAGAAAGAAAATTAATATCAACTTTTTTTCTCTACTTTTAAAAAATTAATTTTCTTATACGGGAAAATTGAAACATGATCCATGGCTGTAGGTAGGTAGATAATTAGGTAAGTTGTGTTTGACGTCACACCATTACTGAGCTATGGATAATTGGCGACAGTCTGAGACGCACCACTAGGGATGTTCCGGGAACATGCCTCCACAGTTTTGGTGCTACACGAAGGGGATGGCTCCCCAGCCTCGGTGGCCCCCAGTAGCATAATTTTGATGGGAACACGGAGGATACTGCGGTCAGGACATATTTTATATGTACCAGCCACCATTAATGTACACGAAGGTCTTTGGCCGGTTCGAGAACCGAAACCGCAATCTTCCAATTACGAGCTCCAATTACGAGCACGGCACTCTACCTACTGGGGTACCGTAGTACGGATCTAAGGTTGTAAAAAAGAAATAAAAAGGGTCATATACTAAGCTATATTGTAAAATGGACTAGACATTATGAATTTCTTTCTATAATATAAATATTATATATTTCAATTTGACATTGAATATAAGGATTTCCATAATAAATTTCTGCTTTTGTCTTGTAATATGCACTATTAATATTCCTTTTCAGTGAAAGAAAGCAGCGAATAGGCGGACAGAGCTCTGCATGTGTTAATAAGTAAAGTGAGTCGGGGGAGAGGCGGAGCCTCTTTCGGGGGTTGGTGAGCGGAGCGAGCAGGAGGCGGAGCCCCCTAGTAGTATCAGAAATAAAAAAGGTACACGTGAGTCGTTACAAGATATTTCTCTTCGAAAACTTGCAAAATGTAACAGACATATCGATAAGAAATTACGTAAATACATCTAACCTACGTTCTTTTAAATAACAATTCTGTGTTTATTTTACTGAAGAGATTTAAATTTAAAGAAGCTTATTATTATTATTAGTAGTAGTAGTTAATATTACTATTACAATAGAGTTACAGGACATCAAAATAAAACTAGGTTCTCTGGAGGTATAGCTTTAGCCTCTTTCAGGGCAGAAAGTTGCAATTTAGTAAAGGCGCCCTCTAGGAAAATGCGGGACTCGTATATATTTACATTTGAAGCTAAGATTTTTATGTTGTTAAAATTAAGACTATGATCACTATCGAGAGAATGAATTACAAGTTTAGATCTTAAATAACCTGTTTTATATGAGCGTTTATGTTCCTTTAATCTCATTTCACCTCTTCTGCCAGATCAAAAGAATTTATAAAGATGAGTTCTATTTTTCATATAATTATATATCTCCTAAAGTTATAAATTCCACTTACCGTACTACTATTCCCTATTATAAAGGTTTATCCGAAAATATCTCTAAATTACTTAGAACAGTCAATATTTCTACTAGTTTTAAACTTCAAATCCGTATTAGTAACTTTCTCTCAAACATTAAACCCGCTGTCCCCCCCTCCCCCCTAAACGTCTAGGTGTAACCTACAGTATTCCTTGTAAAAATTATAATTCTACTTATATCGGTGAAACTGACAAAACAGGTGAAATCAGATTAAAGGAACATAAATGCTCATATAAAACAGGGGATTTAAGATCTAAACTTGTAATTCATTCTCTCGATAGTGATCATAGTCCTGATTTTAACATCATAAAAATCTTAGCTTCAAATGTAAATATGTACGAGTCCCGCATTTTCCTAGAGGGCGCCTCTACTAGATTACAGCTTTCTGCCCTGAAAGAGGCTAAAGCTATACCTCCAAAGCCCCTACTTTTATTTTGATGTCTTGTAACTCTATTGTAAATATTGTGCTTCTTATGTTAATGACACTGAAGAGGGCTAGTGTTTAGCCGAAACGTTTGTCTTGTGTTTTCATGTTTATTAATTAACTATAAATAACATCTTAATAAATGCGTTTTTATAATGGGCATCTCATATGTCAAGTTTCGTACAGTTGTAGGCCATATAAGTTGAGATATAGCCTTCCCATTATTGAGAAAATTCTCAGTGTAGAAGCGTCATCTGTTGGCTTATAAGCATCCAACTTGAATCGGCATGATATCTCATACTGGTCTTCACACATATCAAATTTTGTTTGTCGCAAAAGAACCTGGGATATAGCCTTTAATTAAATTGAAGACATCACTGTGTAGCAGCGCCACTTATTGAGCAAATTGACACAAAAAGTTGATAAGTACTAATTTATATCAAGTTGCATCGACATATAAATTAATATGCATTTCTGTGAAGTAGTTCCTGAGATATGGCTTTCACCTACATTGCGGAAATAGCTGTATAGCAGCGCCACCTGCTTGCCGATAAGCATATAAATTGAATCAACATAATGTCTCATAATGACCTTTTTACATATCAGGTTTTGCATGATTATACGCAACAGATGCTGAGATATAGCCTCTCCTTAAATTGCGGAAATCGCTGTATAGCAGCGCCACTTGTTGAGTGGTTGACACCAAAATTTGATAGACGCTAATTTAGGTCAAGGTGCATCTACATATAAAGTTATATACAGTTCTGAGCTGTAGTTACGGAGGTACAGTTTCCACAAAATTTTTGCCACACACAAACAAACATTTTCTAAAAATGGTAAAATCATGTATTATACCTCTCAAAAGGCGTAAATCCGTCGAAAACCGGCTGTCGAAAATTTTTACGAATCCAGTACTATCTTCTGTTGAATATAGAAGAAACTAAAAACGTGTTGATTTTTTTTTGTTGTTGTTGTTGTTTTGTTCTTTTATTTTTGAGTTTTAAATAAATGCTTATATTTCCGTTATTTAATGTATTATCGCCACATAAATTCATCCACAAATTGAACTGGGTCAATATTAACATATCCTAAAGTTACAGTTCATTCCGTTCACTTAACGATATAGAGTGATCACGAACGATTTTGTTCAATTTGTTACCGGTCCCCTAAATGTTGTGTTAAACCAATCTTCACTGAAAAACATGGGGAACATCCAGTTCTTTAAATACCCAACGTCTGAAATCATTTCATCGAGAGATAAGTTTTAAATTTTAAAAGACTGATCGTTTGCAGATCTTTCTAAACTTTTGAGTAGAAGTGTATGTCCCAGTGGTAGTGAAAGGGTTAAATTACAATTGCAGCATTTGATAGTTTTCTATTAAAATAAGTAATAAGATCAAAAACTACATTTATTTGATAAAGATATTAAAAGGTGAAGATTATTGCTGCATTTCGCAACGACATGCTATCGACTTTTAGACAGTGATTTCCGACAGTGGGTGGTACTCTTGCAAATTTCTTTCTCCCCCCCCCCTTTTGTTTTTTTTCCCCAAGATTTTATGAATTAATGGTTGTATCGCAAATCGATACAAATTATAATTCTACTGATACTCATAAAAGTATTTGTAACCATAGATATTGATTCTACAGATACGAATATTGGATATGTTTGTAAGAAAAAAAATGGAACATACAAGTTGCAAATCAAGCCCAAAGGTGAAGTAACAGATTCACAAATAACAGGATTTCATGTCAGCTGCCAAATAAGTAAAAATATTTTTGCCTATTTCTAATGAAGAATATCATATTAAAACCCGAATAAACTACTACGTCAGAAACGCCAAAGAAAAATATTGGAAATGCGTATAGCTGTTTCGGCAGCCTTAAGCGTGCCGTCTTCAGTGCAAAAAGGCGTGCCGTTTTCAGTGCTTACCCTATTTTCCTAAATCCAGTCAAACCATAGCTAAAATTCTCAAACAATATGATTTTAAAATAATATTTTCGCCTTCCAATAAACTCACCTTTTCTCACTTAAAAGATCCCATTGATATGCATAATTCTTGTGGGCATTTATAATATTTCCTGCCAATGTGGTTTATCATATATTGGCCAAACTAAACGCAGTCTTAAATTTCGTCTAAAAGAACACATGAATTACGTCCGCAAACAAGAAATCAATAAATCGGCTATTTCTAAATATTGCTGGTAGGAAAATCATATTTTTAAATTTAATTCAGCTAAAATAATTTGCAGACCTAAATCCATTCATGAACTCGATTTCTTTGAAGCTTTTCATATTTATAAAAAATTTAAAAACCTTATAAATTGTGATTTCGCTGTTCCCTATTTGTCTGACTGTTGGAAATTTTATATTCAGTCCACATTTTCTTAATTTTTCTACTGTTTACACAGCTAACTTTAATAAATTCCTATTGGCCACTGTCCCCACCTTTCCCGTAATCCTATTGGTTAAACTAAATCCGGCCCCTCTCCTATATATACGAGCACTTCTGCAAATTCTGAATCCTTTTTGCACTGAAGACGGCACGCTTAAGGCTGCCGAAACAGCTATTAATCTTGACTCATCAGTGGGCCTCAAGACTGGGAGATTACAACACCGTATTTCAAGCCGAACTATTTGCCATCTATCAAGCCCTCCTATGGATTAATGAGATAAAAAATAGATTTTTCTCAGTTCCAATCTACAGTGACAGTCTCTCAGCCTTATAGGCAATACACCGCCATCGGTCTAAACACCCTCTCGTAACGGAAATTAAACTACTTCTAATTAACCTGCAAGAAAATACATCTCTAGCTCACGTTTCGGCGCATGAAAAGGCTGATGAGCTGGCTAAAACAGCCACTCAAAATCCGGACATCTGCTTTTTCCTCCCTCTCCCCCCTTCCTTTATCAAAAAGTCCCTTTTCCGTAATCTCCAGAAAGAATGGCAAGCTTAATGGGATACTTCAGACAAATGACGCTACACCTATGCCCTCATTAAATCAGTAAAAAATTATAACTTTGATTTGTCTCCAGCAATTTCAGCCTTTCTGACGGGTCATGGACCTTTCAGAACCTACTTATTTCGTTTTCATTGCTCATAATAATAACAATAATAATAATAATAATAATAAAATAAAAATAAAGGGGTAAAAGAAAGTTAAGGACAAAGGCACTACTGCAATGCTGCTATCTGATCTATATGGGTTGTACAGTCACCCCAAAAAAAAACGCCACCCCCCCACCTAATTTTGCCGTAAATTATCGTAGAAACATGCGACTGGTACCAATCAGTTTGTAATAACGTCTAGTTTGTAATGTTATAGTTAGATTTTACTTAGGGGGGCGTCTACATATTAAAACTGACATCAACTTCATTCTTTTCAATGGTAACCCCCATTTTTTATAATTTATTTGAATTCATTGGATCAAATCATCACGGAAAATGGTATAGTTTATATATTTCGCTCAATTTTTCATAGAGTTATAAGCTGTCAAAGTTTGGGGGTGCTAATGTTAAATGAATGTGACAAACATTAAATCATATCTTCCGAAATAATTATGATATTTAGATTCTGTTTTTTTTTATTCGTTAGAATGAAGTAACCCAAACATATTCCATGCAAATTTTTGCTAAAAAAACATTTTTTGAATTATGAAAATTATTAATAAATTCATATTTTAAAAAATTATGAATTATGACCTATGTTAATTTTTGAACGAATAGAACGGGCATCATCAAAAACATAGGTTTCCAAATTTACAGCTCGTTCCTAACATTATTTTTTGAGTTACAGTGATATTTCACTTTTTATTCCTGTTAGGGGGGCGTCACTTGTTATAATCTGTATCCTCTATAAGTAAATGTTTGTATATAATTTGACGGAAAACTATTTTAATTTACTTTTATGTTATTTTTATTGTTTCCTAAGCAATATTTCGATGTTTATTATACAAATTGGCATATTTTTGTAAAGTTATCCCAATGTAGGCGAGGGATTGTGAAAGAATTTCAAAAGAAAAGAAGCCCCGCCTCTGATTCGCTGAAACACTATTTAAAAAAAAAAGACAAATTTGCATATTCCTATTTGACTCTATATGTGACGCTGGTATGCATAAATCACAATGGTATTTACTACATCGATTATTGAAGACAAAACTTAAATGATTTAATTACAAATATGCAAAATTATTTTGCTTTATATTATAAAGTTTTAGAAAATTTGTGAAAAGGCGTGGCTATTTACATTAAGCCTTGATATGGAAGCTATGTTGCTGTTTTTCGATGCTGCGAAATTTACAAAATATATTTGTGTTAATATACTATACAGATAGAAGAATAATTATATAATATCAACAAATCTTCTTTAATCAATATGTTTATATACATTACTGTATGGAAATGTTTATATATGAATATTGTATTTATTTTTAATGAGAGATATAAACACAAAATAGTAAAAAAAAGAAGAAAATGTGTTATAAATTTTTATAAATCAAGCAAAATATATATGCATACTTGCCAACCTAACCCGTAACATTGTTAGTTCCCGCCCCGTGTGTACACAATTTAATTTTTAGAGTAATTAACTTCAAATACATTTACGATTAACTCATTGAGCGCCACGCGAATTCTTATGGAAATCCCATTCAGGCCACACGTGCTGCTTAAAAGCGTGTTATGTTTATCGAGTTTCAATAAACCCCATTAAGCCTTAACGATATAATCCTATAAAAATCCTATTAAAAAAAAAAAAAAAAAAAAAAAAAAAAAAACATGAAGTAAATTTTAAATAAATTGTCAGAAATTACTTAAAACTATGTAAGTTCTGTAGTTTTATATCATATTTTACACTGCCGGCTGACTTAGCCTAAATGGAAAGATCAGTGTCAGCCACTGACACGGCTCTAAAAAGACTGATGTGAAAAAACTGTACGGAAAGGGGCGGGACCAGTAATCTTCCTGGATATGTTGACAAGAATGTATATACATAGAGCAATGCCAGAAAATGTTCTTTATTTTTCATGAACCAGATGAATGGTATTTTTTTTTTTTCTGAATAGTCTATGTATCAAATATAATGCTGCTTTAAATACCCTTTAAATGAAAAGTTTTATTACATAAAGTAATTTTCTGGCACTCTACAGCTCCCAAATGACACACAATACAAACCCCCGCCTTTTTCCAGTGTTTAAAGGGTATTAACGTTTAATATGCTTTATATTCGTTTTGATCTTTCTTTCTCCTCCTTATCTTCTTCTTTTTTCCTTAAAAAAAAAAAAAAAAAAAAAAAAGAGTTATGTAACATTTTGACCTTTTCAAGTGAAGATTTAGATTAAGGATAGTCAGCCTTTCTACACCCACCGTCCACTTCGGTATCTGTGTTAAAGTGTAGAATTTTAGAACATCCCATTAAGTAGCAGGATTTATTATTTTACATATTAATTTGTTACACATTATAAAATATAAAAGCAAAAGAATATCGTGGAGATTTATGTAAAAGTTTTTAAAAATGTCATGAAAAAAAAAAAATAATAATAATTAATTAAAAAAATAAATAAATAAAAATAAAAAAATCTGTTTTAATATTTTAAAAAAGTCAATTAAAGAAAATGAAAGTACTGCAGTATCAGAACAAACTCCCATTGTCACTGTGAAACGGCCGTGGGAACCAGGTTGAGTGCCGCCGTTTCAGACAATTATACGGCAGCTTGAGTTAAAATAATTTTGAATTTTCAAACAAATTTAAAACCATTCATATATATTTTTTTTTTTTTGATAGATATTTTAATATCTATTCAAGCTATTTAATTTTCTTCGTATGAAGTGAACTATCTGATGTTTAATCAATAGAAACCAATAAAAATCTTTTAATTCATAAACTAACTCAGATAGTTCTGTGAATTAGTCTTTTTTTTTTTTTTTTTTTTTTTTTTTTAAATAAACATTTCTTAAATTTTTTTCCGGTGTGAAACTTAATAAATAATTTATCCTGGGTGGTAGATCGTGATTTGTATTTTCTAAATGTGTAGACGGACCCCTAATACATTTTCACGTGTAACTCTATTTAAAATTGATTTAAGGTATATAAATAGGTATGTTTCTCGAACCGCCTTGATCTCAGAAATATGAATATGAAGTCAAAAATAGGGGTTGCCATTGAAGAAAATGAAGTTAATGCCAGTTTTAATATGTAGACGACCCCTTAGGCAAAATTTAACTATACCGTTATATACTAGACGTTATTACAAATCGATCGGTACCAGTTAAATGTTTCTACGATAATTTACGGCGAAATTAGGTGGGGGGTGGCGTTTTTTTTTTGGGTGACTGTACAAGTATGTATAAACTATGATAAAAAAGCAAAATAAAGAAACATTTTCAACTGGCAAACTCTTAGATTAGCACAAAGTTGAGATTCTATTTCTGAAAATTAAAAATTAAAACTGAATGTGTAAGCATTTTCTTTTAAATAATTAAAATAAATTTGAGAAAAATCGTATTAAAAAAATGGATTCAGTATACGCAAAATTTGAAATTTGGCACCGAAATAGCTGTGAAGACTCTCGCCATAATCTTTACTTGCGTAATTGCGATAGACATTTTAATTCATCGACAAATTCGCAACAAAATTTAAAGCTGCCAAAGGGCTCTTATTCTAAAGCTACACCAAAAAAATTTCAAGAAATTCCTATGCTGGGGAATGAAACACAGTTACTGCACGCCTTTGTATTGAAGTATACTTTGAAATAAATCCTGTCGTACTAATTGAATTCTGTTTTCTGCAGAATTTTATATCTACTGCTTAGAAAAAAATACAAGCTAAAGTTTCTTTTTATTTCTCTTTGTCGTAAAAAGGACACATGTACGCATTTAAAATAAATAAAAATGATATTTAGGGGAAAAAAAAAAAAACACTAGTCTATATAATTAGAAAATATTCAGCCACGACCCGTTGGCTTTGTGGTCAGAGTACACATCTACGAACAGGAGGTTCTGAGTTCGATCCTCACCGATGGATAGTGAAAAAAATACGTATAAAAGTTTTTATGGATTTTACAAAATATTTTAAGATAAAGTAAGAAATTAAATGGTAAAATTGGATATTGGCAGGCATTTTCGAAATGGAACACTATAAATTGGTAACGACGCAAAATGGCAGGTTGAAAGAAATAGTCCTGTCGTACTAATAAAATAAAATAATAAAAGGTATATCATTCGTCCTAGAAATTAGACCACAAGTGAACTCAATTATTCTAAGTGCAGCAACTTGTTTTCACGTTAATGAAAAGTATTAGCTGCCAACCTAATTCGGCAAATTATTTGTACCGCAACTTTTTCTACACCACTTAATTTTTAGAGTAATTATTTTCAAATATATTTACGATGAATTAAGAAAACAAATACTCTAAAAATTAAGTGGTGTAGAAAAAGGGGCGGTACAAACAATTTGCTGGATTAGATTGGCAGCTTTGTATGTATTATTGTTGCATAAGACATTATATAAATCTTATGAGCTATGATACAGCATTATTTCTGTATTGTTATATTAAATATTTAATGGATAGTTGAAACTTTATTACAGTATTTAAAAAAAAAAAAAAAAAAAAAAAAAAAAAAAAAAAAAACTGCATGTTAGTTGGTACAAGATATTTCTCTTTAGAAAATTGCAGAATATAATAGAACTAGTTAGTTGTAGGGCGACTAAGACGCCCGTTGAAAAATGATCATTTCATTTTATTTATTTCTCACTTCAAAAAATTCATTTGCTAGCAAGCCGTGCACTTTATTCATCTCTTCGTTACCTTTAAAATTTAAAATTATTATTATTATTTTATAGACGTCATTTTTGCATACGCATGAGCAAATTTAATGTTATATATATATATATATATATATATATATATATATATATTTCACGTGAAAGCATATTTTATTTTATGCTGAAAAAAAAATTGCAACAATTAAAAATTTAAATGTCTATTTTAAAGCTGTTATTTTCATATTTTAATTTATTTTAAAAAATTTAATCAAAAATTCGTTAGAAATAAGGTACTATGAAAGGCACGAAATTTCTGAATCCGTCGGATTAAAGAGCTCATCGATCAGACAATTAGATTTTTTTTTAATTAACTAAAGTATGAAAATTAGGTAACAACTTGCGCTCACACACAGACAAACAGAGTCCAAGTAAATCTCTTAGACATTTATATATGTATATTGACAATCTCTATTTATTTCTATCATTTTAAACTGCATTTGGATAAGATTATTATTCCATGGCCATCGCACACAGGCAAGAGTCCAAGGAAATCTCTTAAGAATATCTCTTAAGCCTAAAGCGTGACAGAGTCAGGCACTGATGAGCGTAACTATATATGCTGATGCTGATACATCGATAAGAAATTACGGAAATATGTCTAACGAAATTCTTTTAAATAACAATTCTGTGTCATTTTATTAAACAGATTTAAATTTAAGGAAGTTTATTACTATTATTATTAGTATTAGTAATAGCACTAATAGAAAAAGTAGTAATAGTAGTACTAGTAACAATAGTAGCAGTGATAATAGTAGTATTTAAATTGTTAATTAAAAAACTGCATTTAGATAATAGCATTATAAATTAATTAAATGCAAACCATTCACTTATCTGTGAATAATTAAACCGCAATTTTCTTTATATACTTATTAATTTTTGTTTTATTTGTTTGTTTGTTTATTTAATTTAATTTTGTTTGTTTAATTACTTATTTTCATATATCCTTAATTTTTTTTTTTTTTCTCCTTTGTAAAAAATATTTTTGTATGTTGTTGATACATTTTTGCTGAAGAGCAAATAGCATTACATTCCGAAATGCTTTTTAGAGAATTTTGCTTATGTCTTACATGTATATGAAATATTTCGACTTAAATTTCCCCATTCAAAATCCCGTATGAAGACAGGGATGGAACACGGGCGCAGAATTCATACCGGAATCCATTTAAGAGATTTCTCTACCTATAATATCGTTGATTTAAGAAGTAGAAAATTTTCTTACATTGATAGTGGTATGAATTCTGCGCTCGTGTTCCATCCCTGTGAAGATGTTTCTGCATAGGGTGAAAAACACAGTAAAGGACCATTTAGTGATAATGTCTTAAATTTATCTTAATAGAATCTCTGAACAGTGTTGAAATTTTTTCTAAGTACTAATCAATATATGAAAATTAATAACTAAGAAAAACACTTCTTTCAAAACTCGAAGACTCCACCCTTTGTCAGGACTCTAGCATACCTATCAACTTAAACTTACTAATTAATATCCGGAAGATTGCCAGTGCCCACCGTTTTTTGCCAGTTCTTTAATTTTTTAGCGTATTTTTCTTCTTTTTTAACCCCTTCCTTCTCGCTACCCTGATATTCACGGGCTGTGACCATGCCCCACGTGAATTTTTCCTTTATTATTTTAGAGTACATAAAAGCACCAGTCAGTACCAAACTATATATAATGTATTTCAAAATATGTACAGAATATCTTTATATATTACTCATATATTTATTTTCAGACTATTTTTTTTTTTTTTTTCTTAATTAGACAAAAATGAATATTATATGGGCGTGTCTCTGAAAAATATGCGACCGTTAAGGGGTAATCATAAATATTGAAGAAATTTTCTCTAAATTGAAAAAAATTCTTTAAAATTAAAGTGGTGATCAAAATTGGACCAATTATAAATATCTTCTGGAATATGAATTAATAAGTTGCAGGTATGTTTTTAAGAGTGAAAATTTTTCGTTTTTTTTTTTTTTTTTTTTCTATTACCATTTTTTTCAAAAATCTTTACCGTATTTTCACAGCAACATTTAAATAGGATAGAGATTATTGCATAAAATAGTGGTTGCAGAAACGGCGAAAAAATCTCATATTTGAAAGCGTCTTGAACAAAAAAAAGGCGGTTGAAGTTTGAAAATTGCTTAAACTGAAAACTATTGATTTTCAAATATGGATATTTAAATTTTATTTCAATGGAAATATATAATAAATATTAATGCATACTAATAATTAACACTAATCGACTTTCTAATCAACACTTTTCTTCCAGCCCATTAGGTGTAAATCCCAGACAGCTGTCAATTGCCCATTGCATACCAGCCAACATCCTAGTTATGAATCGGAAGATTTTAGCACATGCCCCTTTTTACACACGAATATATTTTTAGTTATCTCTTTACATTAAATTATTTGCAAATGTACCATAGTTGCCAACTTTTACAAATTTATTTTAACGATAATCATTATTATATTTTAATAGAAACTTCTTATATTGAATTTCGGAGACTGAACATCTCGAAAATCACTGTCATAAAATTCTGACGTGACGTCTTCCCGAAAATCGGGAAAATTTGGCTGCTATGATGTACTTATGATTAAATTTTTATATCATAATATCACTCTAAAAAAAAAAAAAAATAATAATAATAATAATAAAGACTGATGCGGGAAAAAAAAAAAAAAAAAAAAAAAAAAATGGGTACTAAAAATTTTCCGATTATTAATGAGATGGTTGGCAGGAATACCATTGCGTAGCTCCAGTGCGAAGTTCATTGCATTTTTCTATTCATTCTTCCCTGACGATTTTGTTTTAATACAACTCCGCCTCATTTCTAAACCACTTAAATAATCCGATTCAGACACACCACCAGACCTGCCAACCATCTTATTATGAACCGTACAAACTTTAGTACCCGCCTATTTTTTTCGCATCACCAGTCATTTTTTATAGTAATTTTATTCTTATTTAATTGTAACAACATTTGAAGAGAATTACTGTAAAAATAAAGTGGTATAAGAAGAGGGGCGTTTTATAAGGCGTGGTAACAGTTGTACGGTTATTAATGATATGGTTGGCAAGTCTGTACTTCAAAAATCAAACCCTAGAAACCTTCTCAAGCTGAGAAACCCGTTACGAAACTTTAAGTGACAATCTCACATACTTAGAAATTAACAACAATGGTAAATTACTGACAATTCCGAAATTCAAAAGTTGACCAATTTGGTCAGTTACTAACACTGATTATATTAATAAATTAATTAAAAACACTTTAAAAACACGTTAAAAATACATTTATTAAAATATAAAAAACTTCCAAAGCTTTTCGCCTACATATAAGAAGGCATCATCAGGGAATTTGGTTTTACACATACTTCAGAGCAGTTATATGTACTTTTGAATCCCATGGTTAACAGTTAACGGCCCTCTTCACTGAAAAAAAATTCCAATGCCGGCTGAAAGCAGATAAAAAGTGTCCCACGTGGTTTTGACAGGAGGTGGAGAAGATTGACAGATTCACTGACGAATCATTGACTTTTTGGAAGAATAAATCAAAAATCAGCCACGTCCATCTTGCGGTTTCGTCGAAGTTTTGTTTTGTTTTGATTCTTTCTTTCTTTTTTTATTTTTGTGTTTCTTTTTTTATTTTTTTTTATTTTTTTTTTTTTTTCCCATTTTCACATGACATCAAATAACTTTCCTCGTTTATTCTAATCTATTTATATGTATTTTAATAGAGTAACTCGATCCGACCAAGTACTTATACTATTTTCAGCCCGGTTCAGGCTTTCTTTAGTTATACCGGCGAATTACGTAACAGTGAAATTTAAAATATATATAAATATATACTTTATAATTATACTTGAAGTCTGATATAATTAATTTAACTAAACTAGTATGTTGTGGCCACCACATGACTTTCTTCTATATTTTCCTATACAAATTCCCTCAGTAAATATAATTTATTAAAATTATTATAAAAAAAAAATTGTCTTCCATGATAATGCAGACGATTTCCATATTAGAAAAGTAGTTCCATTTATTCTCAATAAATAAATAAAAAATAATAATAATAATAATAATAAATTACGATTTTTTTTTTTTTTTTTTTCAAAAGTTTTTTTTTCGTTAAAAGTAACAACAACAACAACAACAACAACAAAAAAACCGATAACTTTGTTTTAAATTATCATAGATCTACAATTCAACCATTCGTTTTAAAGAAGATCTTTCGAAAGATACCCATCTTGAAAATGTATCCCTCCCGGGGGGGGGGGGACTTTCTTCTATATGTAATATAGAGAAAGTATTGGATTCGTGAAAATTTTCGAACTCCGGTTTTCGATGGCTTTGCACGTTTTGGGATGTGCTGAACATGATTTGATAGTTTTTAGAAAATGTCTGTCTCTCGCTCTGTGTGTGTGTGTGTCACGAATTTTTGGAGGCTGTATCTCACGAACCAATGAACGAAATTTAATCAAACTTGGTATTTAGTTGGACCCTGACATAAACTGGTGCTGATTAGATTTAGGAATCAATCGCCCAATAGGTGGCGCTGTGATAGCATTTTTTCTAAATTTTTAACATGGCAGTATAGGACAAAATTTCGTATAAATGTACATAATGAGAGTTATTTTTAACTTTTGATTGTAAAACTAATATGAATTATTGATAAAAGTAGTTGTTAAGTAGGGAAAAAAAATTGTGCATGTGGGGGCGTCGCCCTCCCCCAGGCGGAGTAAATTTTCAAGATGGGTATCTTTCGGAAGGTCTCGTCAATACCTTTAAAACGAATGGTTGAACTATAGATCTGTGATAATGTGAAACAAAGTTATTGATATTTTTTTTTTTTTTTTTTTTTTTTTTTTACTTTTAATTAAAAAAAAAACTTTGAAAAAAAAATCGTAATTATTATTATTATTATTATTATTTTTTTTTTTTTTGAGAATAAAATAGACTTTTTTTTTTTTGGATATTTACTGTTATACTACTTTTCTGATATGGGGGGAGGGGGGCAAAACGTAATTTCACAAAATCCTTCATATCTCAAGCAAAAAAAACAGATATCCCTAAAATTTTTGCTTTTAAATATAGCTAATACAAATGTCTAAAAATCGGTTTCTGGAATTTTTCAAATTCGGTCCCAAAAAGGGGGCAGGGGGGGGGGTGCAAAACATGATTTCACATGCGTAAAACATGATTTCGCATAATCCTATATATCTCAAACAAAAAAAAAAAAAATAGATATACGTGAAATTTTTGCTCTAAAATATGGCTAATGCAACTATCTAAAAACCAATTTCTGCAATTTTAGAAATTCAGCCCCCAGGTGGGGCAGCAAGGGGGGGGCTATGGAGCAAAAACAAATAGAAGTACAGTTAGGCCGTTCAAAATTGGTACAAATAGGTTTTAAAGGCCTGCAAGTCGAATTGGGATATTTTCGATTGTATAAAATTATTAGGAGGGGCAAGAAGCGGGGAGGGGAGGGGGGGGGCAAAAAAAATAAAAATAGTGTGAGGTCGTTCAAAATTGGTAAGTAGAGGTATTCGATACTTACAAATCGATTGCGGATATTTTTGAATTTGTAAAATTATTAGGAGGGCGGGTAGGGGGGTGGGGCGGTAAGGGGGGCTATGGGGCAAAAACAAATAGAAATACAGTTAGGCCGTTCAAAATTGGTACAGATAGGTTTAAGAGGCCTGCAAGTCGAATGGGGATATTTTCGATTGTGTAAAGATATTAGGAGGGGCAAGAAGGGGGGAGGGGAGGCGGGGGGGGCAAAAAAAAAAAATAGTGTCAGATCGTTCAAAATTGGTACGTAGAGGTTTTCGATACTTACAAATCGATTGCGGATATTTTTGAATTTGTAAAATTATTAGAAGGGGCGGGTAGGGGTGGGGTATTAAGGGGGGGGGCTATGGGGCAAAAACAAATAGAAATACAGTTAGGCCGTTCAAAATTGGTACAGATAGGTTTAAGAGGCCTGCAAGTCGAATGGGGATAATTTCGATTGTGTAAAGTTATTAGGAGGGGCAAGAAGGGGGAGGGGAGGGGGGGGGGTGCAAAAAAATAAAAATAGTGTCAGGTCGTTCAAAATTGGTACGTAGAGGTTTTCGATACTTACAAATCGATTGCGGATATTTTTGAATTTGTAAAATTATTAGGAGGGGCGAGTAGGGGGTGGGGCGGTAAGGGGGGGGCTATGGGGCAAAAACAAATAGAAATACAGTTAGGCCGTTCAAAATATATACAGATAGGTTTAAGAGGCCTGCAAGTCAAATGGAGATATTTTCGATTGTGTAAAGTTATTAGGAGGGTCAATAAGGAGGGGAGGGGGGCAAAAAAATTAAAATAGTGTCAGATCGTTCAAAATTGGTACATTGAGGTTTTCGATACTTACAAATCAATTGCGGATATTTTCGAATTTGTAAAATTATTAGCAGGGGCGGTAAGGGGGTTGGGGGGTGTAAAAGGGGGCTATGGGCAAAAACAAATAGAAATACAGTTAGGCCATTCAAAATTATTACAGATAGGTTTTAGAGGCCTGCAAATCGAATGGGGATACTTTCGAAAGTGTAAAGTTATTAGAAGGGCCGGGAAGGGTGGGGGGCAGAGGGGCAAAAAAAAAATATATCAATCAAGATCATTCAAAATTGGTACATCGAGGTTTTCGATACCGACAAATCGATTGCGGATATTTTTGAATTTTTAAAATTATTGGGAGGGGCGGGAAGGGAGGAGGAAGCGGAGGGGCAAAAAAATAAAAATAGAGATAGATCGTTCAAAACTGGTGCATAGAGGTTTTTGATACTTTCAAATCGATTGCGGATATTTTCGAATTTGTAAAATTATTAGGGCGCTCATATATATGCAATCGCGCACGGGTCTACGCTGCCGAAGGCAGTGGGGACCCGGTGCGACATTTTTCCCGATCAGAGTGTTTTTTTTTTTTTTTTTTTTTTTTTCCACATGATAAAAATTAATGCAATTTTGAGAATTCATTAATTATAATGATTCATTTAAAAATAGTGACCAGCGAAGCGGGCGTAGCCTGCTAGTCTATTTATATGTATTTTAATAACGTAGCCCGACCCGACGAAGTATTTTATTCTATATTCAGCCCGTTTTAGGCTTTCAGTAGTTATATCGGCGAATTCTGTAACAATGAAATTTAACAAAAGAAAATATTTTTATGATTAAACTTGCGGTTTGATATAATTAATTTAACTAAAAAATAACAAAGATATATAACATCATAACATTACTGATATATAGAGATGGGTTTTCTGCACTCTGGAGCTCAGACTACTGAACGCAGAGCTGGACGGGGTGTGCGACAGGTCGTGACCTTCGGGATCGTATTTCGAAGATCACGGACAGGTGCGGTCGCACAAGTCCTCCAGCTCTGTTTTCTAAAGAAAGTGTACTTGTGTTGTTATTTATACGTGTTTCTTTATACAAGTCAAATTTTTTATAAGTAGTATAATATATAAATAGTGTTGAATTATAGTGCCTACATTTATTTAAAAATCTGGTGTGAAACAACCACACGACTTCCATTACCCACTATTACACGTATTATATGCAATTTTTGAAGATAATGTTAACAGAAGACATGGAATTGTCCTAATGAAATAGACACCTAAAAATTTTCCGGTAAGGGAAAGTTAATACACGTGTAAAAACATAAAACAGAGTTTGCACAGCGATTTTTTTTTTTTTTTTAAAGAAAGGGGAAGAAAATTGGCAGAGTTTATTTATTTATTTGAAACACCAAGTTTCGAGATGTAAAACTGATCTGTCTGATCAGGATGACTATTAATTTTCCTGTGATAACCAATTAAAGCATGAGAAAGGATATCTAAAATGGGTTTATGTAACAATTTTCAAGAAAATCGTTAGAGCCGTTTTTGAGATACCGATTTTTACCAAAGCTTGACAAAATTAATTGTTGGCCAGAAAACAGCAATTATGTGTAAAAGGATATTTAAAAGAGGGTCAATATGGCAAGTTTGAAAAAAAAAACATACAGCCGTTTTGACAGGAAAGCATTTGCAGGACCTGAAATTCAGCTATTTGTACAGGGCGCCTATCAATTTTCCTGAACTAACCAACTATATCCTTCGAAAGGATATATAATAGAGTGTTTATACAGCAATTTTAAAGAAAATCGTTAGAGCCGTTTTTGAGATATGGACTTATGACCTCACTTCCGGTTTCAGATGTCCCACTTTTGGTTTTCCAATTTTCACCAAAATTTGAAAAGTTTATCTGTACACAGAACAGTTTCAATTCTAAAGTTTCGTAGTTCTGTCTTTATTAGTTTCCGACATATAATAGCTAGAATATTTTCCACATACATACATACACACAGAGACCAATTGCTAAAAACCACTTTTTTGAACTCAGGAGACCTTAAAACATGTAAATCAGGTGAAATCTCGATATCGAATTTTTGGACCAAATACAATACTTCCATTACCTATGGTAGTCGGGTAATGGAAGTAAAAATAAATCAAATACAAGACTCTTAGTGTCTTGAAACTTGCCAGTTTTGATCAACTTTACAAGTAGCAGCCACATATCAATTTCAAAATACCAAATTTGAATTTCCTGAAGTTATTTAAGTTATGTTGATACAGGGTTGTTCAGTTTTTTTCCATAATCGAAAAAACCTGGTTAAAACCGTCCCAGATAAAATACCATTTCGTCCACTTTTATTCACTATTTATTATTTGCGAGTAGTAAATTAAAAGTTATCTTCATTCTTTCAATTTATATTTAAAAAAAAAAAAAATCCTTCCATTACCCTACTACAGTATGTAATGGAAGTATTTGTATTCGGTCTGAAAATTCGATATCGAGATTTCACCTGATTTACACGTTTTAAGGTCCTCTGAGTCCAAAAAAGTGGTTTTTGGCAATTGGTCAGTGTGTGTATGGGGGGGGGGGGCGGAGAGGATCTTCTGGCTATTATGTATCGGAAACTAATAAAGATAGAACTACGAAACTTTAGAATTGAAACAAGTCTGGTGTACAAATGAATTTTCCATATTTTGGAGAAAATTGAAAAACCGGAAGTGGGACATCAGAAACCGTAAGTGGGACCGTAAGTCCGTATCTCAAAAACGGCTCTAACGATTTTCTTCAAATTTGTTACATAAACACTCTATTAGATGTCCTTTCGAATGATACAGCTGGTTAGTTCAGAAAAATTGACAGGCGGTCTGTATAAATAGCTCAATTTCAGGTCTCGGAAGTGCGTTCCTTTAAAACCAGCTGTACGGATTTTTTTTCAAACTCGCCATATTAACTCACTTTTAAATATGCTTTTGTATGTAATTATTGTTTTCCTGTCAATGATTGAGTTTTGGTAAAATTTGGTAACTCAAAAACGGCTTTAACGATTTTCTTGAAAATTGTTATATAAATCCATTTCTTTCTTATGTATCACGTAATTATTAGAGGAAAATTAACTGCTACCCTGTTTAGGTAGGTCAGAAGTTTAGGTAGATCTCGAAAATTGGTGTTTCAAAAAAATAACTCTACTACATATATATATATATATATATATATATATATATATATATATTTTACCTCGCTTTATGTACGCTTCGTTTTATATGTCTTTACATGTGTATAAAGTTTATCTTACCAGAAAAATGTTAGGTTTCTACTTCTTTAGGTCACTTTTATATCTTGTGATCACATTATCTCCAAAAAATGCATATAATATGTGTAATAGTTTGTAATGGAAGTCGTGTGGTTGTTTCACACCAGATATTTTATTAATATATTTATATAATCAATTTGAATTTTTCAAAATAGACATGGAATAAGCAAAATTTACAATATTTAATAAATGAAATATTTGTATTTTTCTAAGGGTGGATGTAAAGGTATATTTTATATCTTGAATTTCAATCCTCCACCTTTTCCCTCCATTGTTTACAACTGCATTGTCATTTCCTCTCTCATAGACACATATACCTTTTAAAAATTAGTTATTAAGCATGATGAAATTAAATGATTCACATACCTTTCATGCAGTTTTTTGCTTTCCGAAAATACATACGTAAGGAAATCATTGTAATCGTGACAAAATTCTGGCTTTGCGATGTTGGCGTATCTACATGTTTTGAGGTCCCATGAGTTCATTTTTACTATTTTCATGATGATGATGATGATGACGTATGTATATGTATGTCAGTGATCACAATATCATCCAAATGCTTTTTACTTTCTTCTATATGTAATATAGAGAAAGTATTGGATTCGTAAAAATTTTCGACCTCGGGTTTTTGATGAATTTACACGTTTTGAGAGCTGTAGAACACGATTTGACCATTTTTAGAAAATGTCTGTCTGTCTGTCTGTCTGTCTGTGTGTGTGTGTGTGTGTGTGTGTGTGTGTGTGTGTGTGTGACAAAATTTTGTGGCAACTGTATCTCAAGAACTACTGCACAGAATTCAATAAAAATTGGTATGTAGTTGTACAGTCAGCCAAAAAAAAAACGCCACCCCCGCACCTAATTTCGCCGTAAATTATCGTAGAAACATGTGGTTGGTACCAATCGATTTGTAATAACGTCTAGTTTATAATGATATAGTTAGATTTTGCTTAAGGGGTCGTCTACATATTAAAACTGGCATCAACTTCATTTTTTTCAATGGTAACCCCCATTTTTTATAATTTATTTGAATTCTTTGGACAAAATCATCGCGGAAAATGGTATAGTTTATATCTTTTGCTCAATTCTTCACAGAGTTATAAGCTGTCAAACTATGAGGGCGCTAATGTTAAATGAATGTGACAAACATTAATTCATATCTTCGAAAATAATTATGATATTCAAATTCCGTTTTTTTTATATGATAGAATGAAGTGACCCAAACATATTCCATGCATATTTTTGATAAAAAAAATTTTTTTGAAATATGAAAATTATTAATAATTTCATATTTGAAAAAATTATGAATTATGACCTATGTTAATTTTTGCATAAATAGAACGGGCATCATCAAAAATATGGGTTTCCAAATTTACAGCTCGTTCTTAACATTATTTTTTGAGTTACAGTGATATTTCATTTTTTACTGTTGTTAGGGGGCCGTCACTTATAATAATTTGTATCCTCTGTGAGTAAATATCTGTATATATTTTGACGAAAAACTATTTTAATTTACCTTAATGTTATTCTAATTGTTTTCTAAGCAACATTTCGATGTTTATGATACAAATTGGAACCTTTTTATAAAATTATCGCAATGCAAGCGAGAGATTGTGAAAAAATTCCAAAAGAAATGAAGCCCCGCCTCTATATTGCGGAAACAATATTAAAAAAACTAGTTTCTGTATTCGTATATGACTCTGTATGTGACGCTGGTATGCATAAATGTCAATGGCATTTACTACATCGAATGCTGAAGACAAAATTTAAATGATTTAATTGGAAGTATGTAAAAAAAAAATTTGTTTTATAATGTAAAGTTGTAGAAAAACTGTGTAAAGGCGTGGCTTTCGTTCCAAAGAGGTTCATACTCGATTCTGAAATGTTAAGTCTTTGTTCTTAAATATTACATAACGTTTCCCAGTTTCTCACTGCTAAAATTCTATTTTGTCCCTTTTGCCTTTTGTTTTTAACTTGAATACTCTACGATTCGTGCACCTCAAGTTAAGTATCATGACGGTAAAAAAACGCGGTAAGACGAGGACTATTATTTGACAGAGCAATACGCAGTGAACAATACTTTTGTTTTTTTTCCTTTTTTTAAATTAATATAATTGATTTTTATTAATTTTTATCAGATTTTTTAAAACAAATTTTCTGTTTTAATCTTGTTGTGACATTTTCGCATTCGCTTACTCTACCGTTTATGCTATTTAAATTTTATCGCATGACATAACATAATAAAATATAAAAATTTTATTAAATGTTTTTTTAATACTAAATAATAAAGTGGTATTTTTTTTTTTTTTTAAGTTTTCAATATCTATTATTGAAACAAAGCGCAATATTATTTATTTTCTATTATTCTAATCACGGCGTAAAACTGGCGTCACATTTATCACGGAAAAAGAATTTAATACAAAGTAATATGTCTTGTTACTTTTAAAGATATAGATTTTACACCTTTAAAATTAAGAATTCAAGTACAGTAGACGACTGCAGAACGGGGAATACTCGTTCTAGGCAATAGGAAACCGTTTTTTCTATATCCATATTTCTTTTCATATAGATATACATAATAGATAATAATTATACTCTTTCTAGTGAAAGCATTTGTATTCATACTATTTGTTTGTATATAAATGAATATAAGGAATATTTTTACGAAATATCGTAACACACAAATTGTGAAAGAAACGCCCACTGAAGGAATTACAGATTTCAAAATGACGTGAAACTACGTCAGTAGTCGCTAAAATGTTAAATATTCTTTCTCAGATTTTAGTTTAAATCTTTTTATCTATATTTTTGTATATTATCTATTGTTGGTTTGTACGCCTAAAATTAAATGTAAATCTTTATAGTAACACTTTCATGCGAGGCTTACTGTATATAATAAAAATATACCCAACAAGAAGTAGATAATAATTGTTAGTTAGTAGATTTTAATTGTTTTTATATATTTTTTTTGTATATGTATTTTATATACATATTTTATTATATATATATTTTAACTAAATTTTTGTCTCTTAAATAAAACAGTTTTTACTTTTAAGAAGTAGATAATTCTTTTTTCTTAAATATTAAACACTTTTTTTTTAACCGCTATAAATAGTATTATCATTATTACTATTGTTCTTTTACCTTGGTATCTAGATTTTTGTAATTCAACATTGTAGGGTTCATATGATTCAAGCTATATAATTTTCTTTATATGAAGTGTTGTATTTAAATATTCAATGTTTAATAAATTGAAACCAATAAAAATCTTTTTATTCATAAGCTATCACACAAAGTTAAGTTCTGCGAATTTGAATCGTTTTTTATTTTATAATTAACATTTCTGAACTTTTTTTCCGGTGTGAAACTTAATAAATAATGTATATTGGTTGGTAGATCAGGATTTACTGTTTCTAAATGTATAGACGGTCCCCTAACACATTTTCACGTGTAACTCTGTTTGGAATTGATTTAAAGTATATAAATAGGTAGGTTATCCGAACAGCCTTGATCTCAGAAATCTGAATATGAGGTCAGAAATAGGGGTCGTCATTGAAAAAAATGAAGTTTTTACGTGTTTTAATGTGAAGATGACCCCTTAAGCAAAATCTGACTACACTATTAAAAACTAGACGTTATTACAGATCGATAGGTACCAGCCGCATGTTTCTACGATAATTTACGGCGAAATTAGGTGGGGGGGGTGGCGTTTTTTTTTTGGCTGACTGTACCTTGACATAAATTAGTGCCTATCAACTTTTGGTAAAAATTGTCTTACAGGTTGCGTTGCCATCCCGCTTTTTCTAAATTTTTAACATGGTGATATAGGACAAAATTTTGTATAAATGTGCATAAAGAGAATTATTTTTTAGTAATCATTATGAAATTTACAAGAATTATTTAAAATAGAGATAGTCAACTGGGAAAAAAATTTTGTATGCGTAGGAGCCTCGCCACCCCCCTCGAGGGGAGTAAATTTTCAAGATGGGTATCTTTCGAAAGGTCTCGTCAATACCTTTAAAACGAATGGTTGAACTATAAATCTGTGATAATTTAAAACAAAGTTATCGATTTTTTTTTTACTTTTAACAAAAAAAAACTTAGAAAAAAATCGTTTTTTTTTTTTTTTTTTTTTTTTTTTTTTTCTTAAACGAAATTTAACCAGACTTGGTATTTAGTTGGCCCCTGACATAAACTGAGGCTGATTAGATTTGAGGATCAAACGCTCAACAGGTGGCGCTGTGATCGTATTTTTTCAAAATTTTTAACATGGCAGTATAGGAAAAAAATTCGTATAAATGTACATAATGAGAGTTATTCTTAACCTGTGATTGTGAAATTAATATGAATTATTGATAATAGTAGTAGTTAATTAGGGAAAAAATTTGGGGCATCGCTTCCCCCCCCCCCTAGGGGGAAGTACCCCCGGGGGAGGGGGGTAAATTTTCAAGATGGGTATCTTTCGAAAGGTCTCGTCAATACCTTTAAAACGAATGGTTGAACTATAAATATGTGGTAATTTAAAACAAAGTTATCGATTTTTTTTACTTTTAACAAAAAAAAAAAAAAAAATTTTTTTTTTTTTTTTTTTTTTTTTTTTTTTTTTTTTTTTAATATTGTTACTGCGTGAATTTGTATAGGAAAATATAGAAGAAAGTCTTGTGGTGGCCACAACATACTAGTTTTCGAAGGGTAGGCAAAAAAACTTTTTTTTTAGGGAAAAAAAAAAAAAAAAACTTTTTAGGATGATTTTTTTTTAAATCGTCCTATTGCAACCACTTCGTTTATCTATATATTTATCTGTCTATTTATAATGAAATTTTTCATCACGATAACTCCCGAAATAATACTCCAAATCGAACCAAATTTGCATTGCTAACTGATCTTATAAATATCTTGGATGAGTAGGGTAACCAAGTTGCTCTGACATTTTGTTTTCAAGTGACGGCCACTTGAAAATTTCAAACCCACATTGTGAAAAGTGTATTTAAAGCCAGATTTGTTTGTATTTTAATGTAAATATACATAACATAAGGGTCTCGATGAACTTTATTAATGAACTTTTTACAAGCATAACTTTTTAAATTTTGATTCAATTCGAACCAAAGTTGGACAGTGATCTTATCATATAATTATCTTGGATGAGGTCACTGGGCAACTTATTCCAACATCTTATTTTCAAGTTGCAGCCACTTGAAATCACACTGTCAAAAAAAAATGTGTTTTGAAAATGTCTTAAAGAAGACCCATGGCTGTTTTCAACATCTTTTTTCCATTTTTGTTAAAATTTTACTAAAAATCTGGAATTTGAACAATTTTCCGCCAAAAGTTGATTTCCCTCTTCCTTTCCCTTAAAAATCGAAATTTCCTAAATCGCAATGTTTTATTTATTCCAATAAATCCCATTACTTTAGGTGTCGGATAGATACATATAATCCGAGCACCGAAATTCGTGACCGCAGCTTCCATAGATTTCTCAGGAAAAATTTAGCGCTAAAAGGGTTGTCTCGATTTTGACCCTTCGTAACCCCCTCCTCACAAAAACATCGGAAATTAGGAAAAAAAAAATGTGTTTTTGGAAATTTTCTAAGGAAGTCTCGTAGCTTTTTTTAACATCTTTGTTCCATTTTTTTGTAGAGTTCTTTAAAAAATTCGAAAATTGCGAAATTTCTCGCCACCGGAATTTACGAACAAAATTTAAATAAAAGAAATTTTAAATTTTCAGGTTAAAAAAAAGGGCCTTTTCTAATATGTTATAAACGTAAATTTTTGCTAAAAAATTTACGGGATGAGTTTTTGCACTTGAGAATTAAAATTAGGTGTTCCATCAGCGGGAACACTGCGGCTGAAAGGGTTAATAATCGAAAATTTCTAAATTGCAGATAACGTTTTATTTATACTCATGTCTATTCTTTATATGTTCAATTTCTTTACAGTGAAGTAATTTGGAGCGGTGTTATGCTTACAAACATGTTTTTAACTTTTGTTCCCCCCATCCCGGCGATAACTGGGGAGGGAATTTCGAAAAAGTTGGCAGATTTTAGTTGCGTAAAGACCTAAATTTCTGCCAAGCGCCGTTGAATTCCATCCAGCCATTCTCACGTGATACCTGGACAATAATAGCGTTACAGACATACAGACACGATGACACACACACAGTCAAAATTTTCTGAAGTAATTTTCGAATTTCATGGTCTGTGGAAAGTGAAGATATCGCTTTTTTTTTTTTTTTTTTTTCCTGATAAATTTACAGAGAAAAGTCTGATTTTATTAATATCGATACACAGCTTGATATCCAGTTACTGTAATTCTAAAAGAACGCATAGAAACAGCGTTCATGTTCAGGTACCATACTTAAAATTTCAGCTGTGCTTTTATGTTAGGCGTGAAAATAAGAGCGCAAAATCTTTGAAAATAATAGTGTGATTTCGTCGTTTATAAATAATTTCATAAACACTTGACTCCCATTTCTTGCAAACTTTAATTAGTTTTAGTTTCTTCAGTTATAAAATCAACTTGCTTATGTCCTTAAAAATATTTGTTTCACTCAATTCCTAGACTTCAATATTAATACAACTTATTTTGCTCAGGAATGTAAATTAATTCTTCATACCTAAGAGTAAATAAAATATTTAGTTTAATTTGAAGTCTTGTTTTTTTTTTTTTTTTTTTACTTTCTCTTACCCATAAGGTAGAGAAAGTATTGTTTTTGGGTCAAATTTTCGAACTCGAGATTTTGTTATATTTACACGTTTTGAGGTCCCCTGAATACGAAAATCATGTTTTTAGCAAATGGTCTGTGTGTCTGTCTGTCATGAGCATATCTCAAAAACAAATTATGGCAGAAAGTTCAAACTTGGTATTCTAAATGTGTATCATATAGGGATGCTACACTAAGCTTTTCGTTAATATCAAGCAAATGGTTCGTGTACAGGAACAATCAAGATAATTCTAATACATTACGTCTATGGGGGAAATTGCAGGAAAATAGAGTTTAACGTCTATAGACTGCACTAAACCAAATGAAACAAATACATGTATTTTGTAATAGAGACAGTTAACTGGGGAAAAAAATTGTGTATGTAGGAGCCTCGCCTCCCCCCCCCCCTCTGGGGGGGAAGTCCCCCCTCGAGGGGAGTAAATTTTCATGATGGGTATCTTTCAAAAGAGCTCGCCAATACCTTTAAAACGAATGGTTGAACCATCGATCTGCGATAATTTAAAACAAAGTTATCGATTTTTTTACTTTTAACGAAAAAAAAAAAAGCTTTTTTTTTTTTTTTTTTTTTTTTTGAGAATAAAATGGACTTTTTTGGATATTTGGTGTTATACTACTTCTCTAATATGGAAATCGTCTGCCTTATCATAAAAGACAATTTTTTTAAATAATAATTTTAATAAATTATTTTTTAATAACCAAATAAAATTCTATATAAATGTAGGTGCATTAATGAAACGGGGGGTTGAGGGGGGCTACCGCCCCTCTCACACAGAACTAATTATCATATAAAACTCTTCAGAAGCTTAATATGAATTGTTTAACATAGGTTTACATAACAGTACTCGTTATCTTACCTATTAATCTGCAACCTGTATTTATAGTATTAAATTTCAGGGTAAGAGAAAGTCGTGTGAGTGACACACCAGATTATTTTAAATAACTACGTATTTTGAGATTCCGTGAATAATTAAACAAAGTTTTTAACAGTTGTTCTTTGTGAGTCTGTTATCAGTGTAACTTTAAAAACTAAATACCGGCAGGGAACTCAAGCGTTATATTTTAAAGTTCATATGAAATTCATACTTGAACAGTTTGATCAATATTGATAAGTTTCAACGAGTGATACGGATTAAAGTTGTCAATAAATGTGATTGAAAGTTATTGTTGAACATAATTTTAAATTTAATATTAGTCGTGAATTCTATAGAAATGTAGATATTAGTTTCAAATGTGGGTTGAGAAGGGTGGTACTCCCCTCCGCCCTTCCCACAGAAAATTATTTGTCAAATTAAATTATTCGTAAAGCTAGCTTAAATTCTTTTTACTATAGAATTTTATACAGTACTTGATATTTTATTCCTCAATCTGAATTTCTCTTTATAAAATTTAAATGTAGGGTAATAAAAAGTCGTGTGGGTGCCACACCAGATTATATACTTTAAAGTAAAATTTATTATTGAAAATCTGCTTAATTTAGTAAAAAGTTTTATATAACTTGTTAAAAAAAATTTTGTATATTGTCAATCGTGGCATTATCAGTAAAATATCAGATTTATGTACAGAGTATTCATATAATATTAGTATTACGCGCAATGAAAAACTATTTAAAATAAAATGTGATCATATCTGTCCTATAAATAAGTCTCTGAACGATTGTCTTCTAAATTGTTATGTTACTCACATCCGTAATACAGGTGAAATCTATAATAATAATAATAATATTAAAAAAAAAAAAAAAATAACTGAATAAAAAACCACAACGCCTAGACGTATCTTCACCACAGAAATGTAAACATCTTTTCTTCGAAACCACGAACGAGAGGCGTAGCCAGATAAAGGGTGTGTCAAAGAGGAAAATCGGCACAAATTTGTAAAATTTTTGGACTTTCTTTGCAAATTTAATTGATTTAAAATTTTATTAAAATACAGGATTTTTTTCCGCATTGAATTAAACTCTTTGAGATTGACGCAGCTTTTTAAATTCTGTTTTAAAAAATTGAAAGAGTTTTTTATAAGCCATTTAATGCATCAACCCAAATATTGCAATAAAACAGCTTTCTTAAAAAACAACTGTTATTTTTTCATAAAATCTACAAAAGCTGCGTCAGTTTACGAAATGAGAGTAATCCAATAAAAAAAACCGCATCTCAATCAATTAATATGTCACTGTTTTAAGTGCAAAGAAAGTTTTACATAGGATAACATTGGATTTTAGAAAAGGAAATGCTGAGTGAAGAGGGCCCTTAAGTCCTTACATAAAATATATTCAACTGGAAGTCAGAGGCTGGAGCTATTTCAGGAAGAGGAGGTGCTACACTTGGACGCTGGAGCTATTTCAAGGAAGAGGAGGTGCTACACTTGGAGGTTGGAACTATTGCAGGGTGACGAAGTGCTGCTACACTTGGAGGTTGGAACTATTGCAGGGTGACGAAGTGCTACACTTGGAGGCTGTAGAAACATCAGAGTGCAAATGCAGGAAATGAAAATTTATTAAAAGTGTTTTGAAGAGTCGCCTGAGGCTATTGAAGAGTAAAACTATCCTGAACTCGAAAAAACAAGCTATTAGTTATTTTGTAAAATGGTGCCAAATTATTGGCAAAATTGCAGCATCTTTTGATTTTATTGAATTTTTATGTTTAATTATATTTATAGCTTCACAAAGATACAGTTCTTGGATCGTAGGAGGGGCTGAAATAATTTTGGCGTTATCCCACATAGAAGTAGCGTTAGGGTTATCATAAATAAAATCAACTAGAGTAGAACTTCTTCCTTCCTTTATATTACGCTTATGTTCTTAAATTCGTTGTGTTAAAGTTCACTTAGTTTGTCCAATGTAACAGAAAAGTTCTTTGTTATTTTCAGTGGTTATTTTGTATACTCCTCCAGTAGGTCCAGTTTGGTCACGATCACAAAGAGTTAATTGTTTAATAGTTAGGGGGGGGGGAGGGGAACTGAAAGGAATTAATATATTAAATTTACTTTGAATATAATTTTGAAAACTATAGAACTCTTTACAGTAGGGAAGACTATTAGTATAATGTAATTTACAAGTTGAATTCAAAGTATGATTAATAGGATTAATTGACATGCTGCTTTTTATTTTATTAACAATTTTTATAATATAATATTTACTATACCTTGCAGCATTACCGATTTTAATAATTTTGTTAATTTGTTGTTTTTCATTAAATTCAAAAGTTGTATAATTTAAGGCACGGGTAATATAGGAATTGAAAAAAGCATTAGAATGCTTTTTTCAATTCCTATATTACCCGTCATTATTTAATCATAATTATTTAAGTAAATTTTCTAAACAATTACGGCGTGAGAAAAGGGCGATACTAACATTCCGGAATAAATTAACACTTAACAGAGGGATTCTATTTTCTCGGTTTCTTCGAGTTTCCAGATAATTTATAAAAGAATTAAGAATGCTTCTCTGAAAACTTTTAGCCGCGAAGATCTGCTGCCTCAACAGCGTTCATCCGCATCTTTGAAATTTCGTGACAAAAAGTGCCGTATACCAGTAACTACTTGCTAAAAATATTTCTAAAAAACATTATTTAATATTATCTGGTGTAAAAAGAGTATTTTATTGCATCACTTAAGTATTAATTCGTTAGCCATAAATTTTCAAATTCGTACAGAAAGACTCACACAATTTCATGTCAAAAATATTTTTCGAAAACTTTTCCTATTTTTTACCTTTTTGCTTTTAACACTAGCACTGAATCAGAAAAAAAAAAATGTGGATAAAGTTTTGTATTTGACAGAATTATATGTCGGATTTAAGGGGGGGGGGGGGGCTAGGGGTCTGAAGCCCCCCCCCCAAAACACTGACATTCACAATTAAATATTACAGTTGTAAATTTTTTATTGGTCTAGAATAACACTTTGAAAAATCTTAGCCCTCCCCCCCCCCAAAAAAAAAAAAAAAAAGTCAAGTTCTGTATCCGCCACTGATAAGTATATGACAGAAGTATATGAAATTCTGCCTGTGATGGCATTTAATTTAGTAAGAAAGGACTACTTATATTTGTATTTTAACACCGTTTCAAAATAATAATAATAATAATAATAATAATAATAGAGGGCGCTCAGTAAAATACTAAAACACGCATTAAAATAATGTATTAAAATAATGCATTTATTTTTAATTCCAAATAAATTAATAAAATTTGAATGTATTAATTGTAAATTATCTTCCCCTAATTGCTTAATACTCATTTACTAAATATTTTAATTAGTAAAATAATCTTAATAACAATTTCGTATTTATTATTAATAATTAACAGTTTTAATTTCTACAGAACAAAAGATAGTGTATTAAAAAGACTATAAACAAATTATTCGATATTTAAATTATACTTAAAATTCATCGCATATTAATTAATATTAATCCATTAATTTCTCAAAAATATAATTAACATCGATATACTCATCTCATAAATCGGAAAATAATACACATCTTAAATAAATTTCACAGTTTTAGCCTAAAAATATCTGTAAACACTAGTCTAAATAATCAGAAAATAATCAGCCAATACCTGTTGGCTCTGCGGTCAGAGTACACAAGTGTATTATTTTTGCATAAAAGATTATATAAATCTTATGAACTACGATACAGCATTAAATCTATATTGTTATCCTAAATATTTAATGGATAGTTAAAATTTTATTATAGTATCAAAAAAACAAAAAAAAGGGTACATGTGAGTCGTTTCAAGGTATTTCTCTTCAGGAACTTGCAAAACAGAACAGATACATCGACAAGAAATTACGTAAATGCGTCTAACGTAAGTTCTTTTAAATAACAATTCTGTATTTATTTTATTGAACAGATTTAAATTTAAGGAAGCTTATTAATATTAGTAGTAGTAGTACTTATTATTATTATTACAACAGAGTTACAAGACAAAGAATAAAACTAGGTGTCTGGAGGAATAGCTTTAGCCTCTTTGAGGGCAGAAAGTTGTAATCTAGTAGAGGTGCCTTCTAGGAAAATACGAGACTCGTACATATTTACATTTGAAGCTAAGAATTCTATGTTGTTAAATCAGGAATATGTTCACTATCGAGAAAATGAATTACGAGTTCAGATCTTAAATCACCTGTTTTATATGAGCGTTTATGTTCCTTTAATCTGATTTCACCTGTTCTGCCAGATCAAAAGAATTTATACAGAAGAGTTCTATTTTTCATAGAAATATTAATCTCCTAAAGTTATAAATTCCACTCACCGTACTACTATTCCCTATTAAAAAGGTTTATCCGAAATTATCTCTAAATTACTTAGAACTGTCAATATTTCTACTAGTTTTAAGCTTGAACTCCGTATTAGTAACTTTCTCTCAAACTTTAAACCCGCTGCCCCCACCCTCTAAATAAAAGGTATATCATTCGTCCTAGAAATTAGACCACAAGTGAAATCAATTATTCTGTAAGCAACAATTTGTTTTCACGTTTATGTAAAGTATGTATTATTTTTGCATAAAAGATTATATCAATCTTATGAACTACGATACAGCATTGAATCTAAATTGTTATACTAAATATTTAATGGATAGTTAAAATTTTATTATCTCTATATATTAAAAATAAGTTACGGTTAATGGGGTCAAATTTTTTTGTCTCCGACAGCATCTTCTAACGAAGGCCAGGGTCCTTCGCGTCCTGAGAGAAATCAATGTGTTCCGAATACTCCAAGGCAGACATTTCAGCTGCTTAGAATTTTCTATCATTTTAATTAAAGAAGTTTTTAACTAAAAACGACAAGTTTATGAAGGTACTCTATTTGCCATTTTGAAAAAAATTTCACCCAGTGACGTTGCTCTTCTGTCATGAAGTCATTTTTCACGGGAAAATTAAAATATGATCCATGGTTGTACGTAGGTAGGTAGATAGGTAGGTTGGATTTAATATCGCACCAATACTGAGCTATGGGTCTGATACGCACCCTTAGAGATGTTCGCGAGACATGCCATCACAATTTTGATCCTTCACGGAGGGGATCCCCGCTTCGGTGATCTCCACAGGTATAGTGTGGATGGGAACATGGACAACTTTGCGGTCACGACAGATTTTATGTGCCCCAGCCACCATTAGTGTACACGACAGTCTTTGGCCGGCTCAAGTATCGAATCGGCAATGTTCCAATTACGTGCTAGGCGCTTTACTGACTAGAGTACAGCGGCCCGAAACCATGGATGTAAAAAAGAAAGAAAATTAATATCAACTTTTTTTCTCTACTTTTAAAAAATTAATTTTCTTATACGGGAAAATTAAAACATGATCCATGGCTGTAGGTAGGTAGATAATTAGGTAAGTTGTGTTTGACGTCGCACCATTACTGAGCTATGGATAATTGGCGACAGTCTGAGACGCACCACTAGGGATGTTCCGGGAACATGCCTCCACAGTTTTGGTGCTACACGAAGGGGATGGCTCCCCAGCCTCGGTGGCCCCCAGTAGCATAATTTTGATGGGAACACGGAGGATACTGCGGTCAGGACATATTTTATATGTACCAGCCTCCATTAATGTACACGAAGGTCTTTGGCCGGTTCGAGAACCGAAACCGCAATCTTCCAATTACGAGCTCCAATTACGAGCACGGCACTCTACCTACTGGGGTACCGTAGTACGGATCTAAGGTTGTAAAAAAGAAATAAAAAGGGTCATATACTAAGCTATATTGTAAAATGGACTAGACATTATGAATTTCTTTCTATAATATAAATATTATATATTTCAATTTGACATTGAATAAAAGGATTTCCATAATAAATTTCTGCTTTTGTCTTGTAATATGCACTATTAATATTCCTTTTCAGTGAAAGAAAGCAGCGAATAGGCGGACAGAGCTCTGCATGTGTTAATAAGTAAAGTGAGTCGGGGGAGAGGCGGAGCCTCTTTCGGGGGTTGGTGAGCGGAGCGAGCAGGAGGCGGAGCCCCCTAGTAGTATCAGAAATAAAAAAGGTACACGTGAGTCGTTACAAGATATTTCTCTTCGAAAACTTGCAAAATGTAACAGACATATCGATAAGAAATTACGTAAATACATCTAACCTACGTTGTTTTAAATAACAATTCTGTGTTCATTTTACTGAAGAGATTAAATTTAAAGAAGCTTATTATTATTATTAGTAGTAGTAGTTAATATTACTATTACAATAGAGTTACAGGACATCAAAATAAAACTAGGTTCTCTGGAGGTATAGCTTTAGCCTCTTTCAGGGCAGAAAGTTGCAATCTAGTAAAGGCGCCCTCTAGGAAAATGCGGGACTCGTATATATTTACATTTGAAGCTAAGATTTTTATGTTGTTAAAATTAAGACTATGATCACTATCGAGAGAATGAATTACAAGTTTAGATCTTAAATAACCTGTTTTATATGAGCGTTTATGTTCCTTTAATCTCATTTCACCTCTTCTGCCAGATCAAAAGAATTTATAAAGATGAGTTCTATTTTTCATATAATTATATATCTCCTAAAGTTATAAATTCCACTTACCGTACTACTATTCCCTATTATAAAGGTTTATCCGAAAATATCTCTAAATTACTTAGAACAGTCAATATTTCTACTAGTTTTAAACTTCAAATCCGTATTAGTAACTTTCTCTCAAACATTAAACCCGCTGTCCCCCCCTTCCCCCCTAAACGTCTAGGTGTAACCTACAGTATTCCTTGCAAAAATTATAATTCTACTTATATCGGTGAAACTGACAAAACAGGTGAAATCAGATTAAAGGAACATAAATGCTCATATAAAACAGGGGATTTAAGATCTAAACTTGTAATTCATTCTCTCGATAGTGATCATAGTCCTGATTTTAACATCATAAAAATCTTAGCTTCAAATGTAAATATGTACGAGTCCCGCATTTTCCTAGAGGGCGCCTCTACTAGATTACAGCTTTCTGCCCTGAAAGAGGCTAAAGCTATACCTCCAAAGCCCCTACTTTTATTTTGATGTCTTGTAACTCTATTGTAAATATTGTGTTTCTTATGTTAATGACACTGAAGAGGGCTAGTGTTTAGCCGAAACGTTTGTCTTGTGTTTTCATGTTTATTAATTAACTATAAATAACATCTTAATAAATGCGTTTTTATAATGGGCATCTCATATGTCAAGTTTCGTACAGTTGTAGGCCATATAAGTTGAGATATAGCCTTCCCATTATTGAGAAAATTCTCAGTGTAGAAGCGCCATCTATTGGCTTATAAGCATCCAACTTGAATCGGCATGATATCTCATACTGGTCTTCACACATATCAAATTTTGTTTGTCGCAAAAGAACCTGGGATATAGCCTTTAATTAAATTGAAGACATCACTGTGTAGCAGCGCCACTTATTGAGCAAATTGCCACAAAAAGTTGATAAGTACTAATTTATATCAAGTTGCATCGACATATAAATTAATATGCATTTCTGTGAAGTAGTTCCTGAGATATGGCTTTCACCTACATTGCGGAAATAGCTGTATAGCAGCGCCACCTGCTTGCCGATAAGCATATAAATTGAATCAACATAATGTCTCATAATGACCTTTTTACATATCAGGTTTTGCATGATTATACGCAACAGATGCTGAGATATAGCCTCTCCTTAAATTGCGGAAATCGCTGTATAGCAGCGCCACTTGTTGAGTGGTTGACACCAAAATTTGATAGACGCTAATTTAGGTCAAGGTGCATCTACATATAAAGTTATATACAGTTCTGAGCTGTAGTTACGGAGGTACAGTTTCCACAAAATTTTTGCCACACACAAACAGACATTTTCTAAAAATGGTAAAATCATGTATTATACCTCTCAAAAGGCGTAAATCCGTCGAAAACCGGCTGTCGAAAATTTTTACGAATCCAGTACTATCTTCTGTTGAATATAGAAGAAAGTAAAAACGTGTTGATTTTTTGTTGTTGTTGTTGTTTTGTTCTTTTATTTTTGAGTTTTAAATAAATGCTTATATTTCCGTTATTTAATGTATTATCGCCACATAAATTCATCCACAAATTGAACTGGGTCAATATTAACATATCCTAAAGTTACAGTTCATTCCGTTCACTTAACGACATAGAGTGATCACGAACGATTTTGTTCAATTTGTTACCGGTCCCCTAAATGTTGTGTTAAACCAATCTTCACTGAAAAACATGGGGAATATCCAGTTCTTTAAATACCCAACGTCTGAAATCATTTCATCGAGAGATAAGTTTTAAATTTTAAAAGACTGATCGTTTGCAGATCTTTCTAAACTTTTGAGTAGAAGTGTATGTCCCAGTGGTAGCGAAAGGGTAAAATTACAATTGCAGCATTTGATAGTTTTCTATTAAAATAAGTAATAAGATCAAAAACTACATTTATTTGATAAAGATATTAAAAGGTGAAGATTATTGCTGCATTTCGCAACGACATGCTATCGACTTTTAGACAGTGATTTCCGACAGTGGGCGGTACTCTTGCAAATTTCTTTCTTCCTCCCCCCTTTCCCCCCAAGATTTTCTGAATTAATGGTTACATCACAAATCGATACAAATTATAATTCTACTGTTACTGATAAAAGTATTTGTATCCATAGACATTGATTCTACAGATACGAATATTGGATATGTTTGTAAGAAAATAATGGAACATACAAGTTGCAAATCAAGCCCAAAGGTGAAGTAACAGATTCACAAATAACGGGATTTCATGTCAGCTGCCAAGTAAGTAAAAATATTTTTGCCTATTTCTAATGAAGAATATCATACTAAAACCCGAATAAACTACTACGTCAGAAACGCCAAAGAAAAATATTGGAAAAGCATATAGCTGTTTCGGCAGCCTTAAGCGTGCCGTCTTCAGTGCAAAAACGCGTGCCGTCTTCAGTGCTTACCCTATTTTCCTAAATCCAGTCAAACCATAGCTAAAATTCCCAAACAATATGATTTTAAAATAATATTTTCGCCTTCCAATAAACTCACCTTTTCTCAGTTAAAAGATCCCATTGATATGCATAATTCTTGTGGCATTTATAGTATTTCCTGTCAATGTGGTTTATCATATATTGGCCAAACTAAACGCAGTCTTAAATTTCGTCTAAAAGAACACATGAATTACGTCCGCAAACAAGAAATCAATAAATCGGCTATTTCTAAACATTGCTGGGAGGAAAATCATAATTTTAAATTTAATTCAGCTAAAATAATTTGCAGACCTAAATCCATTCATGAACTCGATTTCTTTGAAGTTTTTCATATTTATAAAAAATTTAAAAACCTTGTAAATTGTGATTTCGCTGTTCCCTATTTGTCTGACTGTTGGAAATTTTATATTCAGTCCACATTTTCTTAATTTTTCTACTGTTTACACAGCTAACTTTAATAAATTCCTATTGGCCACTCTCCCCACCTTTCCCGTAATCCTATTGGTTGAACTAAATCCGGCCTTTCTCCTATACATACGAGCACTTCTGCAGATTCTGAATCCTTTTTGCACTGAAGACGGCACGCTTAAGGTTGCCGAAATAGCTATTAATCTTGACTCATCAGTGGGCCTCAAGACTGGGAGATTACAACACCGTATTTCAAGCCGAACTATTTGCCATCTATCAAGCCCTCCTATGGATTAATGAGATAAAAAATAGATTTTACTCAGTTCCAATCTACAGTGACAGTCTCTCAGCCTTACAGGCAATACATCGCCATCGGTCTAAACACCCTCTCGTAACGGAAATTAAACTACTTCTAATTAACCTGCAAGAAAATACATCTCTAGCTCACGTTTCGGCGCATCGGGGCGTCATGGGCAATGAAAAGGCTGATGAGCTGGCTAAAACAGCCAATCAAAATCCGGACATCGGCTTTTTCCTCCCTCTCCCCTCTTCCTTTATCAAAAAGTCCCTTTTTCGTAATCTCCAGAAAGAATGGCAAGCTGAATGGGATACTTCAGACAAAGGACGCTATACCTATGCCCTCATTAACTCAGTAAAAAATTATAACTTTGATTTGTCTCCAGCAATTTCAGCCTTTCTGACGGGTCATGGACCTTTCAGAACCTACCTATTTCGTTTTCATTGCTCGAGGACCACCCGATGCGAATGCGGAGAGGAAGGCTCTCCTGAACATGCTTACTTTGCATGTCCCCTCACAGCCCCATATCATTTACTCAATCCTCCAATTAAACCCAATAACTGGCTATTTAACATTTTAGAGCGTCCCCCTTTAAAAAATAAATAAAATAACTAAAATCTTTGTGACCCTAATGGAACTATCCAATTTAACAAACTAAAAACTAATCTTACTAACTTTTCCAAAGTCCCGTCGCAAAAATTTGAACTTTCTTCAGCTGCCTACGAATTCTCCTCATTAGAAGCCTAAATTTTGTTTTTTATTAACTGCTGCCCTCTGTCGCGTGGGATTTTATATCCGGCAGCAAGTGTAATTTTTTCTTTTTTCTTTTTTTTTTTTTTTTTTTGGTGTTTATGCAATAAACAACGGGGAAGACTTAACCTCTAGAAACGGGCTCTTTCAAAATTTCACATTGTTACGTGACATTTGTTGTCAGAGCCCCTCTTTGGAGGTTAAAATCGCTCAAAACTGCTGCATAGTGGTGAGCGGCCTCCTTCCGTCTTTGAATCTTTGAATATTAATCCTTTTTGCACTGAAGACGGCACACTTAAGGCTGCCGAAACAGCTATATGCATTTCCAATATTTTTCTTTGGCGTTTCTGACGTCGTAGTTTATTCGGGTTTTAATATTCCAACGCCAAGTCTCCTGTTATTATAAGAAGAATATCATAGTTAAAAACATTTTAATTTATGCCTGAGAAATTTTTAACCCGCCTTTATTTCGCACTATTTTATTTTTTTAATTTTAGAATAATTTCCCCCAATATACCTACGATACAATTTCCTTATACAATACCCCAATACAATTTCCTACGATAAAATAAGGAAATATTACTCTTACAAAAAGGGGGGGGCGGGTATGAAACAGAGGCAGGGCTAAAAATTCTCCGGAATAAATTGAAATGTTAGCAACTCTGGAATGTTACAGTAGAGGAATTTTGTCGCAGAACTTATATCGATATTAGTTTAAAAATTTTCTCCATTTATAAAATCGTTGGTTTAATTAAAAAAAAAAAAAAAAAAAAAAAAAAAAAAAGTTTTTCATAACTACCGGTATGAGTTCTGAGCCAAATTTCCATCCCTGATATTATGAGTAGCGATAAAAAATTTATTTGAAAGTGTGCTAATTTTATGTTTGGGAACTTGTTGTTCAATTACTTAAAATATATGTAAAAATAAATAAATAGATAAATACACAAAATTTCATTACCATTTGTAGGTAATGCTTTGTATACGTACATTAAGTAAAGTATTTCCAGAAACTTAAAACAAGTACAGATTCAAACACAAATATTAAGAAAATTCATAAGTTTTTCCTTTATTCTTGTTTCTTTTATTACAGAGGCTGTTCGCACATTTTTTAGACGATTTTATTTCGCAGTAAGAAAAAATCGTTTGCATGGAGAATTTTATTTTCACAACAGTTATATTTTTGGAAGTTTTATTTATCTTCTGATATTTAGAATTTTTGTTTAGAGGCAAAAATGCGCTTTTAAAATGGCAGTGGATGGAAGGATAGGTTTCCGCTCTTTCCAAAAATAGTTTTTAGTGAAATCTTTATGAAAAGCATTTATCAGGAGAAAAATGGAAAAATGTTGCAACAACAGATGAATCTTGGGTCTCTTTAAGTGGTTGCAATAAAAAAAGGTCAATTTATTATCACAAAAGTGGAGAAAAAAAAAATTTGCTACATGGCTCAAAGCATCAAAAGAAAGTTTTTCTAAAGGATTTATGATTGCCACTGGTTTTTCATACAAGCGCAAGATCAAAGCAAAAAAATGTGACAAAAATGTCAAAATCAACTCTAAATACTCTCAAGAACATATTTTAATTCCAATTTTTAAAAATTCAAATCCAGATCTTTATCCACAATGCTATCAGTCCGTTGAACTGTATCAAGACAAAACAAGCAGCCACACATCACAATCCGCAATTGCTTTTCTAGAAAAAAATGGAACAAAAAACGGGAATTAAAGCCATACCCTTCACTGACATTCCTGCTAAATCTTCTGATGTATCACTGTTGGATTTTTGTGTTTTTCGACTCTTAAAATCAACATTATCCAAACACCGACCTACAACGCTTTGTGGACTCTGGAAAGCCGTTCAAGAGGAGTAGAAAAATATACCTCTTCCGATATTATAAAAAGCATTATTATCATAGAAATTATGATGTAGAATGTTAGTTAAGAACAAGGGCTATCAAACTGAACAAATAAAATTCGAAATATGAGTGAAATTACTTCAATACACTCCATAAAAATCGTCTAAAAAATGTGCGAACAGCCTCTGTATTAACATTATAGACACTGACACGTATAAAAATTTAAAAATTCTCCCATATCAATGTAACATTTTTATACATTTATTACATTACAGAAATTAGCTTATTTCACTCTAGTGCATACTTGCCACCATTCTAGTTAAAATTCCGTAGTGTTTTTAGTACATGCCGTTTTTCTATTTCTACACCAGTTTCTTTTAGAGTATTTTTCTTATTATACCATAGGGGCCAACTTGTAAGGTTCTTTAACACCCGTATTTCTTTGAAAAAAGTTTTATCATGTTTACACACCGAAAACTGCCAAAAAACTTATTAGAAAAAGTATTTAAAAAATGTGCAAGTTTGCATTTACGAAATTCAATCCTAATTATATTTGCAGAAAATCATACAAAAAATAAAGTGTTGGGAAAAAAGGGGTGAATAATCCGCGATTGTAATGAAATGCTCGCCCTCTGGTAGGCAAAGGTGAAATTATCATACCACTGATAGCTTTCACGCTGAAACAATGATAGAACAACAAGAAAGAACAATATAAATACACGTGGTGGCTATTATATTTACTAACAACTGCAGTTAAGGAAGCGCCATCTATCGGTCATTAAAAACGCGGATAGCAATATTACTGAATATTAATTAAAAAACTGGCATATATGCTTTAAGGATATTTTAGTCTAATGACTACCTATTTCGTTGCAATATATTTACGATACTTGATTGCATAAATATTTGAATTTAAAAGTTTTGCAAAATAACAGAGTTTTCATTGGCTCTACTTTTCTCCATCAATATTTAAAAAAAGTATAATTAGTAATATATTTATACAATTGTATAAAATGAAGATAACAGTAATAATCTATATATATAAAAGAGTACTTCCACTCACTCACTCACTGACTCATGAACGCACAACAAAATCTACTGGAGCTACTGACTCGAAACTGGGTCAGATTATAGAACATGTAGTGTAAGCACCCGCTAAGAAGCGATTTTGCAAAATTCGCCCCCCAAGGGGGAGTAGGGGGGCAAAATGTCATTTTAGAAAAACCTTCATATCTCAAAGAAAAAAATAGATATCCGTAAAATTTTTGCTTTAAAATATAGCTAAAACAAATATCTAAAAACCAATTTCTGGAATTTTAGAAATTCGCTCCCCAAGGGGGGAAAGGGGGCAAAAAGCGATTCAACATGTGCAAAACGTGGTTTCACATACTCCTACATATCTCAAACAAAAAAACAGATATACGTGAAAAATTTTTGCTCTGATACATAGCTAATACAGATACCTAAAAACTAATTTCTGGAATTTTAGAAATTCAGCCCCCAGGAGGGGGGAAAGGGGGCAAAATTATTTGAAAAAATCCTTCATATCTCAAACAGAGAAAAAAGATATATGTGAGATTTTTGCTCTAAAATATAGCTCCCACAAATACATAAAAACTAATTTCTTTGATTTTAGAAATTCGTCCCAGGTGGGACGTGAAAGGGGGACTATGGGGCAAAAAAATAAAAATACAGTCGGACCGTTTAAAATTGGTACAGATAGGTTTTAGAGTCCTGCAAGTCGAACGAAGGAATTTTCGAAAGTGTAAATTTGTTAATAGGGTAAAAAAAAGAGGGGTGGATTGGGGCAGAGGGGCAAAATCTATACATATAAAAGAGTACTTCCACTCACTCACTCACTGACTCATCAACGCACAGCAAAATCTACTGGACCCACTGACTCGAAACTTGGTCAGATTATAGAACATGTAGTGTAAGCGCCCCCTAAGAGGCGATTTTGCGAAATTTGCCCCCTAAGGGAGAGTAGGGGGCAAAACATGATTTCACAAAATCCTTCATATCTCAAACAAAAAAAACAGATATCCGGAAAATTTTTGCTTTAAAATATAGCTAAGGCAAATATCTAAAAACCAATTTCTGGAATTTTAGAAATTCGGTCTCCAAGGGGGGAAAGAGGCAAAACGTGCTTTCCCATACGCAAAACGTGGCTTCACTTACTTCTATATATCTCAAACAAAAATACAGATATACGTGAAATTTTTGCTCTAACATATAGCTAATACAAATACCTGAAAACCAATTTCTGGAGTTTTCGAAATTCAGCCCCCAAGAGGGGGCAAGACGTGATTTGAACTAACCCTTTATATAGCAAATAGAAAAAGAAGATATATATGAAATTTTTGCTCTAAAATATTGCTCACGCAAATACCTAAAATCTAATTTCTGGAATTTTAGAAATTCGTCCCAGGTGGGGTGGGAAAGTGGGGGTGGGGCAAAAAAATAGAATTTGGGGAAAAAAAAAAATGGAAATATAGATAGAGCGTTGAAATTGGTACAGATGGATTTTAGAGGCCTACAAGTCGAATGAGGATATTTTTGAAAGTGTAAAGTTACTAGGAGGGGCAGAAAGCGAGGGACGGATGGGCAAAAAAATAAAAAATAGAGTTTGACCGTTCAAAATTGGTACATAGAGGTTTTTGATACCTACAAATCGATTGCAGATATTTTCGATTTTGTAATGTTATTAGGAGGGGCGGGAAGGGGGGGAGAGTTACAAAAAAATAATCTATTTATATAAACGGGTACTTCCACTCACTCACTTACTCACTGACTGACTCTTCAACGTACAGCAAAATTTACTGGAGTCACTGACTCGAAACTGGGTCAGATTGTCTAACATATAGTGTAAGCACCCCCTAAGAAGCGATTTTGCGAAATTGACGTGATTTCAGAAAATCCTTCATATCTCAAAAAAAAAAAAAAAAAAAAAAAAAACAGATAGCCTTAAAAATTTTTGCTCCAAAATATAACTAACACGAATATCCTAAAATTCGTTTCTGGAACTTTAGAAATTCGGTCCTCAAGAGGGGTGGAGGAGGAAGGGATCAAAACGGGATTTCACATGCGCAAAAAGTAATTTCACTAAAAATCTTCATATCTCAAAGAAAAAAAACAGGTATCCCTATAATTTTACCTTTAAAATATAGCTAATACAAAAACCTAAAAACCAATTTCTGGAATTTCGGTCCACAAGAGGGAGTGCATGGCGGAATGTGATGGCACATGCGCAAAAAGTGATTTCACAAAAAACTTCATAGCTCAAAGAAAAAAACAAATATCAGTAAAATTTTTGTTTTAAAATATAGCTAACACAAATACCTAAAAACCAATTTCTGGAATTTTGGAAATATGGTCCACAAGAGGGGTGTCTGGCAAAGAGTGATTTGAGAAAAAAAAAAAAAAAATTCACATCATAAAGAAAAAAAACAGATATCCATAAAATTTCTGCTATGAAATATAGCTAACATAAATACTTAAAAACAAATTTCTGGAATTTTACAAGTTCAGCCCCATGTAGGGAAGGGGTCAAACCGTGACCTGAATCATCAAAAATTTCCAGTAAAACTTTGCATTAATTTTTCTCCCCCATTTTGACGGTGAATTAAAATGACTAAATAACTACCGCTATTCCGAAACCAAAGATATTTGGTGAGAAACTTCCGTGCAACTTCGGTGCCAAATTTCAAATTTCGCCAAGGGCCACCTTTATTAAAGCTGTTTCTAGTGAAAATTAACCTGACTCGTCAAAAAATGATAATAAAACTGATGTCATGTAAGTTTCAATAATTTCAAATAATCAAATAGTCTTACATGATTTTTTCTATGATTTTATCGAATACAAAGAAATGAGCATACAGTTTTAACCCCCGTTTGTCAACTTTAAATATTCTTTGCCATTTTGGCGATGAATTGAAATAACTACTGATATTTCGTTAATAAAGACATTTGGAGAGAATCCAATGGCTTCATTTATTAAAGCTATTTCATAAAGATAATGCATATTTATATTAAAACTAGCAGGCTACGCCCGCTTCGCTGGTCAGTATTTTTAAATGAATCACTATAGTTAATGAAATCTCAAACTTGCATCAATTTTTATCATGCGAAAAAAAAGAGGGAAAAAAAAATGTGTTTGGAAAAAATGTCGAAACGGGTCCCCACTGCCCTTGGCAGCGCAGGCAATTGAGCGCTGTGCGCGCGCATTTATTTTCAACACTCTTAATGAATCACTATATTATCGTAAGGGAAAAACATAAAAAAAAAATTCTCCCATCAGTGGAATAATCGGTTCGGGCCACCACTGCCTGCGGCAGCGTATACAGGCGCGCAAGGCTCGCATGCTCCTTCACCTACTGTTCCCGCCCCTCCTAATTATTTTAAACTTTAAAAGATACTCGCAGTTGTTCTCTCGGGCTTTTAAACCTAATAATACTAATCTCCAACATTTTATCTGAATTTCTTTATTTTTACCCCTGCGCCCGACCCCTTCCCTCCCTTCGTAATAATTCTATACTTTCACCTCCCCTTCCCGTCTATCCTAATAATTTTAGAAATTCGAAAATATACGCAATCAATTTGTAGGTATCAAAAACCTCCATTTACCAATTTAATAACTTTACAAATTCGAAAATATCCGCAATCGATTTGTAAGTATCAAAAACATCTATGTACCAATTTTGAACGACCTAACTCTATTTTTATTTTTTGCCCCTCCATCCCCTCCTCCCGCCCCTCCTAATCTATACATATAAAAGAGTACTTCCACTCACTCACTCACTGACTCATCAACGCACAGCAAAATCTACTGGAGCCACTGACTCGAAACTGGGTCAGATTATAGAACATATAGTATAAGCACCCCGTAAGAAGCGATTTTGCGAAATTCGCCCCCCAAGGAGGTGTAGGAGGCAAAATGGGATTTCACAAAAACCTTCATATCTCAAAGAAAAAAACAGATATCCATAAAATTTTTGCTTTAAAATATAGTTAATTTAATTATCTAAAAACCAATTTCTGGAATTTTAGAAGTTCGGTCCCCAAGGGGAGAATGGGGGCAAAACGTGATTTCACATGCGCAAAACGTGGTTTCACATACTCCTGTATATCTCAAACAGAAAAACAGATATATGTGAAATTTTTGCTCTAATACATAGCTAATACAAATACCTAAAAACTATTTTCTGGAATTTTTAAAATTCAGCCCCCAAGAGGGGAGGAGAGGGGGCAAAACGTGATTTTAAATAATCCTATATAGTGCAAACAGAAAAAAATGTATGAAGATATTTTTGCTCTAAAATATAGCTCGCGTAAAAACTAATTTCTTTAATTTTATAAATTCGTAAACAAATGGGGCGGGAAAGGGGGGCTATGGGGTAAAAAAATAGAAATATAGTTAGACCGTTCAAAATTGGTACAGATAGGTTTTAGAGATCAGCAAGTCAAATGAGGACATTTTTGAAAGTGTAAAGTTCTTAGGAGGGTGAGAAAGGTGTGTGTGTGTGTGGGGGGGGGGGGCAAGAAAAATAAAAATAGAGTTAGACCGTTCCAAATTGGTACATAAAGGTTTTTGATACCTACAAATCGATTGCGGAATTGCGGATATTTTCGAATTTGTAAAGTTATTTGGAGAGGCGGGAGGAGGGGACGGAGGGGCAAAAAATAAAAATAGAGTTAGGTCGTTCAAAATTGGTACATAGAGGTTTTTCATACTTACAAATCGATTACGGATATTTTCCAATTTGTAAAGTTATTAAATTGGTACATGGACGTTTTTGATACCTACTAAATGATTGCGTATATTTTCGAATTTGTAAAATTATTAGGATAGACGGGAAAGGGAGGTGAAAGGACAAAAATATATAAATAAAAGTTAGAGAGCTGAAAATTAGTATTGTTATGTTTTCAGGCACGATAAATCGATTCCGGATATTTTCGAAAGTACAGAATTATTACGAAGGGCGGGAATGGATCGGGCGCAGGGGTAAAATGAAAGAAATTCAGATAAAATGTCGGAAATTAGTATTATTAGGTTTAAAAGCCCGAGAGAACGACTGCGAGTATTTTTTAAAGTCTAAAATAATTAGGAGGGGCGGGGACGGTAGGTAAAGGAGCACGCGAGCCTTGCGCGCCTGTATGCGCTGCCACAGGCAGTGGTGGCCTGAACCGATTATTCCACTGATGGGAGAAAGCTTTTTTTTTTTTTTTTTTTTTTAAATTATGTTTTTACCTTACGATAATGTAGTGATTCATTAAGAGTGTGGAACATAAATGCGCGCGCGCAGTGCACAATTGGCTACGTTGCCAAGGGCAGTGGGGACCCGTTGCGACATTTTTTCCCATCACATTTTTCTTTTCGCATGATACAAATTAATGTAATTTTGAAAATTCATTAACTATAGGGATTCATTTAAAAATAGTGACCAGCGCAGCGGACGTAGCCTGCTAGTAATAATAATATTAATAAAGGGGTAAAATGAAGTTAAAGACAAAGGCACTATTGCAATGTTGCTATCTGATCTATCTGAGTTGTACAAGTATGTCTAAACTATGATAAAAAAGCAAAATAAAGAAACGTTTTTAACTGGCAAACTCTTAGATTAGCACAAAGTTGAGATTCTATTTCTGAAAATTAAAAATTAACACTGAATGTGTAAGCATTTTCTTTTAAATAATTAAAATAAATTTGAGAAAAATCGTATCAAAAAAATGGATTCAGTATAGGCAAAATTTGAAATTTGGCACCGAAATAGCTGGGAAGACTCTCGCCATAATCTTTACTTGCGTAATTGCGATAGACATTTTAATTCATCGGCAAATTCGCAACAAAATTTAAAGCTGCCAAAGGGCTCTTATTCTAAAGCTACACCAAAAAAATTTCAAGAAATTCCTATGCTGGGGAATGAAACACAGTTACTACACGCCTTTGTATTGAAGAATACTTTGAAATAAGTCCCGTCGTACTAAATTGAATTCTGTTTTCTGCAGAATTATATCTCTATTGCTTAGAAAAAAATACAAGCTAAAGTTTCTTTTTATTTCTCTTTGTCGTAAAAAGGACTCATGTACGCATTTAATTAAAATAAATAAAAATGATATTTAGGGGAAAAAAAAAAAAACACTAGTCTATATAATTAGAAAATATTCAGCCACGACCCGTTGGCTTTGTGGTCAGAGTACACATCTACGAACAGAAGGTTCTGAGTTCGATCCTCACCGATGGATAGTGAAAAAAATATGTATAAAAGTTTTTATGGATTTTACAAAATATTTTAAGATAAAGTAAGAAATTAAATGATAAAATTGGATATTGGCAGGCATTTTCGAAATGGAACACTATAAATTGGTAACGACGCAAAATGGCAGGTTGAAAGAAATAGTCCTGTCGTACTAATGAAATAAATAATAAAAGGTATATTATTCGTCCTAGAAATTAGACCACAAGTGAACTCAATTATTCTAAGAGCAGCAACTTGTTTTCACGTTAATGAAAAGTATTAGCTGCCAACCTAATTCGGCAAATTATTTGTACCGCAACTTTTTCTACACCACTTAATTTTTAGAGTAATTATTTTCAAATATATTTACGATGAATTAAGAAAACAAGTACTTTAAAAATTAAGTGGTGTAGAAAAAGGGGCGGTACAAACAATTTGCTGGATTAGGTTGGCAGCTCTGTATGTATTATTGTTGCATAAGACATTATATAAATCTTATGAGCTATGATACAGCATTATTTCTGTATTGTTATATTAAATATTTAATGGATAGTTGAAACTTTATTATAGTATTAAAAAAAAAAAAAAAAAAAAAAAAAAAAAGCATGTTAGTTGTTACAAGATATTTCTCTTTAGAAAATTGCAGAATATAATAGAACAAGTTAGTTGTAGGGCAACTAAGACGCCCGTTGAAAAATGATCATATCATTTTATTTATTTCTCATTTCAAAAAATTCATTTGCTAGCAAGCCGTGCACTTTATTCATATCTTCGTTACCTTTAAATTTTAAAATTATTATTATTATTTTATAGACGTCATTTTTGCATACGCATGAGCAAATTTAATGTTATATATATATATATATATATATATATATATATATATATATATATATATATATATATATATATATATATATTTCACGTGAAAGCATATTTTATTTTATGCTGAAAAAAATGGCAACAATTAAAAATTTAAGTGTCTATTTTAAAGCTGTTATTTTCATATTTTAATTTATTTTAAAAAAATAATCAAAAATTCGTTAGAAATAAGGTACTATGAAAGGCACCATTTTTCTGAATCCGTCGGATTAAAGAGCTCATCGATCAGACAATTAGATTTTTTTTAATTAACTAAAGTATGAAAATTAGGTAACAACTTGCGCTCACACACAGACAAACAGAGTCCAAGGAAATCTCTTAGACATTTATATATGTATACTGACAATCTCTATTTATTTCTATCATTTTAAACTGCATTTGGATAAGATTATTATTCCATGGCCATCGCACACAGGCAGAGTCCAAGGAAATCTCTTAAGAATATCTCTTAAGCCTAAAGCGTGACAGAGTCAGGTACTGATGAGCGTAACTATATATGCTGATGCTGATACATCGATAAGAAATTACGTAAATATGTCTAACGTAAGTTATTTTTTAAATAACAATTCTGTGTCATTTAATTAAACAGATTTAAATTTAAGGAAGTTTATTATTATTATTATTATTAATAGTAATAGCACTAATAGGAAAAGTAGTAATAGTAGTACTAGTAACAACAGTAGCAGTGATAATAGTAGTATTTAAATTGTTAATTAAAAAACTGCATTTAGATTATAGCATTATAAATTAATTAAATGCAAACCATTCACTTATCTGTGAATAATTAAACCGCAATTTTATTTATATACTTATTTATTTTTATTTTATTTGTTTGTTCGTTTATTTAATTTAATTTTGTTTGTCTAATTACTTATTTTCAGATATCATAATTTTTTTTTTTTTTTTTTCTCCTTTGTAAAAAATATTTTTGTATGTTGTTCATACATTTTTGCTGAAGAGCAAATAACATTACATTCCGAAATTCATTTTTTTTTTTTTTTTTTTAATGATAGGGAAATAAAAAAATATTTTTTACAATTTAAATAAATTTTTCAATCCGAAAGAGAATTTTGCTTATGTCTTAAAAGTATTTGAAATATTTCGACTTAAATTTCCCCATTCAAAATCCTGTATGAGGATGTTTCTGCATAGGGTAAAAAACACAGTAAAGGACCATTTAGTGAAAATATTTTAGTTTTATCTTCATATAATCACTAACAACAGTGTTGGAAATTTTTCTAAGCACTAATCAATATATGAAAATTAATAACTAAGAAACACTTATTTAAAAACTCGAAGACTCCACCCTTTTCTCAGGACTCTTTTAGCATACCTACCAACTTACTAATTAAAATAAGGAAGATTGCCAGTACCCACCCTTTTTCTCTTCATCTTTAATTTTTTAGCGTATTTTTCATTTTATTTAACCCTTTCCTTCTCGCTACCGTGATATTCACGGGCTGTGACCACGCCCCACGTGTATATTCCTTTAATATTTTAGGGTACATGAAAGCACCAGCCAGTAACAAACTATACATAATGTATTTGTAAATATGTACAGAATAACTTTATATATTATTCATATATTTATTTTCAGTCCTCTTTTTTTTTTTTTTTTTTAGACAAAATTGAGTACTTTATGGGCGTTTCTCTGAAAAATATGCGACCATTAAGGGGTTAATCGTAAATATTGATTAAATTTTCTCTAAATTAAAAAAAAATTCTCAAAAATTAAAGAGGTGTGGAAAATGGGACGGGTTCTAAAAATCTTCCGGAATATTAATTAGTAAGTTGGAAGGGGGTTGGGGACAAAATATCGCCTAAATAAATAAATTGAAAGAAAAAAAGAGTTGATAATTACTAATAATGTTGTATCAAATTTCATGGCAACACATACCTTAGCCAGAGCACTGACGTACAGACAAACCCACCACAAAAATTGTTATAAATTTTGCTTAAAAGACTATAAAGACTATACTTATAAACTTTGTCAAGATTAGTCATAATGAATTAAAACATGCATATCTATTTAAAAAAATTAATTCAGGTTTGTGAACAGTGTTCAGCTTTGATGTCAACAGTGATGTATAATATTTTAACAGTGTATTTTGAATGATGGAAAGCAAATGATAAAATAATTAAAAAAATTAAATATAGATGAAATAACGAAATTCCATTCTATGATATATTTTTTTTATATATTTATTTATTTTAATTAATTAATTTATAAGTATAAGTCCCTGTGGCCCCAACCAGAGATCACACATGACACAAATACAAATTTTCAAATGAATCATATAATTATTTTGACGCGATATTTTGTCCGGCCATATATTGTCCCGCGATATTATGTCCGGATCCCGCTGGCAGCACGCTTTTTAGAAATGAATTATTTATTTTTTTATTTTTTTATTACTATTATTATACAAAAATTTTTACCGTATTTTCACAGCAACATGTAAATAGGATAGAGATTATTCCATAAAAATAGTGATAGCAGAAACGGCGAAAATATCTCATATTTGAAAGTGTCTTGAAAAAAAGGCGGTTCAAGTTTAAAAATAGCTTAAAATGAAAGCCAATGGTTTTCAAATATGAAAATTTAAATTTTATTTCAATGAAAATATATAATAAATATTAATGTATACTAACAATTAACACCAATCGACTTTCTAATCAGCACTTTTCTTCCAGCCCATTAGGTGTGAATCCCAGACAGCAGCCAATTGCCTATTGCATACCTGCCAACATCGTAGTTATGAATCGGAAGATTTTTAGTACACGCCCCTTTTTACACACGAATTTATTTTTAATTATCTCTTTTTATTAAATTATTTCCAAATGTACCATAGTTGCCACCATTTACAAATTTAAAATAATGTTGATAATCACTATATTTTAATAGAAACTTTTTTTATTGAATTTCGGAGATTTAACATCTCGAAATTCACTGTCACAAAATTCTGGTGTGAAGTTTTCCCGAAAATCGGGCAAATTTGGCAGCTATAATGTACTTATGATTAAATTTTAATATCACTCTAAAAAAAAAGACTGGCGCCAAAAAAAAAAAAAAAAAAATGGGTACTAAAAATCTTCCGATTATTAATGAGATGGTTGGCAGGAATGCCATTGCGTAGCTCTAGTGCGATGTTCAATGCATTCTTCTATTCATTCTTCCCTGACAATTTTGTTCAAAGACAACTCCACCTCATTTCTAAACCACTTAAATAATTGGATTCAAACACACTACCAGACCTGCCAAACATCTTATTATGAACCGTACAATCTTTAGTAACCGCCTTCTTTTTCACACCAGTCATTTTTTAGAGTAATTTTACTCTTATTTAATCGTAACAACATTTGAAGAGAATTATTATAAAAATAAAGTGGCGTAAGAAAAGGGGTGTTAACAATTGCACGGTTATTAATGATATGGTTGGCAAGTCTGCACTACAAAAGTCAAACCCTAGAAACCATCTCATGCTGAGAATCCGTTACGAAATTTTAAGTGACAATCTCACACGCTTAGAAATTAACAAAATTGGTCAATTACTGACAATACCGAAATTCAATAGTTGACTAATTTAGTCATTTACTAATACTAATTGTATTTTAGATACGTAGTAATTTATCACCCCTTAATTGCATCGTACAGCTGCCAAGTTATTTAATTTATTCCGGGATGGTGTTACTTCAGCTAGTTTTTCGCATTGTAATCTTTTTCGAGTAATTTCCTTCCTATTTAATCGTAACTATTTATTTAAGTAAATTTTTTTTTAAAGTTTACGGTGTGAAAAAAGGGCGGTACTGACATCATTCCGGAATAAATTAACACTTAACAGAGGAGTTGTATTTTCTCTGATTGTTCGGGTTTCCAGTTAATTTTTAGAACAATTATGAAAGCTTATTTACCTTTAGTCGCGGAGATCTGCTGAATCAACAGCGTTCATCCGCATGTTTGAAATAACATATATATATGGTGCCTATACCAGGTAGAAGGCTTGCTTGCTAAAAAGATTTGTAAAAAAGTAATATTTACTACTATCTGGTGTGAGAATAGTATTTTATTACATCATTTAAATATTAATTCGTTAGCCATTGGTTGATTCTCTGGTTGATCGGGTTTCCAGATAATTTATAGAAGAATTAAGAAAGCTTCTTTAATAACTTTTAGTCGCGGAGATCTGCTCACTCAACAGCGTTCATCCGCATGTTTGAAACTTCGACATATGGCGCCGTATACCAGTAACTACTTATGCTTGCTAAAAAGATTTGTAAAAAACATTATTTAATATTATCCAGTGTGAGAAGAGTATTTTATTAAATCACTTAAATATTAATTCGTTATCCATAGATTTTAAAAGTTCATACATAAAGACTCACACAATTTCAAGTCAAAAATATTTTTCGAAAACTTTCCTATTTTTTACCCTTTTGGTTTTAACTCTAGCACTAACACAGAAAAAAAAAAGAAACTAGGGATGAAATTTTGTCTGTGACATAATTATATGTCTAAGACAGTATATGAAATTCTGTCTGTGACAGCATCTAACTTAGTACGAAAGGACTACTTATGTTTTTCAAAATAATAATAATAATAATAATAATAATAATAATACAGGGCGCTCAGTAAAATACTAAAACACGTATTAAAATAATTTATTCATTTTTAATTCCAAATAAATTAATAAAATTTGAATGCATTAATTGTAAAGTATCTTCCCCTAATTGCTTAATACTCATTTACTAAATAATTTAGTTAGTAAAATAATCTTAATAACAATTTCGTATTTATTATTAATAATTAACAGTTTCAATTTCTACTGAACAAAACATAATGTGTTACAAATAAAGAAATTATTCGATATTTAAATTATACTAAAAATTCATCACAGATTAATTGGTATTTATCCACTAATTTCTCAAAATCATAATTAATATCAATGTACTCATCTTATAAATCGGAAAATAACACACATCTATATAGTATATAAAAGAGTACTTCCACTCATTCACTGACTCATCAACGCACAGCAAAATCTACTGGGGCCACTGACTCGAAACTGGGTCAGAGTATAGAATATATAGTGTAAGCACCCCTTAAGGAGTGATTTTGCGAAATTTGCCCCCCAAGGGGGAGTGGGGGCAAAATCCAATTTCACAAAACCTTCATATCTCAAAGGAAAAAACAGATATCCGCCATATTCTTTTTTAAAATATAGCTAACACAAATATCTGAAAACTAATTTCTGGAATTTCATAAATTCGGTGCCCAAGGGGGAAAGGGGAAAAACGAGATTTCACATGCGCAAAACATAGTATCACATTATCCTATATATCTCAAATAAAAAAACAGATTTACGTGAAATTCTTGCCCTAAAATATAGCTAATACAAATACATAAAAAACAATTTCAAGAATTTTAGAAATTCAGCCCCTAAGAGGGGGGGGGGGGGGAGGAGAGAGAAACGTGATTTGAAATAATCGTTTATATCGCAAACCGAAAAAAAGATACATGTGAGATTTTTGCTCTAAAATAAAGAACCCACAAATACCTAAAAACTAATTTAGAAATTTGTTCCAGGTGGGGCGGGGAGGGAGGGGCTATGCGAAAAAAAAAAAAAAAAAAAATGGAAATACAGTTAGACAGTTTAAAATTGCTACAGATAGGTTTCGGAGACCCGCAAGCCGAATGAGAATATATTCAAAAGTGTAAAGTTATTACAAGGGGAGAGAAGGTGGAGGGAAAAAAAAAAATGAGCTCGATCGTTTAAATTTGGTACATAGAGGGTTTTGATACCTGCAAATCGATTGCGGATATTTTCGAATTTGTAAAGTTATTAGGAGGGGTGGGAAGGGCGGAGGGATAAAAAAAATAAAAATAGAATTAGATTGATGCCTACAAATCGATTGTGAATATTTTCGCATTTCTAAAATTATTAGGATAGAAGGGAAGGGGAGGGCGAAGGGGTAAAAATATAGAATTAAGAGTTAGAGCGTTGAAAATTAGTATTATTGGATTTTAAGGCCCGATAAATCGATTTCAGATATTTTTAAAAGAGTAGAATTATTACGAGGGTCGGACGCAGGGTCAAAGATAAAGAAATTCAGATAGAACGTTGGAAATTAGTATTTTTAGGTTTAAAAGTACGAGAAAACGATTGTGGATATTTTTGAAAGTGTAAAATTATTAGGAGAGGCGGGAACGTTGGGCGGAGGAACAAGCGCACCGTGCACGCGTGTATACGCTGCTGCAGTCAGTGGAGGCCCGGACCAATTATTAAACCGATAAGATAATATTTTTTTTTTTGTATTTTATATTTATGTTTTTCCCTTACTTATGTTTTTCCTATAATGATTCATTAAGAGTGACGAACATAAATGCACGCGCACAATGGCCTGCGCTCTGTTTTTTTACTTTTTCTTACCCATAGGGTCGAAAAAGTATTCTTTTAGGTCTAATTTTCGAGCGTGAGTTTTTGTTATATTTACATGTTCTGAGGTCCCCTGAATACGAAAATCATGATTTTAGCGAATGGTCTGTGTGTCTGTCTATGTGTCTGTTTCAATTTCTAAAAACAAAACATAATGTATTAACACTTTCGCGAACGCATGTTTCTGTCTTTTCCAAAACAAAATTTTCCGTATTCACATTTATATTACAAATGGGTATGCATTATAGTTACACTTTTTCTAATCAAAGCATTTATATCCATAGCATATTGATAGTACAAATATGAATATTGGGTATATACTTATGAAAAAAATAACATACAAATTGCGAAAGAAACCTCCCACTGGTGGAGTTAATGATTTTCAAATGACGTGAACCTACGTCAGCGAACGTGGAAGTGTTAAAAAAAACTATAAACCAATTATTCGATATTTAAATTAGACTCAAAAGTCATCACAGATTAATTAGTATTAATCCACGAATTTCTCAAAAACATAATTAATATCAATACATTCAACTTATAAATCGGAAAATAACACACATCTATTTATATAAAAGTGTACTTCCTCTCATTGAGAGACTCACTCACTCACTGATTCATCAAAGCACAGGAAAATTTCTGGAGCCACTGAGTCGAAACTGGGTCAGATTATAGAAAATATAGTGTAAGCATCACTAAGAAGCGATTTTGCGAAATTCCCCCCCCCCCCCCGAAGGGGGGGTGGGTGGCAAAACTTAAATTCACAAAAACCTTCATATCTCAAAGAAAAAAACAGATACCCATAAAATTTTTGCTTTAAAATACAGCTAACACAAATATCTAAAAATCAAATTTTGGAATTTTAGAAATTCTTTCCCCAAGGGCCAAAAAGGGGAAAAACGTGATTTCACATGCGCAATACGCGATTTCGCATAATCCTATTATCCGATATATCTCAAACAAACAACAACAACAACAAAAAAAAAAACAGATATACGTGAAATTTTTGGTCTAATATTATAGTTAATACAAAAAAATAAGAACCGATTTCTGGAATTTTAGAAATTCAGCCCCCCCGGGGGGGGGAGTGATTTGAAATAATCCTTTATATCGCAAACAGAAAAAAAGATATATGTGAGATTTTTACTCTAAAATATAGCTCCCTCAAATACCTAAAAGCTAATTTCTTTAATTTTAGAAATTTGTCCCAGGTGGGGTGGAATGGAAAGGGGACTATGTGGCCAAAAAAAAAAAAAAAAAAAATATGGAAATACGGTTAGACAGTTCAAAATTGGTACAGATAGGTTTCAGATAGAGGTGCAAGGCTTTCAAAACACCCGGTTTTTCCCCCTGGGAATTTAAGACAAAATTGGGAAATTTGAAACCTCTCCAAAACTGGGAATTTTGAAATTATGAATATTTTTATAACTTTTGTTAATTATTTAGCCTCCGATCTTTAAATTTACTTCAACTTTAATTCCTGCATAGGTTTCCTTTTCGTTTCCCTTTCCAGCTAATTCGAACATCTTCGATGTTTATTACGAAAATGAAGAAAATAATTAATTATAATTAATGCGGTACTAACACTAATAGTAAGTTTCTGTCATTATTCATTAGTATTATTTTGTCTTGTTCTTGAGATATCTTTTCCATTCTTAATGAGAATTAATAATATTTAAATTTTTTTTATTCATAATTGGTTTATGAATGTACAATTAGAGAATTGGACTCAGATTTTAAGTAAAAAAACCAACTAAATTGAAGTTTCATTAAACTTAAGTGAAGTATTTAAGATATTAGTTTGTTACCTGATAATTTTTAAATTGTTCTTTTTTTTTTTTTAATTACAACAAAGAAAAAAAAAGAAGGAAAAGAAGAAGAAATTTTAAATTTAATATGTTTTAGAGAAATATATAAGTAATTCGAAAAATTTCCCCACTTGTTGTGTTAGAAATGCAGAAACTTTTATATATATAAATCAGGAAAACAATATGTATATAAATTTTTATCAAAAAATTTTCATTGTAGGAAATTTAACATCAATTTTTTACAAACTCTTATAAGAAATATTTTTGAAAATAACTTGCAAAAGAAACTATACCACTGAGTATTTGCATAAAATGCCATCTCTTCTTTCTAAAAACCATTTCATTATTTTAAATATTTCTTTAGTTTTATAAAATAGAAATTTTTAAAGAACTTTTCAAATCTTAATTATTTCTCTTCTCAAATTATTATAGGATTGTGTACATTGCTTTCCTTAATTCGTCAGCTTGTATAATATGGAAATTGTATCCATCATTGTACCGATACATTTATCTTATTTGCTAATTTAATAAAGAAAGTTTAAGTTTCTTTTCAAATTTTGATTTCACCGCAGTTCTGATAAATTGAAAATAAAATGATAAATTAAAATAATGTTATAAGCTTATCAGTATATCAAAGTCCTTAAAATTGCCATTTATATTAAGTAAACAACTTATTATATGCTTTAGAGATTTCTAATTTGTTTTTTCCCCGCTAAATTCCCAAAGTTCTCAAATTTCCCAGTTTTTTCCCGGGTTTTTTCCCTCGATTTTAAATTCCCGGTTTTTTTGCATCTCTAGTTTCAGAGGCCCAGAAGTCGAATGAGAATATTTTCAAAAGTGTAAAGTTATTACGAAGGGTAGAAAGGGTTGGCGGAGGGGCAAAAAAAAAATAAAAATTGAGTTAGATCATTTCAAATTGGTACAAAGAGCTCCTTTAAATCAGGAAATCGATTGCCGATATTTTCAAATTTGTAAAGTTATTACGAGGGGCGGAGGAGGGGTAAAAAAAAAAAAAAAATAGAGTTAGATCGTTCAAAATTGGTACATAGAGGTTTTTGATTCCTACAAATCGATTGTGGATATTTTCGAATTTGTGAAACTATTAGGATAGAAGGGAAGGGGAGGGGCGAAGGGGCAAACATATAGAAATAAGAGTTGAAAATTAGAGTTGAGAATTAATATTATTGGATTTTAAGGCCCGATAAATCGATTGCAGATATTTCCAAAAGTGTAGAATTATTACGAGGGGCAGACGCAGGGGCAAAAATGAAGAAATTCAGATAGAACCTTGGAAATTAGTATTATTAGGTTCAAAAGCCCGAGAAAACGATTGCCGATATTTTTGAAAGTGTAAAGTAATTAGGAGGGACAGGAACGGTGGGCGAAGGAACAAGCGCACCATGTGCGCGTGTATACACTGTTGCAGTCCGTGGAAGCCCGGACCGATTATTCCATCGATGAGAGAAGAATTTTTTTTTTTTTTTTTTTTTTGTATTTTATATTTATATTTTTCCCTTACGATAATATAGTCATTCATTAAGAGTGTCGAACATAAGTGCGCTCACGCAGCGCACAATGGCCTGCGCTGTCGAAGACAGTGGGGGCCCGGTGCGACATTTTTCTCAATCAGATTTTTTTTTCTTCTCTCTCTTTTTTTCACATGATAAAAATTAATGCAATTTTGAGAATTCATCAATTATATTGATTGATTTAAAAATATAGTGACCAGCGAAGCGGGCGTAGCCTGCTAGTTTTAAATAAATTTCACAGTTTTAGTATAAAAGTATCAGAAAACACTGGTCTAATTCGGTAATATTCAGCCAAGACCCGTTTGCTCTGTGGTCAGAGTACCTAACTACGAACCCGAAGGTTGTGAGTTCGAACCTTACCGATGGGAAGCGAAAAGAAAACACGTAAAAGTTTTTACTGATTTCACAAAATATTTAAAATAGAGGAAGAAATTAAATGGTAAAATTGCATACTGGCAAGCATTTTCGAAGTTGAGCACCATAAATTGGTAACGATGCAAAATGGCAGATTGAAAGAAATAGTCCTGTCGTACTAAAAAGCTACGGATGAAATTCTGTTTATGACACAGTTTAATTTAGTACGACAGGACTACATATATTTGTATTTTAACACTTTTTCCAAAAAAAAAAAAAAAAAAGTTATAATAATAATAGAGGGCTCTCGGTAAAATACTTAATCACACATTCAAATGATATATTGATTTTTAATTCCAAATAAATTAATACGATTGCATTATAGTGTCTTCCCCTAATTGCTTAACACTCATTTACTAAATATTTTAAGTAGTAAAATAATCTTAATAACAATTTCGTATTCATTATTAATAATTAATAGTTTCAATTACTACAAAAAGAAACATAATATTAAAAAAACTATAAACCAATCCTTCGATATTTAAATTATACTCAAAATATGTCACAGATTAATTAATATTAATCCATTATTTTCTCAAAAATATAATTAACATCAACATATTCATCTTACAAATCGGAAAATAACACACATCTTAAATAAATTTCACAGTTTTAGTCTAAAAATATCTGAAAACACACACATATATATATATATATATATATATATATATATATATATATATATAAGTTTTTACGGATTTCACAAAATATTATAAAATGGAGTACGAAATTAAATGTTAAAATTGGATATTGGCAGGCATTTTCGAAGTGGAACACTCTAAATTGTTAACGACGCAAAATGGTAGATTGAAAGAAATAGTCCTATCGTACTAATAAAATAAAAATAATAAAAGTTATATCATTCGTCCTAGAAATTGCACCAGAAGTGAAATCAATTATTCTGAGAGCAACAATTTGTTTTCACGTTTAGGAAAAGTATGTATTATTCTTATGTAAAAGATTATATAAATCTTATGAACTATGATACAGCATTAAATCTATATTGTTATACTAAATATTTAATGGATAGTTACAATTTTATTATAGGGTAAGTGTACCAGTGATTGTCACTTTTAGAGCAATCTCAGATGTTTTTAATGTTCCAGTCATCAGAAAATATTTTTAGAAATCTTAAGTTAATACATCCGGTATGAAAGACATTCAGAACCCTATATATGTTAAAAATATATACATTTGATAACAATTATTATTATTATTATTATTATTATTATTATTATTATTATTATTATTTTAAGAATTTTATTTGACACCCACTCAATGTTCCCGTAATTGACACTGTCAGTTTTTCCTTTTATTTGTAATTGGCACCCTATGTTCCAGTGTTTGACACTGCTAGTTATTCATTTTACCAGTTATTAGCACCCTATGCTCTAGTGTTTGACATAAAATGTTAAAATTCTTATACGTAAAATATGTGATTTTATTCTTCTTATTATTTATTAATTATTTCGGGATAGATTTCAATTACTGGAGCATGCCAATCACTGGAGCACCTACACTAGTGTATATATATATAAAAAAAGATATATGTCAGTTGTTACATGATATTTGTTTTTAGAAACTTGCTGAATGTAACAGAATACATCGATAAGAAATTACATAAATACGCCTCTAACGTAAGTTGTTATAAAAAAAAAAAAAAAAAAAAAGTGTTTATTTTATTAACACCTTCCTTCTTTCTCCCGTGATATTCAAGGGCTGTGACCACGCCCCACGTGTATTATTCCTTTAATATTTTAGGGTACATGAAAGCACCAGCCAGTACCAAACTATATCTAATGTATTTGAAAATATGTACAGACTGACTTTATAGATTATTCATATATTTATTTTCAAACTACTTTTTTTAATTAGACAAAAATGTGGATTTTATGGGCGTGTCTTTGAAAACTATGCGACAGTTAATGGATTAAACATATTTAAATTTAATGAAGCTTATTATTATTATTATTATTAGTAGTAGTAGTAGTAATAGTACTAGCAGTAAGAGTAGTAGTCGTAATATTTCAATTCTGAGTTTAAAAACAACATTTAGATAACAGCATTAAAAATTTGCTAAATGCAAACCATTCACTTATCTGTGAATAATTAAACCATAATTTTATTTGTTTGTTAGTTTATTTATTTTAATTTTGATTATTTATTTCCAGATTTCGTTAATATATATATATAATATTTTTACTTTTTCTAAAAACAATTTTGTATACTGTCTATACGTTTTTGCTGAATAGCAAAAACATTTTATTCTGAAATACGTTTTTTTTTTTTTTTTTTTTTTTTTTTTATTTTTTTTTTTAAATTTATTGATAGGGAAACAGAAAAGTATATTTTGTAATTTAAATAAAATTTTCATTCCGAAAGAGAAGTTTGCTTATATCTGAAAAGTACAGGGTGGGCAAAAAGTCCGTAAATACTTTAAAAATTCATAAAAACCGAAAAAAATAACAAAAATAAAAAACGGTTTGCAGGTTTAGCATCGATAAACCACGGTATTTTTTTTTTTTCAGATAAGAAAAAAAAAGTTCAAAAAACAGCCGATAGGGGCGTTTCGTACATAAGTGAAAGAAAAGACACGTAAATAACAAAAATAATGTTACCAAATCATTTATTATAGCAATATGTGTCCAACATGTCCACCACCACAGGTGATAACACATTGTAGGCATGTCACAAATCCAGCAACGGCAGAGTGCAGCATATCCGGCAGTATACATGGCAGCTCTCGACGGATTGCATTTTTCATTTCCGACAGATTGGATGGACGGGATCCATACACTTGGGATTTAAAATTTACTGATAGCCAAAAGTATTCATAATCGCCTGTCTCATTTGCATATTTCCAACTAAGTCGTTCATATCAGCGTCATCTGTCGGCTGTTTTTTTTTTTTTTTTTTTTTTTTTTTAATTGTTATTATTTTCTTACTTAAAAAAAGAAAAAAAATCCCGTGACCTATCAATGCTAAACCTGCAAACCGTTTTTTATTTCGGTAATATTTTCGGGTTTTATGAAATTTAAAGTATTTACGGATTTATTGCCCACCCTGTATTTGAAATATTTCGACTTCTGCATAGGGTAAAAAACACAGTAATATGGACCATTTTATGGAAATGTCTTAGTTTTAAGTTTTATCTTAATATAATCACTGACAACAGTTCTGGAAAATTTTCTAAGCACTAATCAATATATTAAAATTAATAACTAAGAAATGCTTCTTTCAAAGCTCAAAGTCTCCACCCTTTTAGCATGCCTACCAATTTACTACTAATTGATATCCAGAAGATTGCCAATACGCGCCCTTTTTTTCCCCCATCATTATTTTTTTAGTGCATTTTTCATATTATTTAACGGTAAATATTGAAGAAATTTTCTTTACTTTTAAAATGGTGTGGAAAATGGGACAGGTTTTAAAAATCTTCCGGAATATTGATTAGTAAGTTGGCAGGTATGCTTTTAGAGATGAAAATTTTTCGTCTTTTTTGCTATTACTATTTTCCTACAACAATCTTTACCGTCTTTTTACAGCAACATGTAAATAGGATAGAGATTATTGCATAAAAATAGTGATAGCAAAAACGGCGAAAATTTCTCATATTTGAAAATGTCTTGAAAAAAAAAAAAAAAAAAAAAAAAAAAAGCAGTTCAAGTTTAAAAATTGCTTAAACTAAAAACTATTGATTTTCAAATATGCATATTTAAATTTTATTTCAATGAAAATATGTAATAAATATTAATATATAATAATAATTCAAACCAATCGACTTACTAATCAACACTTTTCTTGCAGCCCAATAGGTGTGAATCCCAGACCGTCGCCAATTACCCATTGCATACCTATCAACATCCTAATCATGAATCGGAAGATAATGTACCATAGTTGCCAACTTTTACAAATTTAAAATAATGATCATCACCACTATATTTTTATAGAAACATCTTATATAAATTTTTGGTGATTTGAGATCTCGAAGCTTATTATCATAAAATTCTGGTGTAAAGTCTTCCCGAAAATCAGAAAAATTTAGTAGCTATGATTTACTTATGATTAAATTTTAATATTACTCTAAAAAAAGATTGGTGTGAAAAAAAAAAAAAAAAAAAAAAAAAAGGTGGGTACTAAAAGTCTTCCGATTATTAATGAGATGGTTGGCAGGAATGCCATTGCGTAGCCTCCAGTGCGAAGTTCAGTGCATTCTTCTATTCATTCTTCCCTGATGATTTTGTTCAAACAAAACTCCACCTTCAAACCCTAGAAACCTTCTCAAGCTGAGAAATCCGTTGCAAAATTTTAAGTGACAATCTCACACATTCTGAAGTTAACAACATTGGTCAGTTGCTGACAATACCGAAATTCAACAGTTGACCAATTTGGTCATTTACTAACACTGATAATATTTTAGATTCCTGGTAATTTACCACCCCTTAATTGCATTGCATAGCTGCCAAATTTTTAATTTTTTATTCCGGAATGTTTCTAGTCCCGCTGGTTTTTCGCATTGTAATCTTTTTCCAGTAATTTTCTTCATATTTAATCGTAATTATACAAGTTGATTATAATTAAAGTTATGATTTCAACTCGCTATAATTTTAAAACTACGGTTGAGAATGACTTGATATTTTACCAGAACAATTGCTAGGCAAAGGAATTTTGTTTGGCAAAGAAAAAAAACAGAAGTTCCAAATTGTACCGTTAATCATTCGTAAGATGTTTGTTTGATGAAGGTCCGCTTTTTCTCTTGTCCACTATCCCTGTTTGCCGGCCAGGTGGTTCGGTCGGTAGAGCGCTGCCTTCCGAATCTTATGGTCCCAGGTTCGAATCCTGGCGCGGGCATGGATGTTTGTGATGTCTTATGATATGTATTTCATGTATCTGTTCTTGTTATAATAAAAACTTGTAAACCCTTGTGGTGTGGATTTTCGAGATATAAGCGGCCCTTGAGGCAAGCAATAAATCTCAGTACTCATCAAACCAAACCAAACCAAACCAAATCCCTGTTTCTGCTGTAAACACATATTCTTGTCTTTTTGATAAAAGAGTTATGGTAAACCTTTAAAGTCTATTGTTTCCTGCTATTCTATTCTATTGCTAACATTTCTGTGTATAATAAACCTATTTAAGCATTTATTTTGAGATTATCTTGACAACGCTATGTATAGGCACACTTTATAAATACTTTTTTTCCTTCGCCAAGCAAAATTCCATTGCCTCTCAATTGTTCTTGTAAAATATCAAGTCATTTTGACCGTTAGTTTTAAAATCGTAAATGTAATCACCCTGTATATTGAAGTAAATTTTTCTATAATGATTACGTTACGGCGTTAAAAAAGGGTGGGACTGACAACATTCCGGAATATATAAATACACGCTTTGGTCTACGCTTATAGGTTAGATACGCTTTGTTAACTGAGGAGTTGTATTTTCTCTGTCTGTCCTGATATCCGGAATTTTTTTTAAAGAATTAAACTAGCTTACCTTGTAGTATTGGGTAACTCATACATGATGCATGACATTGTCATGCCTCATCGCAACGGTTTGTCATGTCACCTCATAACTATTTTTGTATTACTTCAAAAGTTATGTCTCATTCAACGACTCACGTAATACATCAAACGTTTTGTTTCATTCATTCATCGCGTCACTTAATACCTCAATCCCACCGAACAGGATTTGAAGTACCTCAAAAATTTTGTCCCATTCAAGGGCACACAGTCAACGCTTCAAACCTTTTGTCATATTCATTCATTCACTCACTCACACAGAACCATAATCTATCTGAACTGGATTTAAAGTACTTCAAAAATTTTGTCCCATTCATTCAACGAAGCCATTTATTCAACGGGGTGAAATTCAAATACTCAGAATAGAAACAGAAATAAGAGAAAGCCTGAATGGAATGACATGACTGAATGAAGTGTTATGTTTGTAATGCATTGCATTTTAACACTGGGAGATTAATGTGTGAAGATAGGATAGGTTGTAAGTTTGTCATGTTCGAATCCTGTAAGAAGCGAAATTTGCAGTAGTGTTTGTAATTCAAGATCATCACCTGTCTGTGGGTGCGACTTGTGCTGACTATAGTGTGTGTAATAGAAAAGAAAGCCATAGGGACAGGGGGCAAATAAAATAAAGGCAAAAAGAAGTATCGACAGCAACTTGGCTTGGCATTATTCCAAAGAACTTCTAATAGATATTGAAATACCTTTGATTATACAGCACGCGGGAGGAGGGGATTAGAGTCTTGCATCGTGTGTTTACCCGCAAAATGTTTCTCTTCTATGTAAATAATAATGATGATAAAGTTGCTTTTTCATGATCATAATCTTTTGAATGCAGACACTGGATGACATTATTTTCCTTCATAGCAATTACGTTAAGCCATAAGTTTAATTTGTGAAGAAGAAAGGCATAAATATTAATATTTAAAACGTTATATGCGAAAATTATTTACCTCCCAACATATATTTGCTTCCTTATTTTGCATTTTTTTTTTTTTTTAAATACACTGTGAATATTTAAAATAGTGGATGTTTTTAACAGTAAACATAATATGAAAGAAATTTTATTATGTTATTCACTGAAGTTTTGTTTATATTTACACTAATTACTTTTAATATAATTTTCATTATACACTAGTTTTAACATGATTGTATACTTGTAATATTTATGCAATAATTAATTATCTAAAAGATTTGTTCAATAATATAATTATATTTTGGAAAATAGAATTATAATTCGATTTCTTATATAATGCAAACTGAATAATACTTTTTGTTGGTTGTGTTACGATTCAGAAGCTGCGCGTTTCAGTCGGGTCGGAGGTCTGATATCTTTCTGCAGGTAGCGTACGGGTCAAGTTTACTCGACCCGCGCAGTGTACATTTTTTATATAGGAATTTTTGCTAGTGTTTGCGTTCGGAGACTTTTGCTACAGACTGACATACATACATATATATGTATACACACACATATATGTATCACGTCGTTATAAATTCTCCAATTTGCAAGTGAATTAAAAAAATTTTTGCTTAACTTTTTTTTAGCAAATTTTTAGTTTTGGTCAAAATCGCAATTCTTAAAAAAATATTTTTGTAATTTGATATAAAAATAGCGTAATTTATTTTTCTCATCTAACTTGTGTTGAAGTTGCAAAATTGATAACTCGCTATTTTAATATGGTGGCCTGAAAAAATAAAATAAAATAAAACAAGAAAGAAAAATCATGCAGTACGCATTGATTAGTAACACTTTCCAACTGTACGTAATTGTTGTATCGAATAACTTTTATTATTCTTTGCCTACGTTATCACACAACAGACAGAAGGACTGAAAAATATACAGATAGACTAATTGATTTTAAAATTGCTCTTAGGCATTTTGGAAAGGGTTAAAAAGGCTTAACGCAAAAAAAAAAAAATGCAGCCATTAGATTATAATTACAGCTTTTGATCTCTCTGAATATTTTAGTGTAGCCCTGTAAATCCGAAAGTTAATCATATCATATTCTATACAAAAGATTATTTTAGAGTATTAACAATAAATTTCAATATTTTTATGATTTTTACAGTAGAAAGACTTTTAAATATAATTTTCAAAAAATTCTGTCCTAAAACGTAATGCATTGGCTTTTTTTTTTTTTTTTTTTGTCCCTGTAAACAAACTAGTTGTACAGGACCTGTTAATGTCATTCTAAATGGAGAAAATTCTATAGGGATAATGTTTATAAAAACAACACTCACAGAACACAATGCTTTTGAATGTTTTTGGGTGTCCCTGTACACAAACCAGAAGAGATATTCACTCCATTTTCAATATGGAACATGCGATAGTGAACTTCAATAAAATATATCAGTTTCAAGAAATTCCATAGATAATTAATGGAGTTGGAGCGCGGGCTTACAGACAGACAGACAGACAGATGGACAGATACACAAACTGAAATCATATTCACACTTAAAAATGTTAGAAAGTGTTAAGAACATTCAATGTAAACGAAAGTAATATTTTAGCAATTTTTTATTAATAGCTCTTAATATAAATGGATATTATTCTGTCACCCTGTAAATCTAATGCTAATTATGCTATATTCTATGCAAAGCATTTTTTTGTGCAGATAAATAACATAATTCAATTTCCTAAAGCTTCGTGGAAAGTAATTAAAATTTGATTTATAGAAATATCTCTCATAGAACGCAATGCTTTGGAATACTTTTGAGTGTCCCTGTATATAAATCAGTGGTGATATTTCCTCCATTTTATACAGGAAACATCCAGTAGGGAATTGGAATAATATATTTCAATTTCATTAAGATATGTCTACAGTAAAGGTATGAAAATATGGTTTATAGAAATAGCTCTCATAGAACACAATGCTTTGGAATACTTTCGGGTGTTCCTGTACACAAACCAGTAGAGGTATAAATTCCATTTTCAATAGGGAACATCCGATAGTGAACTTGAATAACATATATCAGTTTTAAGAAATTCCATAAATATTTACGGGAGTTAGAGATCGGACGGACAGACAGACAGACAGGCAGATGGACGGACGGACGGACAGGCAGATACACAAAACTGAAATCATATTCACACTTAAAAAATGCTAGAAAGTGTTAAAAACGCTTAACGTAAACGAAAGTACAATTCTAGCAATTTTTTATTAATACCTCTTAATATAACTGGATATTTTTGTGCCACCCTGTAAATCTAATGCTAATCATGCTACATTCTATGCAAAGAATTCTTTTGTGCGTGTAAATAACATATTTCAATTTCTTAAAACTTCGTGGATAGTAAAGTTTTTAAAGTTTGATTTATAGAAATCTCTCTCCTAGAACGAAATGCTTTGGAATACTTTTGAGTGTCTCTGTACATGAACCGATGGTGGTATTTCCTCCATTTGATAGAGGAAACATCCAATAGTGAACTTGAATAACATATTTTAATTTCATTAAGATATGTCTACAGTAAAGGTATGAAAATATGGTTTATAGAAATACCTCTCATAGAACACAATGCTTTGGAATACTTTCGGGTGTCCCTGTACACAAACCAGTAGAGGTATAGACTCCATTTTCAATAGGGAACGTCCGATAGTGAACTTGAATAACATATTTCAATTTCATTAAGGTATGTCTACTGTAAAGGTATGAAATTATGGTTTATAGAAATACCTCTCATAGAACACAATGCCTTGAAATATTTTCGGGTGTCCCTGTACACAAACCAGTAGAGGTATAAACTCTATTTTCAATAGGGACCGTCCGATAGTGAACTTGAGTAACATATATCAGTTTCAAGAAATTCCATAAATATTTACGGGAGTTAGAGCGCGGACAGACAGACAGACAGACAAACCGAAGTTATAAACACTTTTCAACCTTGTTGGAAAGTGTTAAAAATCACATTTTGAAAAATTAAGAAGGTATATATATATGGCAAATGGATTTTCATCAAATATAGCTGAGAATCATCCAAAATCCCAACTAAATTAATTTAAAAAAAACTGGCATTTAAATTAGTCCATTGTTTCAGAACCACAGTGCGACAGCCAAAATATATGGAGGTATATACTTCAAAATTAAAACATGTCTCTTTTATAAGAAGTGCAAAACTTTGAATAAACACCATAAAATGCAATAAACTCAACAATTGTTTTGGGTCGAAAGAACACACGACCCTTCGTCAGGTGAACAAAGTAGGCACGAGTGCTGCAATCAAAACTGCAACCCACGCGAGTTTATTGCATTTTATGGTGTTTATTTGAAGTTTTGTGCTTCTTACTTTAAAACACCAGTTTTATGGTATTTTTTATTATCCTACTTTATAGTCAATATTTAAAATTTTATTCTAAAGAAAAGATTTACTGAATAACAATCGCTATTAATACAATTGATAACAACTGAATACAGTCTCTGTAAATTAAAAGATTACTGTTAAGTTAAAAACTTCAAGAATCACTATTTACATTTACTCAATATTACTTCAAAGCATAATATTTTGAAGTGCCTTAATGTCATGACAAAATTTTTCCGTGTCCTACCTAATACTACCCGCTAAACAAAAATATCATATGACTTAATCGGTCTAATAGAAATTATCTCTAATCACCCTTTAACCCTTTCAGGGGCTGTGGTATATATTTTATACCACCTAATTTCAGTTCTCAACTTCAAAAACTCATCCCAGAAATTTTATATAAAATTTTACTTTTACCTTATTTGAAAACATTCATTTATTACTTTTCCTCTAATCTTGATCTCAGACTCTGGTGGCATTTGATGCATGATTTGAACATTCATAATAAGAGTAATTTTATAGAACATATATGTTAATCAATTTTAAATTTAAATTCAAAACCAACAAATATATATAATATATATGTTTTTTTAATGAATACTAGTGAATTCATTTGAAGGCAGGTTCCAGTCCATGACTGCATACATAGATACATAATTTATATTTTTAACGTATATGAGTAAATTCGAAGGCAGGTGATAAATATTTATATTTGTCAAACTATTTGGCAAACAAAGAGGCAGATTCTAGTCCATAATTGCATACATAACTTTATTTTTATGAATGAATATAAGTGAATTGAATCGAAAGCAGGTGATATATGTGTGTATCGAACTAACTGATAAAAAAATAATCATGGCCAGATAAGGTAAAAGTAAAATAATCACTTAAAAAGAAACTTTTAAAACCCAAATTCTTATTATAGCGTATCATATAATCTTTTCGAAGTTAGAATAAAATTTAATTTGCAAAAAAAAAAAAAAAAAAGTAACTTTTTTGGGGAAATTTGAACTGTGATAAGAAAAGAAAAATTATTTCTTAAAATTTACAACAGATGGCAGCACCATACGATTGCCTATAAGTTTTGCGATTTCATTTTCTGATAAAGGGCCAATATCTGCAATTTAATCATTCGTTTGAGGCACCTTTTTATTGTTATTTTAGTTTATTATTATTTTTTTAAATTATAACTTAATATTTTACTGATTTGGTTAATGTTTATGTGTTTTTCCTAATCATTTTTATTTTGTATTATTGTTTCATTAACATTTTAGTAAATATTCCACCCAATAGAGGACGCTTGTAGTCCACAAAACTCTTTTTTGCTTCTAAAAAGAGATGTAAGAAAAAGATTTCTTAAAAAAACTCTTCAAAAATTCTTAGAATGCTGTGTAGTCAACGATAAATTTCCTTTTATCAATTGACATCTTTTCTACTACTTGTCTGCAAAAATTAACACTCCGGACCTTCAGGGTATCAAACGCGGGACCACCAGATTACTAACATGGCACTCTTACCAACTGAGCCACGGAGACAAAAATGGAAAAGCTTGTATTTACCTTAAAATAGAGGCACATTTTTCATTTAGTTGAGATTTACAAACATACCGTAGTGAATGACAGTAAGTGCATAAGAATTTGGGGGGGGAGGCAGGTTCCAGTCCATGACTACATTTTTTTTTTTAATGAATACAAGTGAATTTGAAAGCAGGTGATAGATATTTGTGTGTGTTACACTACTTAGTAAACAAAGAGGCAGGCTTCAGTCCATGCCTGCAGTTATTTTTATCTATTTTTCCATGTTTTTAACTTCGATTCTTGTTTGTTTGTCTGTCCAGCACAAATCTTGCAATCTATTTTTAACTAAATTCCCTACTAGCTAGACACTTGAAACTTTTACAGTAGCTCAGAACCTGATGACAACACAATACTTCGAATTAGCTATAATTTACTTGTTGCCAAAAAAAAAAAAAAAAAAAAAAAATTAAGAGTTCATTTTCTTTTGAGATAAAAATAAATACATTTAATTCAACGTGAACGTTAAAAAATTATAAAAAGTTAAATTATGCATCTCACAAAACTTGACGTTATTATCACTTTAAAAAATTTATACACATTGATAAGTGCTAATGTAGTTCATGATGCTAATATATGTTGTTCTAAAAGAAGTAATATTTTATTTTCAAAACCAATTTTTTTCTTTTTACTATTATTATTTCACTGAACTGAGTCCACATGCTTAAATATTTTTTTTATCTTCATGTATTTTATTAATGATTCATAAGAAAACTTAAAAACGTGGTATACAAAAAGTTCTTTTTTTATCTTATAATTATTTTTTAATGAATACAAGTGAATTCAGTCGAAGGCAGATGATATTTACTATATGTGTCAAATTATTTGGCAAACTAAGAGGAGGTTCCAGTCCATGACAGCATATGTTTTTTTTTTTTTTTTTTTTTTTTTTTTTTTTATCAATAGGAGTTAATTTAAAAGCAGGGGATAGATATTTGTGTGTGTCGCACTATTTGGTGAACAAAGAGGCAGGTTACAGTCCATGACTGCATACATAATTTTTATTTATTCATTTTTTTTTTTTTTTAATGAATATGAGTGAGTTCAATTGAAGGCATGTGACATTTGTGTGTGTTGAACTATTTGGTAAAGAAGGCGGCAGGTTCCAGTCCATGCCTACATATGTAATTTTTGTTTAATGAAAAACGTATAATCTTACACAGAGCCAGAAGTCGAAATGTTTTACAAATTCAATACTTTCTTCAACTGAGTATAGAAGAAAGTAGAAAAAAATAAATGAAAGCACAAGAGCAATAGATTATACCCATACTTTATAATTTATCGCAGCCCTTTTTGTAACTATATTTAATCTGTTAATCATATACACACACTGGTCAGTGAATTAGAAACCTTAAGAATTTTTACAAATGCTCGCTGGAAGCAAAAATATGCAAATCCTTTTACAAACCTTTGGAAAATGTTCTGCTTGTATGGAAGTGGTCCCCAGGTGTTACTTGAGGATAATCAAAAAGCTATGCAGTACCTGAACATATTGGTAAATTAAGTGCATCCTGCAATATTACGTTTTACTCCAAAGATAACAGATACTTTGTGGTCGATAATGCAACTATGTATCGTGGCAGAATCATTCGAGATTGTTGGAAGTCAGAATGATGTTCACTGAACCAGTTTCCCTAGATGATGCAAAGCTCGGATCTTAATCCAATAGAAAATGCTTGGGACATGTTGGAAAGGAGTAACCACCAGCAATCTACTCTTCCATACAATTTACAGGATCTTTGTCTGTGTAGCCAATGCATGGTATTCTCTGAACATAAATCCACTGCAGAAGCTTGTACAATCGATGCTTACACGAATAAGGGCTGTTATTCATGCAAAAGGATGACCAACGTGCAAAAGAAGGTCCAATAAAATATTAATTTAAAGGTTTTTAATTCATTGGCCAGTGTGTGTATGATCAATATAATTCATTAAAATGCAATTTTAGAAAAGAGAAAATGCATAACAAAGCTAAAAATAGACTTTGGGTAGTTAACGGCTTTAATCGGCAATTCATTTGAATTCTTTTATATTGTGCTATAAAATGAATAAACAATCCTATTCAAGCCACTCTCAGTAGAAGCATAGTTCTTATACATCTTAATATTATATAACTCATGTTTAATTGAAAGTAACATGGCCAGAAGACATATCATCAATAAGTCGGAAGGTATTGGAAGCTTTTGCGTGTTACATTACCCACAAAATTATGCAGCGCGAAAACTATATCATAGTTGCCAAGTCTTCCTTTTTTCAAGGCAGACTTAAACCAAAAATTTTTATGATTTTTAATGTATTTAATTGTCGAAAATACATATCTAAAATTATGTTTTATAAATTCTGAATATCAATTTGATTTAAAAATTAGAAACGTTGGCAACTATGCTATATTGTGTAGTTTTTGTTATGTATAGTTTTGGTGGTTGGCTACCCACACAGTCACTTACATCCATAAGGCATCTATGAACTTGCATAAAAGTAAAAAAATGATCCATTAAACTTCTATAAATATCCTACAGATATCTATTAGCATGACAAATGTCATTCTTTTTTACATGCATTAGATGTCTCACATATCTGATAAATCTCCAATAATTCGATTTGTTAGATCTAATAGATATTAAAAATATCTAAATCTTGATTTAGAAACTTTTTATTAATGAATTAATCAACCATGAATATTCATTTTAAGTAAATTGGAGTGTAAAGGTTGATAGCTGGTATAATATATATATATATATATATACCAGCTATGTGAAAAATACCAGAGCCAGGAATCTAACCTGGGCACCTCCGCTTAATGCACGGATGTTCTATCACTGAGCTACCCTGGCTGACAGCCCAGAAATGCCTAGCTGGTTGTCAGCTAGGGTAGCTCAGTGGTAGAGCATCCGTGCATTAAGCGGAGGTGCCCGGGTTCGATGCCTGGCTCTGGTATTTTTCACATGGTATATATAATAATAATAATAATAAAAAAAAAATTACATATATATATATATATATATATAATAAAGATTATCTATTAAGCTTATTAGAAGCCAAGCAACACATACAAGATCACTGAAACACCAATGACCAATAAGATTTAAAAAAAAAAAAAATCATCAGTGGATGAAATACACTAATGTAAAGAAACCAGATCTATTAATTAACAGCCTGCAAAACAAAACGAATCAATAAAGTAAAACAACAAATCTTAACTTAAAACCATAAACTTAGCAAAATTAATGAAAAAACAACCCAAGAAACACAAGATAGGAAGAAGGAGGCAGGCGGCAAGACTTGTGACTTGCCTGTGGGGTTACACTAGTTTTACGCCGGCAACACTCCCCCAGCCTGCCACAACCAGAACAGGAACCATATGGATTTAAAAATGCAAAATTTCAAAGCAGATAAACAACAATGAAACCACGAAGCCACAATGAAATTCACCGATTGATCACATTGTGTTTAACAGTATAATTAGAACATTAAATATAGTTGACAACTCAAAAAGGAAAAATCTGAAATTTTATTGGAAAATGAAAGTTTGCATAGTAATACAAAGCAAATGCAACAAGCCTTCTACTTTTTTTTTTTTTTTTTTTTTTAAATTTAATTTCACAAACCCACCCAACCATCCAGCCTTACAACACCACCCCACCTCCGTAATCAAACATCTGCCCACCCAACCGCCACATTTTTTATTGTCTTTTATTATTTTATGATTTTTTTTGTTGATATACAAAAGAGTGTACACAGCTTTTTTTTTTTTTTTTGTACTGACAGAGACATGGTTAAGGATATAAAATAGAAAATACAAAGTTTTTAGGAAAACCCATTTTAGCAGTGGCTGTGATCAGTTTATTAATATTCTTGTTTTTAAACTTTGCAGAGCATAAATTATTAATTTGAAATAAATGGTTAATGATGATGTTTCTAAATACCGAAAGATGCAGACATGAATTAAAATGTGTAAATAAGTTTACATTAAAACAAAAATCTTGCCGTTTGTCATAGATATCTGTGTAAAGTTTATTACCATCGATGATTATTTTGAGATCTAAAAAGTTAATTGATTGATTAGTCAGAGTATTTTGAGTTAGCTTTAAATTAGGTGGATAATTGAAGGAAAAGCCATTTTGCGAGTTCTTGTTGAGATAAAATACAATAATATCATCGATGTAACGATAAAATCGAACATCATCATTGCAAATTTGCTTTTCATAATAATAAAGATAGAGATCTGCCAAAATACTGGAGCTACAACCTCCTTGTGGGATGCCTAATTGTTGCAAATAGGTAGCGTTATTGTGGAAGATATAATTATTATGGATAACAAAGTTAAGAAGTGTTTTAAATTTTTCTGCTTTAAAATTGTAAGGAAGATTAATTTGAGCTTTATATTCTTGAAAAAGACTGTAAATGATATTACTAAGATCTGATAACTCAATATTATTGAAAAGATCTTGAAAGTCAAAAGTCATAATATTGTCTATTGAATCGAGCAATTTGATGTATTGAATTAATTGAAAGCTATTTTTAAGACGGTGTAAATTATCAACTTTGCAAGTACATTTGTAAATTTGTTTTAGAATATCCAGTAGAGCTTTATTAGCATTGTTGTTATAAGTGTTACACCCAACAGTGACAGTGCGAAATTTAATTGGAGATTTGTGAAACTTAGGTATGAGAACTATATAAGGATAATTAAAGTTATTGAAGGGAAGTTGAAGTAGTTTATAGTAATTATGTATTTTTCGGTTATTATTAGTTAAACTGAAGATGTTACTATTATTGACTGAAGAGTTTAAAATAGAGAGATAGTAGCATTTACAAATAATGGCATAATTATTAGGTGATTTGTCAACATAAGTGATCACAAAGTCATCCTGTAGTGATTTGATTGAGTTAAGAAGTACAGATTTTTTAAATAACACCAGATTTGAAGAATTGATAAATAATGCATTTTTGATTTTTTGTAACACTAAAACTTTCCATTGAGTGAAGTAGGCAATAGGTTTATTATGAGTAATAGATATTTTATAAATAAATAAATCTAGGTCATAAGAAAACTGTTGAAGGATTTGTGGAATGCTAGTTTTAACTGGAAGTCTAAATTTGGTGCCAAATTTCATGAATTTTTTTAATTGATAATTATCAATAATATTGAGATTACCCGTGATAATGTGTCCATGGTCTCTGTCAATAAATTTTGAGAAAGAAGGATCATTGCATTTACAGGTTACAGTGTTAGTAAAAGAGGTAGACTTAGATACAGAATTATAATTGAATATCTTTCTGCCAAGAGGAAGAGGATATTTGAAGGTACGAGATAGATTTAAATCTTATATATATATCTCAAGCTTTACACCCCAACTTACTTAAAATGCATAAATATTGTTTTGATGTAACATGTTACATCTATTAGACATAAAAAGGCACGTGTAAATTTTGTCTATCTTTAACCATCTAATAGACATCTATAATTAGTACAGGATATCCAGGACTTTTAATGGACATTTTTTTAGATATTTCATACCTTTTATGGATCATTTGGATGTAATTTCGGTGTCTAATGGATATCAGTGGCTGTATGGGATGCTCTAGGTTCAAATCAGGCACTTCCTGTGCAACTGCTTAGAGAGCAAAACCTAAATCGGCTTTTTTTTTTTTTTTTTTTTCTTTAATATGGAGCATGCAAAATGTAAGGTAAAGACCAGTGTTCATCACCCTCACAAAAGACATGTTAAAATAACCGTAAAGTAACATCTATTTATTTGAATCCACTTGAGCTAGATTCTCCGGTTCTAAGGAATCTAATGCAGGTGGATTCAAATTCATACTCATGTTATTAAACACTTAATTTAACATGTCTTTTGTTGTGAGGGTGACAAACACTGGTGCAAAATCTTAGGGGTGATGAACACTGGTATCTTTACCTTATGTCCATTATAAAAAATCAAACTAACACATTAAAAGAAGAAGACAACTGAAAACGTTTGAATCTATAACATTTATTAACACACAGTGTGCTGTAAAGGAACAATGTATACTTTACAAAATAAGTGCACTAGATAACATAGTGTAAAACATTGTTTGAAAAATAACATTAATCTCCAAAATTTACAGAAAACAATTTTGAATCCGTTTATATACACACATTCATATTACAACCATATTCAACTAAAACTTGCCACTAAATTTGACAATGATTGAATAAAAGTTTTTTTTTTTTTTTTTTTCTTTTAATTTATCTTCAAAGCTAAGATCTTTAGATTTATTTAAAAATATATTTTTGTAACAATGTAAAGCATCTATAATTTCATTTATCTGGAACTACAATATATATTTGTAATTTCAAAATATACTTTATAGTTTCATCAAAATCTAAATTTTAATCATGTTTATTTTAAATATTCTTTGATTATGTTTTCAATAAGCATCAAATGCAATGATTTACAACTATTTTTAAAACATTTTTACAGTTGAATAAAACCTTTTTAAAGCGAAGTTTAAATATTGATTTTCTTAGAAAATTAGGATTTTAAAAAATATTTTCATGTCATATACTATAATTAAATTTAAAACTATAATAGTTTTATACTGTAATTCTTCATCCATGGATATTTAACATTTTAAGAGAAAAAGTTATCCCTCTGTATATGAATTTATTCCATGAAAACAATTTTATTTAGACATCAGATTTACAAAAATGGTAACTGCAGTAGCTTAATTAAAATAAATAAATAAAAATAATAAATAGCTGACTGAGATTTTTGGTAGCAAATTATGGCAAATTTGTATTTTTCAATTCTTGTTACACAGTTTTCAACACTAAGTTAATTACCACCTTCTTATGCCAACTTGTGATAAGGTATTTTTATATATAAACCTCATGCAATCAGTGAATATAGTCAATTTTAGTTTTTAAACACCGAAATGCTATAACATATTTTGCTTTAAATTGAACATTGAATTGTGGTTTTAAATTAGGTTTTTAAACAAATTCATTGCTTGCTTCACTTGAGTTCATAATGGCGATTAATTGTGGCAACCAGATAATACAAAAGTATCTATGATATTACTTCAAAGGTAGTATAACAAAGATAAATCAGATTTATTTTGGACTTTTCCATAAATTTATTTCTGCAACCTTAAAAAGGTCGGGATAAAAGCTATGTTGTTATTCTAGACATTTTCTTAGAGCCAGTTACGGCAATTTATGATACTGAAATCTCAAACACAGAACAATAGATTGTCATTTTCCTTAAGGTCCTGTATTAGTGAATGTCAAGGTCCTCCAAATTTCATGTCTATCTATGTTGAAATTTGCCCATTATTACTCATCACATAATGAGTATTTTTAAATACACTTTTCACATTCAAAAATTTCATGACCATTAAAAATTAGCCCTTGTTTTTCAAATATTTATTTTTCAAATTTATTTTAAAAAGATGCAAAATTTCACATTTTACAACTTCAAAATAAAATATCACAAATCAAAAAAATTTAGGAAAGCAAGAGTTGATTTTAATGTATGAATTTTCTAAATGTGAAACTGAATTTAAGTAATGACTAATAATGAGAATAATTTCTCTCATAAGTTAACATGGTTTTAGATGGCCTTGATGCTTACTGATAAGGAACCTTAAAATTTTATGGTAATTTGTAACTGCTAAAATATTCAAGGCAAGATAATACATGTATTAAGTGGTACAGAAAAAAAAAAAAAAAAAGACATCTGATGAAAATTGAAGTGTCAATTTCATATTCTCTTGATTTATGCAGTTACCCTTAAAAAATATTGTCTTTGTATGATAATTTTATAGAGTATAATATTTGTAATAAAAAAATATTTTAAACTCAGCATTTTTAAATACAGGTAATTAAAATAGTATCTTCATCTAAAATTTCTTTACCAGAAAGAATAAAATTATGTTTAAAAACAATGTGTTCCAGCATTTTAAATCTATAAAGATGATCAGTGCGCTTAAGCTTTTTCTTGAAAAAAAAAAAAAAAGTTGATTCAAATTATACCTCCCAAACCAATAACATGCCATTTTATTGATCGAGATCAAGATATTTAATTTGTTCCTTTGAAATTATTGCTTAGGCCAATATTTTTTGTGTTTTGGATTATTGGACGGCTGAGAAAGATTAATCAATTAATATTTGTTTATTTGGCCACATGCAAGAGATAAAAAGCTCCATTTTCACTTAAAGCAGTATTACATGTAAGGATTTATCTAATTCGACTCTTTAAATATCAGTGGGTAAGGTAACTGCTTCATAAGCAGAAGAAAAAAATAAAATACTGCTCATTAAAATTGTTATTCTGGAATGTTTCACAGGATATGCTTCACACACGCATGTCGATAATCACAAAAGCTTTTGACATTACAATGAAAGTCAACACTGGATATAAAATAACAACAAATATTGAAAGACAGGGCTAAAAAGACGTTATGAAGAGAAATAGGATGTCAACCTTTTTATTACAAACTTCCTCCCATTCTGTATACTACAATATGTATTTTTTATCATACACTTTAATGTTTAAAAAAAAAAAAAACCAACAAGCTTTTAATTACTTAAATTAGAAGATCTAAAAACACACTCATCATTTGCATAATTAAAAAGGACAACATCTTAACAAGTTAGAAATACAGTCTTTTAGGACTGTTGAATCAAAGATATGAAGCAAATACAAAAGCAGTTTTTGAAATAACAATGTTTTTTCTCTTCCAATTCAATTATTAACTTTATATCCTAATAGGAACTTTCAATAAATATTTAATCGTGATCACTACAACAAAATATTTTACTTATTTAACCACTTATTTGGATGGAAATGGGAATATGGAAATATTTTACCTAGACAATTTCCCATGGAGTAGATGTTTTCTAGTAAGTTCATAAGTGGTAAAACAAATTTTCCTAATCCTCCCTTATCAACTTATTAAAACATTCAGCTGGTAATAAACATAACTATACTTTGAAAAAAAAAAAAAATAATAATAGTAATAACAATATTTTTGCAGCAAATGTTTAAACATATTCAGCATTGTAAAGAAAATTTTGTACTTTTTTTTTTTTTTTAATAACAAAGAGAAAAACAGCTTTTTATAAATGAACGCAAATTATTGTGCATATCCCCCCCCCCCCCTCCCAATGAAAAATAAATAAATGAAAACCAAGTTATTTGTTTGTAAAAAAGGTTGACATCTTCAAAATTTTATTTCTTAGGTCATTTTGCTACTGATTACTTACATCTAAAGAAGTGCTAAAATTTCAAAATACATCTATATTACCATATACATACCACGCAAGTACATTTTGCAAACTATTGTTTTTAACAAGGCACAACATACTCATTTAAACATGAACTACTTCCCTTCTATTTATGGACATTAAAGATGAGTCTTTAATGCTAATTTTTTTTTTAAGTGATTGTTCTCTATGGTAGACTGGCATATAGCACATTGTTGACTGACCATTCAAACACAAGGTTCAATATCTCAACCCCAGGGTTCCCAGAGAGTCGATTAATCTAACCGATTTTGATAAATGGAAAGAGCTAGTATGTCCAATATGATATGAGTTTAGTGTCAAACTAAGACTATTTTAAATTCATGAGAGGTAACCGAGAGTAGAAAAAATTTCAAACTATATAGCTAGTTACAAAAGAAAATTATAAACAAAATAAAAAATGGGTCATTTCTTTTTGTTAAAAAGTACTATTTAATGTTTTTTTTTTCTTCTTTTTATTTGAGCAAATTATGTCCAATAATCAGATCTTTCTATTTCTAAATTAAAACCATAAAATGTATTATTGGAACCAATGTAGTAACACAGTCAGCACCTCTTTAATGGAAGACTTCAGAACGGCAACTTTCTCAAACATGCACAATCTCTGGTAATTTATCCTAAATGGTAGTCTATGGTAAAAGCAATTTAATAAAACTTTATAGGCTCGAGTAATTATCTATGTGCATGTCAAGGTTTTAAATAGATTTATTGAATAGAAGATGCTGCAGAAAAAAAAAAAAAAAGTGAATTTAAACATGAGATGCTTAAAAATTCCAGCAGTATCCTAGAAGCATTATGGTATCTACACAAATAATGAGATTAAAGTTGAGTATGATTCAAATTTCTACATGATGGTTTAAATAAGAAACTGGACAGCAAACGTTCGAAATATATATGTACATACCAACAACAATTTAAACAGACTTACATAAAAACCAACACATCTGAAGTAATAAACAATCTTCACATCCCTCAATAGTTAAACATGCCAAATCCTTAAATAAACAACTTGCCAATGAATGTCCATCTGATTTCCATCAGTCCACCTATAAGAAACTATTTAGTTATTCAACAGTTCTACTATCAAAAGTAGTGGATTGAGTAGTTTGCAGTAAGACTTCTAAAAGAAAGTGATTTAAGCAGCAACAGAGAGTTGAGTGACGTATGGGATCACACCTCCAGGACCAGCCAAAGAGGAACACTTCATGAGATCGGCATCAATCTGACGGGCGGCCTGCCGTCCCTCAGAAATGGCATGAACAACTAATGACTGGCCTCGCCGACAATCTGAAACAAAACAGAACAGGTATTAAATACTCAATTTCATAACATTTATTTGAAGTTTTAGCAAAGCTGGTTAAAATAAAAAAATTCTAGCAGGATATCCAAATTTATACCACTGTATTCTACCAACCGTAAAATCCCGAAAGTAACCCACCCCGTTTTTTGAAAAGCAAAACGGATAAATTTCAGGTGGGGGGGGGGGGGAGGGTTATAATCAAGATTCTTTAAAAAATTATCAAAAAAAAAAAAAAAAATGAAGAAAAGGGAGGGGAGGTTATATTCGATGGAGGAGATACTTTCAGGATTTTATGGTACTTACTAAAAAGCAAATATCAAAGACTATCATTTCTTACATTAAAGGTAAAAAAAAAAAAAAAAAAAAAAACTGTAATGATTCCATTGATAACGTGCATCCGACACTTTATGAAAAATTAGTTAAATTAGAAATAATATATAAATATTAAAACTTAATTCAATGCCAAACTTAACTTGCAATGCCGACGTACCATAAGTGCGCCCGAAGATTGTATGTAGCTTTGTTGGATGGAGAAGAAAAAAAAAGGGGGGGGGGTTACTTTCAGGATAACGAAGACATTTCACTTTCAGCAAGAAAAGGGGGAGGGGGTTATATTCGATGGGGGGGGGGGGGTTACTTTCGGGATTTTATGGAAATTAATATTAAATTTGATTCAGTCACTAAGAGAGAAGAGAGACAAAATTTAACCACTTTGATGATGTAATTATTCACCTGAACTGAAAATAAAATTCTAGTGCATAACAATAACATGCCTTCAATTACCCATTACTACACATAAACTTTATGAGAGATAGTGTTAACACATAAAAATCACACAACTGATCAGACACCCACTAAATTTCCTGCAGCAGCAAATTATTGAACACGTTAAAACACCTAAAAGAGTTTACACAAACAAATTTTTTAAAAAACTTTGAGATAATTTTAAAGTCTGGCTTAATCAATTTTCTTGTAGTAAGCAACTAATAATTGGTATGAAATAAAATTATACTTTAAAAAAATTAAAACACACTTTTATTGAAATGTGAACTAAAAAGCACAAAATATCTGTCTTTATAGTATTAAAATGCAGGGTAAGAAAAAATTGTGTGAGTGACACACCATATTACAGGGTGATTATAAAATAATTTAGAATTAAACAAAAACCATTTTTAAAAAATCTCCCCTGACTGTGCTCGAACGTTAGACCTTTAGGTTCGTAGCCCGGAGCTTTACCTCACAGCCACAGTGTTCACGTAGGGAAAGTCTTTTTTTACAATATTACATTTTTTGTTTGCTCCCAGAGCGGTTACAAACATACATGCAGGTGAAGCTAATAAAAGCGTGTTAAAAAATATTTAAAGGGAGTTTATGTAGGAAAAAAAAATCATTAGAGCCATTGGAGATACTGACTTTTGGACCTACTTTTGATGATAATCGAAATTTAGCCCCTTTCGAAACCTAAAATTGACCTACTTAATCTGGATGCCTGTAGATTTTCCTGACATAACCAACTAATGCATACGAAAAGTGGATTTAAAAGGGGGTTAGGTTTATACAGCAACTTTGAAGAAAATCATAAGAGCCATTTTTGAGATACAGATTTGCAGTCCCCCTTCCAGCTTTCCATGATTTACTTCCGTTTTCCCCAATTTTCACCAAAACTTGGCAAACTAATATGTACACCAGAATCTATGTTAAAGTTTTGTTAGTCTATCTTATTTTTCATTTTGGAGATATGATAGAATATATCCTCCCCCATCACACTCATTCACCAATTTCCAAAAAAACACTTTTTTTGGACAGAGGAGACCTTAAAACATGTAGATCGGGTGAAAATTCTACATCAATTTATTGAGCATATAAAATACTTCCATCGATAATGTAGGTAGTATTTAAGTTTAAAAAAAAAAAAACTTTTGTTAAGTTACCTTTGCTTTGCTTGAAACTAAATAAAAAGTACCCACCAACATTATAATTTTTAAATTTATCTTTTGTTTTAAATGTTATGTTACACATAAAAAAAAAAAAAAAAAAAAAAAAAAAAATCCTTGTCTAAACTTTATTATTTTTAAAAGATGGCATAATTTTTATTCATTTTATATTTTAAATCTCACATCTCACTCACCTGTTATATATATATAAAATTAAACTCATGTGCTATTTTATTTTCATCTATATAAAGTAACAAAATACGCACAATTGTTTCAAGTCTAATTAACTAAGCATAATACTTTAGCAAGTGACAAAACAGGCACAAATGCAGCATAAAAACAGCAATGGGATAGTGATTTATAAATTGCAATTTTCCTAGTGCCCTGTGTTTACTTCTTTTCTCAACTGATGAAAATCCATGCTTAGTTTTTTGATTTGAAACAATTTTACTGTATTTATTTAAAAAGTTTCTTTTTTCTTTTTCTTGACTGGCTAATATCTATTATTTATTTAGGGAGAGTAGGTCACTGATAGTGATTTTACTTTAAAAATCCTGAAGTTCATTTGAAAAAAAAAATAAAGGGGGGGGGGGGGCAGAGTGCAACTATTTTTTTATTTTTATTTTTTTTTTTTTTTAAACAGTTGTAAACATTAAAAAACACGTCAAGTTTTTTTTTTTAATCTTAAAAAAAAAATTAGTAATTTACAAAATATATTCTAAAATTTCTATTAGGCAACAATTTCTCCTTAACAGCCACTGAAAAATAATTTCAAAAAATCCTGAAATCATGAAATACATTAAGCAAAAATACCTGAAATCAGAAAAGAAAAAAAAAAAAAAAAAAAAAAATCCTTTAGAAAATCACATTTTGTGATCAATATATGGGTCATTTTCATGAGACATCACCTGTTACAAAATTTTTAAAATTTATTTTAAAAACTTAAACTTTAATTATTTTGCTATTGTTTACAACATATTATACAGGGGTCAAACTACCTAGCTTGCAAAAACCCTGAAAACTGTTCTTTACATGCAGATAGGGGCCATTTATTAATGATATATCATATGGCTACATATATTAAATAACGTTAATAGACTTTGTAATACATTATAAGGCAACTTAAACATTTAAAATGAGGATTTCTGTAGAAACAAAGTATTTTAACATAAATTCAAAGACAGCAAAATTTTCAAAAACCCTGAATTCAGGAGTAGCCCCTGAAAAGTTTCACCTCAGAATATAAGTAGTAAAGGTATTATACAGTCGAACCTCATTAACAAACAGTGTTAACGTGAACTACTTTTAACATGAACTGTTTCCACAGTCTCCGTCAAAATGAAGATTAATTTTGCTATATGAAGATTAGTTACTGATAGCATGAACTACTGATAACATGAACAAACTTTTTATCCCCCTTGAGATTCACGTTAACGATGATCGACTGTTTTAAATTAGCAAAACAATTCTATTCCCTATTTTTAACACGCTTTTATTAGCCTCACCTGTAGGTATGTTTGTAACCGCTCTGGGAGCAAACAAAAAATCTATATTGTAAAAAAAGACTTTACCTACGTGAACGCTGTGGCTGTGAGGTAAAGATCCGGGCTACGAACCTAAAGGTCTAATATGTTCGAGCCCAGTCAAGGGAGATTTTTTAAAAATGGTTTTTGTTTAATTTTAAATCATTTATTTATTAAAGATTTAAAAGTATGTAAATATTATGGTGTATCACTCACTTGATTTTCTCTTACACTGCATTTTAATACTATAAAGATAGATATTTTGTGCTTTTTGGTTCACATTTCAATAAAAGCGTGTTCTTTAATTTTTTAAAAGTATAATATTATTTATTATTATTTTGTGATGATAGTGACATTTTGTAGCATGGTCCATATACATAACTTTATCAAAACTTATAGGGAATTTTTAAGTAAATTACATATATATACACATTTCATACCTCCTGCAGCATAAACTTTTGGAATAGATGTGCGATAGTTTCCAGAAGGGGTGGCAATATTCTTCCTTGGATCTTGCTGGACTCCAAGATCACTGATGAGGTATTCTTCAGGGCCAAGGAAACCCATTGCAAGCAAAACTAAATCAGCCTAGAAGTAGAAAACAATATTTGACAAAATTTAATCGGTTATTAGAATTGACTGTGCTTAAAAATTTTTAACAATTCTGTAGATCAACAGAGTTGTCAATTTTTTAATTTATTCTGTAAAATAGTACATGCCTTTTTTTTTTTTTTTTTTTTTTTTTGTTTTCCTTTTTTAAATACAGTACTTTCTTTGTAGAGTAATTTTCTCTTACACTTAATTTCAGTTAAATAAGAAGAAAACAATTCTTGTAAAAATTTGATATAAAATGCAGGCAGGTACTATGAATTTCCCAGAAGAAATTAAATAGTCGGCAGCTCTGAATCAATAAATATCTTGGTGTATTATCAAATTTTATTAAAAAAAGAAAAAAGTGTTTATAATAAATCGAACTCAAGTACCATTTAATTCACTGTTAATAGAAAAATATTTATATATAGGAACTGTTAATATTAAAAAAAAAAAAAAAAAAACTTCAAAATAATAAAAAGGAAATAGTTGTTATTCTATAATTTGATATCATAAAGTTAAAATCTTAAAATAAAATTGAATCAAAACACCTTTCCCCTTGCAAGGAAGCCATTAATATCCTAATAAATTAAGGCAACAGATTCAGTATAAATTTTCCTATTAAACCTAACCTTAACATTTATCAACATATTAAATCAGATCATGATGAAATTGAAACAAAAGAAACCATCAATATTTATAAATCTGCATTCAAGAATAAAGAAAATGTACAGGCTATTATAAAAAAGTTACTAAAAGAAAAATCAAAGAATAAAAAGAACAGGACAGAAAATTTTATAAAAATGGAAGTGCCTTAGCAAAAATTACAAATGACGACGAAATTTCCATTAATTTTTAAAAATGTCCAAAAATTTGGGAACTGTAATTACTAGAGATGCATATCTCTGTGAAGCTATAGAAATAATTAACAAACCAAATGACTGCAACAATGTTTAAAATGCTTTAATACACAACAGAGGCAACTAAAAAAAAAAAAAAAAAAAAGCAAATAATATAAGACAATGTCAGTACATCCAAAAGTAGTCAAAGATACATGTGACAAAATATATTGATGGGGAAAAAAATATATATATATATATTAACAGTGAACTAAACGGTAATTGAGTTAGATCTTACTTTAATCTACTTTTCCAATATAAAAGCAGAGGATTCAAAGTATTATATATCAAAGGATAAAGGAATTTATGATAGAATTAATATTTATGCATAATAAAATGTAAAATAAACCTATCTTTACTTCGTAGTCGTTCTAAGATCTTTCTGCACCGGGCACCCGGTCCTCTTCGGAGAACGTTAACACTGTGACGGAGACTTAGGCTTCTGGCTGCATCCTTGTTGACTTTTCAACAGGTGGTTCCATGCCCTATTTGGGGCCACTGCGCGGCTTTCATTACACGTCTCGTCATTGGTGGATATCTCGATGGATTCGCGATACATGGCGTATTGATAGCTATTGTAATCGGATAGTTTAGTAGTTTTATCGAATTCTATCTTGATATCGTTTTCGTTATATGTTTTAGCCAAGGCTGTGTTGAATTTTCCAGTTTTGATGTCATGTTTATATTCTTTAACTCTTGTTTTTATTTTTATTTTGGTGACGCCAATGTAGGAACCGGGTTTATTGTTTTGATCTGTATACGGAATTTTATATATACCTGCGGTTTCGAGAGGGGGGGTGGGATCTTTGTCACTACGGATTAGTTGAAAAATATTCTTGTTTGGTTTTATAGGAATGTTTATACCGTATTTACTAGCGGTGTTTTTTATTTTATTTGCGGCTCCGCGATCGAAAGGGATGGATGAAGTGAATTTAATGGGTTGTTTTTGATAATTCGGTATATGGTCCAGTTTTTTGAGTCTATTTTTGATTAATTTGTTTATGATTTTATTTGGGTATCCTGCTTTTCTGGTTAGACATTTAATAAAATTAAGTTCTTCTAGGTCTTTAGGTTCGTTGCAAATCAAAATGGCGCGATTGATGTAAGATTGGATAGCGTTTGTTTTGTATCTGAAGGGTGTTTTACTTTTAAAATGGATAATTTCATTGCTATTGGTTGGTTTTCTGTAGACGGTGGTTTTAAAATTATTTTTATTCCGGGTTATTGTGACATCAAGGAAATTTAGTTTAGATTTGTTCTCTTCCTCGTATGTGAATTGGATGTTTTTACATTACAAACATCCAATTCACATACGAGGAAGAGAACGAATCTAAACTAAATTTCCTTGATGTCACAATAACCCGGAATAAAATAATTTTAAAACCACCGTCTACAGAATACCAACCAATAGCAATGAAATTATCCATTTTAAAAGTAAAACACCCTTCAGATACAAAACAAACACTATCCAATCTTACATCAATCGTGCCATTTTGATTTGCAACGAACCTAAAGACCTAGAAGAAGAACTTAATTTTATTAAATGTCTAACCAGAAAAGCAGGATACCCAAATAAAATCGTAAACAAATTAATCAAAAATAGACTCCAAAAACTGGACCATATACCGAATTATCAAAAACAACCCATTAAATTCACTTCATCCATCCCTTTCGATCGCGGAGCCGCAAATAAAATAAAAAACACCGCTAGTAAATACGGTATAAACATTCCTATAAAACCAAACAAGAATATTGTAGGAACTTAACTACAAATAACTAATTTTCGACGGACCATCTTCGTTGTTTTAATATTTTTAATTTGTACGATCACATACATCAAGTATTTACACTATTTACAACGAAGAATAAGATTTATAATAGGTAGAACATAAAATAATAATTGTGGGCGTCAATAAATTTAAAGTTCTTTGCCCACGTCCATTGTCCTTGGCTTCTCATAGCCTTCTGCCCGGTGATCCGCGACGGGGTGGCGCGCATGCGTCAACATCCCGCCCGGCCTTGCTATGTTGTCATGCAAGAACTTACAATTTTTTTTTTTTTTTTGCAAAACTTCAAATTTACAATTTCACATAACATGAATAGATAAAATAATAACAAATAAATGAATGTAACATAATATCAATATTTCGCACAACACATAGAATTAGAAAAAAGATTAACTGATTATAATAAACAGAAATTTTCATAATTAACTAACAAATTTAGAGTAATATATATAATACAGTAAATTAATATAATAAATGTTCATATTCATTTTTACTCCTCGATAGGCAGCACACACAATCTGGAGATGGATCTTTTGTAAATCCCTTTGGTAGTTTTTATATCTACCAATCTAACTTTATTATCCTGACCAGGATATAGCTTTATTACACGCCCTAAAAACCACTTGCATGGTGGAAGATTTTCTTCCCTGACTAAAACCATGTCTCCGATTTTTAAATTTTCTTTATCAATTATCCATTTTCTGCGCTGTTGTAAGTTATTCAAATAAGAAAGACTCCATCTTTTCCAGATTGCCTGAACTGACTTCGTAATATTTTGCCAAGCATTTAGGCGATTTTTTTCAATATTGGTTAAAGAGGGTTCAACAACAGCCGTTATTGGCCTTCCAATAAGAAAATGGGCTGGAGTTAAAACCTCTAAATCTTCAATACTTGAAGTTAGCGGAGTCAGTGGTCTCGAGTTCAAGATCGCTTCCACTTGAGTAACAAGTGTAAGCATTTCTTCAAATGTAAATTTTGAATTACCCGCTATGCGTTTAAAATGGTATTTAAACGCTTTGATATTTGCTTCCCATAGACCACCCCAATTTGGACTCCTTGGAGGAATAAAAACCCATTCTATTTTTTCCTCTGCAAAAAATTTGAATAAGGATTCTTCCTTATCTCTTACCAGTTTATACAAGGCATTTAGTTCCCTGTTGGCGCCTACCATATTGCTCCCATTATCCGAAAATATTTTATGACACTTGCCCCTTCTCGAAATAAATCTTTTTAACGCAGCTATCAGAGCTTGTGAAGTTAAATCACTAATAAGTTCAAGATGTATAGCCTTTGTTACTAGACAAATGAAAATACAAACATAAATTTTGATTTCTGGACCTTTCCTTCCATATTTATTTTTGATTAAAAAGGGTCCAGACAAATCTACCCCAGTTGAATTAAATGTTTTATCTGGCGTTATTCTTTGTTTTGGCAAGTTTCCCATTTTTTGTTCACATACTTTCGGATTTGTTTTAAAACAGACTAAACATCTGTGCACAATTTTTTTACAAAGATTTCTCCCATGAATGGGCCAATATTTTTGCCTAACCTGAAACAGAAGATGTTGGGGACCAATATGAAAATATTTTTCATGATAATATTTTACAATTAATTCCGTTAATTTATTTTTTGAAGGAAGTACATAAGGATGCTTAATCGAATAAGATAACTGCGAATTCTGCAGTCTCCCCCCTACCCTTATTAAACCATTGTCATCCAAAAATGGGGATAAATTAAAAATTTTACTTTTATGCGATACATTACCGCCACTTTTCAAGGCAGATATTTCATTAGGAAATTCCTCCTCCTGCAGCTGTTTCAGTAGGAAGTCTTCTGCCTTTGTCAGCTCTTCAGGCATCAGCGGTCCTTTCTTCTTTTCTAAAGGATTTCTTAGATTGTGAAGAAACCTGAAAAGAAAACTACATATACGTAATATTTTTAAAAATTTATTACTACGATTAATCAGATAGTTCAAAATAGTAAAGTCCTTTTTCAAATTTAGAGTCACTGCATTTTCAGATTTTAATTCAGGAGTGTAGTCTTCCTCATTTAGTTCTGAAAAGTCAATAAAAGATTGTTTGTTTTTCGGAAATTCAGGATCTTTCAGAAATTCAGCACCTGTCCACCATGTGGCGCTGGTTGTTAGGCTTTCAGCAGTCATCCCTCGGGACAACAGGTCAGCAGGATTTTCTTTACTTGCACAATGGAACCAAGAGTTAGGGTTTGTCAGGCTGGCAATTTCTTGAACACGGTTGGCGACAAACTGCTTCCATCGGGTTTTAGTACCCTTTATCCAGAAAAGCACTATCTGCGAATCAGTCCAGTGATATTCAACAGAAGGTCTTTTAAGGTTTACAGTATTTTTCACTTTGGTGATCAGACGAGCTGCGACCAGGGCACCCAATAATTCAAGGCGAGGTAGTGTAACACCGCTGAGGGGAGCTACACGGCTCTTGGAAGTCAAAAGTTTTACTGAAATACCATTTTCTGATTTTGTTCGTACATAAATGGCAGCGCCATATGCTTTTTTGCTAGCATCGCAAAAACTATGTAATTCAACTATATCTTCTGGGGAAGTGGCATCAAGGATGAATCTAGGGACTTCAAGCTCTTTTAACAAGGGTAATTCCGAACACCATTTCATCCACTCTTTTTCGATATTTGGTGATAATGATTCATCCCATTTGGTTTTAGTTGTCCAGATATCTTGAATGATAATTTTTGCTCTGACAGTGAATGGAGAAATTAACCCTAAGGGGTCGAAAATTCTCCCTACGGCTTGAAGAATGGTACGTTTTGTAATTTTATTTATGGATATAAAGTTCAACAAACTCTTGATATCTACAATCAAATTATCTTTATTAGTATCCCAAGATAGTCCCAAGATCTTTGTCTGATTTATACCTAAGCTGATGGTAGATTCTACAGGGTATGTATCAAATTTTTCGCTTTTCCACTGCTCTGTTAATTCGGTATCGTTACTTATCCATTTTCTAAGGGACATTCCTGCGGCTTCCATAATATATTTTGCACTTCGTGATAATTCAAGTGCTTCGTTAAAATCATTACCTCCAGAAATTAAGTCGTCTACGTAAAAACATTTATCTAAAAGTCGAACAGTAGCGGGAAATTCTTCTCTATACTTCTCAATGTGATGTCTAATAGTAGCAGCGAGTAAGAATGGACTTGAACACACCCCAAAATTAACTCGATTGAAACGATAAATCTGTAATTTGGGTTTTTTGTGTGCATGCGGTTCTTCATCACTCCAGAAAAAACGAACAGCGTCTTTATGTTCATCAGCGAGACAGATTTGTAAAAAGGCTTGTTTAATATCAGAACAAAATGCTATTTTGTTTAATCTAAAATTAATTAAAACATCCAAAAGATTCGGATTTAAATTTATCCCCTGCCATAGGCAATCATTCAGTGACAGCTGATTATTTTGATGACTCCCTGCATCAAATACGATTCTTGTTTTGGATGTTAAGCGACCTTCCTTTCTTACTGCCTGATGAGGCAAATAATAAATAGGTTTGTTTAAATTATTTTCTGCTGTACTGGGTTCAACTATTTCTATTATTTTTTGATTTACGTAATCACGAATAATCTCTCTATACTGTTCATATAATTCTCTATCATATTTAAAACGTCTCCATAAACTTAAAAATCGTTGTTTCGCTAACGTGTAATTATCGGAAAGTTCATTATAGGGTCTTCTAAAAGGCAAGTGTACAACGTAGCGTTTGTTTTTAAACTGAATCGTTTCATTAAAAATTTCTATAGCTTTATCACTTTCTTTTTGAATTGGATCGTCTCTTATTCCAATGCTTTCTAGATCGAAAAAGAGTTTAAGAGTGCTACTAAGGGAATCGTCTGACAAAACGAAACACTGTTTCGAATTATTCAGTTCTGTTTCTTCAACCTTTCCACACGCTAGCCATCCAAATACGGTTTCCTTAAAAAACAAATCGTCATTTATTTTATAAGTATTATCCTTTAAAACTTTGAATAATATATCTGCACTGATTAACGCTTCTATTTCATTCGGTTCAAAAAATGTCTCGTCACTCAATTTCAAAAATTCTGGAATTTTTATGTCTGAAATGTTTAATTTATTGCATGGTGTAAGCCCAGTTATTTTATCTACAATCAAAAATTCTACTGGTTCACTAAAAGAACAATCTTCATTTGAAATAAAGGTATCTAATTTCCACTTAATATTTTGGGTCAATCCATTCAAACCTGAAACTGGAGTTTTTATTTTTTCTCTTTTAATTCCTAAACATTCACTCATCTTTTCAGTTAAAACGCACACATTTGAAGCGGAATCCAAAACGCATCTTATTTTTATTCTTTTTTTGTTTTCGCATTGAACATAAATATAAGCTGTCGAAAACAGAATACTTTTTCTATTTTCTTTTAAATATCTGCTATTATTACTCAAAACGGAAGCATTTAATTGCGCAACCCGTTTGTCTATATCTGGTAAGTTGGATGAATTTATTCCATCTGCGTCTGGAACCGGGGTTTTGGCGCCAGAAGAAAAACATATTAATCTGTTGTGCTTCATTCCGCAGGTGCATTTGAATTTCGATAAGCAATCATTTTTCTTATGGTTTTGCCTAAAACAAACCTCACAAAGCTTGTGAAGGCGTATTATACTTAATCTTTCGTTAATGTTTAATTTCAAAAATGCATCACATTTATAAATAGGGTGATAAGTATTTTTACAAACAACACAATTTTTGTTTTTATTTTCATGCATTAAAAGAGTTTTAGATTTGTTAATAGCCGGAAAGTTTTTGTTAGTATTTTTATTTCCGCTAGTCATATTCGTTCTATTAATAGATAATAAAACTGATTCTCGTTGTTCCAAAAATTTGATAAATTCTTCAAAGGTGGGAACATTTTTTGATTTATGGGATAACTCAAAATTCTTTCTAGATTCTCTGTCTAACTTTGCTACGAGAATATTTACAATGAAAACATCTGATAATTTATTTTGCTCATATTTCAGAACTTTCAAGGCACGCAGATTTTTCTGTATACAATCAATCATATTTCTTATCTCTTTGGGATTTTCTGTTTGAATTTTCTCAAAATTCAGAATATTTTGTACATGAATATCAACAATTAATCGCTCGTTATCATAGCGATTTTCTAATGCATTATATAATGATTCAAATGTATCAAAATTACTAACTAGATTTTTAGCGTCATATTTGAGACAAGATCTAAGATAATATAATTTCTGCGACTGATTAATATGAACATTATTGGTTATTAAATCATCAAATTGTTCTTTAAAAGAACTGAATTCCTCATATTTTCCTGAAAATTCAGGTAATACTAAAGGAGGAATTTGAGTTTTAATTTCAAAGGAATCTTGAGATGCATTTTCAGTCGCATTTATTTTTTTATGAGAATCAAATTTCTTATAAGAATTAATAAGAGTATTAATTCTTACCTCTAATTTTTCCAGACGTTCTTCACATGAGTCAAGGTCGTCATCTATGGTTGCTTGTTCAGCATCTTTCAAGTCTTGAATTTCGTAGTATTTTTGTCGTAATTCATCGATTTTTGTTTGTAGCAGTTCTATGTTCTTTAATTTCACTTTTAATTCCACTATATCTATATCGTAATTTTCGGCATTCGTGCCTTCTACATAGTTTTCAATTCTAGTTATCTTCCCTTTCAAGGAAGATTTCAATTTATTATTTTTATCCATAAGTCGCTTATTACAAGCTCCTTTCTCGACGGAGCCACTTTTTGTAGGAACTTAACTACAAATAACTAATTTTCGACGGACCATCTTCGTTGTTTTAATATTTTTAATTTGTACGATCACATACATCAAGTATTTACACTATTTACAACGAAGAATAAGATTTATAATAGGTAGAACATAAAATAATAATTGTGGGCGTCAATAAATTTAAAGTTCTTTGCCCACGTCCATTGTCCTTGGCTTCTCATAGCCTTCTGCCCGGTGATCCGCGACGGGGTGGCGCGCATGCGTCAACAAATATTTTTCAACTAATCCGTAGTGACAAAGATCCCACCCCCCCTCTCGAAACCGCAGGTATATATAAAATTCCGTATACAGATCAAAACAATAAACCCGGTTCCTACATTGGCGTCACCAAAAGAAAAATAAAAACAAGAGTTAAAGAACATAAACATGACATCAAAACCGGAAAATTCAACACAGCCTTGGCTAAAACATATAACGAAAACGATATCAAGATAGAATTCGATAAAACTACTAAACTATCCGATTACAATAGCTATCAATACGCCATGTATCGCGAATCCATCGAGATATCCACCAATGACGAGACGTCTAACGAAAGCGACGCAGTGGCCCCAAATAGGGCATGGAACCACCTGTTGAAAAGTCAACAAGGATGCAGCCAGAAGCCTAAGTCTCCGTCACAGTGTTAACGTTCTCTGAAGAGGACCGGGTGCCCGGTGCAGAAAGATCTTAGAACGACTACGAAGTAAAGATAGGTTTATTTTATATTTTATTATGTGTTAGTATAACTTCGTTTTTCTCAATTAATTTAAAAGGTTAATATTTATAATTGAAGAAAATTCTATCCAAACAATTAGATTGAAATTTATTAATAAAACTCACTTGTAATTTTATTTTTCCAACATATCACTTTCTGATGCAAGAAGCAATATACATTAAATATATATATGACAGTACATTTGTCTACTTTCTGAGGTCACTAGTTGCATAAAATTAATGCTTACAAATTTTTCTCCCATGAGCAGTAATTCAAGTAGTCAATAAGAATTGGTAAAACCTTGTTAATGACTAATGCTTTAATAAAGAGCATAACCCTCAGGAATTGGGCACACTGACCAAAGATCTATTGTATCCAAACTCGAAGCATCTCAAAGAGTAATCTCATAACTGTAACCAAATTCAGCAGACACCTGACAGAAATATTCTACAATTTACCAGCTTTGATGATATACTGAAAAAGTTGCTCAAACCTATGAGCAGAAAAGCCTATAATTACAAAATGTACCAAGCACAACAAATGGGATCAGAAATACAGTTCAAAAAGTATCCGACCTTTGGCCAAAAAAAATATCTTAGTTACTTTGCGAAATTGGGATCCTAATCCCCTTCAAAGTAGGCCTCTTGTGAAAACACTTATCCCAGCATCCCTTCCACTGTCGAAAACACTTCTGGAAGGCTTCTTTCAGAATGGTGTTCAACTCTGCCATCACATTCTGCATTATCTCATCTCTACTCTGAAAATGGGATCATTTCAATGGCAATTTAGAAATTTTTATTCATGAATTCATCAACCGTGAATATTTATTTAAATCAAATTGGAGTGTAAAGGTTGATATTTTTATTTATTACCAACTATGCGAAAAATACCAGAGCCGGGAATTGAACCCGGGCACCTCTGCTTAATGCACGGATGCTCTTTGCCAATGAATATTATGCAAAAAGTGCCTAGCTGGTTGTCAGCCAAGGTAGCTCAGTGGTAGAGCATCTGTGCGTTAAGCGGAGGTGCCCGGGTTAGATTCCCGGCTCTGGTATTTTTCGCATAGTTGGTAATAAATAAAAATATCAACCTTTACACTCCAATTTGATTTAAATAAATCATTTCAATGGCATTTTCAATTTTGGGAACAGCCAGAAGTCACAAGGTGCCATGCCTGTAGAGTAGGGAGGCTCACAGATGACTGGAATTCCCATGCTTTACCTCCAAGAATATTTGAATCAGTAGTGATGAATGTGATGGCACATTGCCATAATGCAACTGCCTGTTTTTCACCATCCATAGGTCTCGTCTTTTAAGCTGAACTGCATCTTAGAGTTGGCGAAGAACGCTTAGATGGTAGTTTTATCGTTTGTCCTTCCGGTGCATTTGTAGCCTCTCAGAACACTGGTCCCTTTTTACAGACGTGTGGCCACTTTTGAATCGGTTAAACAACTCATTAATTTGAGTGACCCTTCACAGCATCGTCTCTAAACACTTGCTGAATCTTACGAATTGTTTCACTTTGAGAATCACCAAGATTTTGACAAAATTTAATGCAGTACTTTTGCTTAAGTCATCTTTAGAGAAATAAAAATCCGTTAAACATGCATAACAGCACCTCACTCGACTGCCTACAGGAAACCACTGGAACATGTGGGAAAAATTCCAGCATGCACATTAAGCTGTCTCCTTCCACTGTGCACAGTGGTACTGCTTTTGAATCTCTACTGTTCATGGGAAAATTCAAGGTCAGATAGTTTTTAAACAGCCTTGTATACCCATAATGTCCAGGTGCCTCTTTAGGGTAGACTTAAGAGCAATTATCTTCCTCAAGACATTTTAGTTAAGCTGCAAAAGATCCTTATGTAACACTTTCTAAATTTAAACAAAAAGGAAAAATAATTTTAATAGAAAAATATAAATTGCTGATCCTAAACAATTATACAATTTTCTAACTCCAGGATTCTTTTTCTAGAAGGAAAAAAAAAAAATTCTGAACACTTCCAGGATTTACAACATTTCACATAAAATACTTTTCATTGGCTCATTTATAGAAATAAAATCAATAACATAACTAAGAATTAGTTTTTCATGCATTCAGATTAAAAAAAAAAAAAAAAGTTTTTACAAAATAAAGATAAATAAAACTAACCTTGTATACTTTCTCTGAACCACTTATCTTTTCTGTCTTCCACTGTCCATTTGAATCCTTTACCCACTCAACTTTAACTGTACTAATGCCAGCAACATTGCCATTACCATCATCCAAGAATTTCTTGGAGAAAAAATTAACAGATTTAGTACAGAATTGTTCTAATGGTTGATTATTATTGTGCAATAATAAAAACACAATTGTACTAAACATACATTTAATGGATTAAAAAAAATCAAATAAATTAAAAAAAGAGTGAAAAAAGATCAGTACCTTAGTTAGAACTAGTGATATATTGCCTCACAGTGCTGACATAAAAAAAAAAAAATTCTTTTCCAGACTGAAAATTAGAGCTGTGAGTTTACTCATTAAAATTTTAAATTAAAAAAATTACTAGAAAACAGTACAGATTTGATTAAAGTTCATCCAAACAATGGATATAGTATTTTATTTCCTTTTGATTTACATTCATTATATATATGTGAAATTTAGTTAAAAGACTACCTTAAAATCACAGATCCATTTCTCAAATTTAAATGATTCTGAATCCCACGAATCTAGTGATCACATCTTAATTTTTTATTAATTCATTTTCTAAATATATTTCAGTAATCCCAAAATATTCCAGAAGCATCTCCCCCCCCCCCCCCACACACACACACACTTTTTTTTTTATCATATGATTCCTCCTAGGACAATTAGGAACAGAACAGTAGAGATCCCCCCCCCCCTCAATAGATTTTTTTAAAAAACATCCAGAAATACCCCTTTCAGAACTATTTTGGAAATATTTTTTTTAACCTAGATTATGGTCTAAAAAGGAGACATTTTTTTGTTTCAAGAATCTACTAAAAAACCATTGTAGAGATATTGTATAAAACTCAAAAACTTTGTACATTTTTTTACCCACTTAAGGGTTAAATTTCTGAATATCCTCACCTTTTACCTTAATGAGGGCCTAAGAGCAAACATTTTACTAATATTCAAGCTTCTTTGAAACTATGCAAAGATACAGTGAAAAGGTTTAAAACTTCAACACCCCTTTTAATCTCTTAAGGGCCCTCTTCACTCACCGCCGCCGGAAGCCGAAGCTAATGTTATTCTATGGGAAATTTTTCTTTACAAATAACTTATTAACTAATACATATTTTTAAATTCTGTTTTCACATTCTGAAAATTCCCAGCTGTTAAATTGACGGACCTTTTTTAAAAAATCATTTTTTAAATTTTTAATATTTTATTTTGAAGCTGCAAAATATGAATTTTCAATATGTGAATTTTTTTCATTTTGCAATTTCAAAATAAAATATTAAAAATTAAAAAAATACATTTTTAAAAAAGGTCCGTCCATTTAACAGTTGGGAATTTTCGGAATGTGAAAACAGAATTTAAAAATATGTATTTGTTAATAAGTTATTTGTAAAGAAAATTTCTCCATAGAATAACATTGGCTCGGGCTTCCGGCGACGATAAGTGAAGAGGACCGTTAAGGTTTAAATTTCATTGAATCAGTGATTTTTTTTTTTTCTTAAGGTTAACAACCAGGAAGCACATATTCAGCTACCTTTATTAAGTAGGAGAAATTACTCAAAAAGATTTTAAAAATAGATAAAAATAATCTCAAACTGATATAGGGAAATATAAAATTTAAATTGTTCTATGTTCTGTTTACTTATTTGTATGACTTTCATATACTGAATAAAAATAATCAAATGGAATATTCTAATAACTTAATTTTATATTCATAAAATAATTTTACTTTGAATATAAAACTGCCTTAAATCATCATCCCTTTTTAGCTATGCATATATATTTTAGGCACCATCATGCCCATCATCAGTGCACATTGTGACTTTACCTCTTCTAGACTGTTTTCCTGTCCCTTTCCTCTTTGAGTTCTGCTTCACTTCCCTTCATTCTTTTTAACATATATTGCCATTCTGTTGGAATTATGCTGTGCTCCCGGTCATTAATGGTGGAGTTACTGGTTAGTATCTTGATGGCTTCACATTTTAGGGCATAATGGTGAGAGTTGTATGGAGCTATTTTTTGGATATTGAGGATTCTTTTTAACATACGTTGCCACTCTGTTGGAATTATGCTGTGTTCCCGGTCATTAACGGCAGAGTTACTGGTTAGTATCTCAATGGCTTCACGTTTCAGGACATACTGATGAGAGTTGTATGGAGCTATTTTTTTTTGGATATTGAGGATTCTTTTTAACATATGTTGCCACTCTGTTGGAATTATGCTAACTATGAGGAAAGGGAAAGGAAAACAGTCCAGAAGAGGCAAAATCACAATGTGCACCAATAATGAGCGCAATGGTGCCTGAAATATGTATGCACAACTAAAAAGGATAATGATTTAAGGTAGTTTTATATTCATATTCTAAGTTACTTAATCCTTTGCAACTGTTAAAATTTATTTAATTTTACTTTGTTTTGTCTGTCTAAAGAGAGAAGAATTTTATGAATAAACTTTCCTTCCAAGAAAACTTAACTTATAAAACATTTAATATAAACACAAACCAAAATAAGATTTTAGAAGCTTACCTCGCTCATCACGCAGAAATTCCTAGGATCCTCACCAAATTTGTGTTTCACTTCTTCATGACCATAATCGACCCTGAATATTTTAGGCCACTGAGGCCATGGATTGTCACCAGCCCTTCTCTCAGGAGGCTCAGGAAGAATCTCAAATGTTACAATACTTTTGGCACCCTAAAATAATGAAAAGATTTAGACAAACAAATTTAGAATGTGAATGGCATTTTAATTAATAAGATTAAATTTAATAAAAACAACCAAATTGGCCAATTAAAACAGAAAACACAAATCATGTTTCATACTCAAAAATGCTCAGTTTTCCCAGATTACTTAAATATTAGCAACACATTACACATAATCATATGAGGGCAATATCTGCTTGCCCTTGGAGCATATTATTGGTTCAGCCTGATATTAATTTGTATCTTTTGCTTCCGTTCAAATAATACACAATGAATTTATTATTAATGCATTTTTGGTTACGTTTTTTGCAAAATTAGCACTAGAGATTGTATGATACTATTTCTGCATATTTTCACAATAGTACTATCTTATCATTAATAAATATGAAAAGGAATAGGACTACATATACGTAGGAATGAGAAAGAAAAATTTTATTTTTTTTCCCACAATTCTACTAAAAATTTCTTTGATGAGATTTTTCTAATAAAATGTTAATTCCATGAGTATTCTAGATTTTCTCTGGGAAATAGGAACCCTGCAAATACTATACATCTTCAAAATTCACAAATATTTAACATTACTTCAGACATAAAACAAAGAATTCTAAATTTTGTTATCAGCATATATAGTTACCCTCATCAATGGCTGATTTTGTCAAACCTTAGGCTTAAGAGTAGGCTTAAGAGATTTCCTTGGACTCTGTCTTTTAATTTTCATACTTTAGTCAATTTTAAAAAATCTAATTGTCCGATCGATAAGCTGTTTAAACCAACGGATTCAGAAAAATTACACCTTTCATTTGGTACCTTATTTATAATGAATATATAATTAGATTTTTTTAAATTAATTAAAATGTGAAAATAAAAGCTTTAAAATACATTTCAAAATTTTAATTGTTGCCATTTTTTTTTCAGCATAAAATGAAATATGCTTTCCCATATAAAAATAAAATAAAAATAAATTTGCTCATGCATATGAAAAAAATGACGTCTATAAAATAATAATTTCAAAGGTAACGAAGAGATAAACAAAGTGAGAAAATTTCACAAGGGCTTGCTAGCAAATGAATTATTTAAAGTGAGAGTGAGAAATAAAAAAAAATAAAATGATTATTTTTCAACGGGCGCCTTAGTCGCCCTACAAAAAACTAGTATTATATATTTATTCAATAAATAATGGTAACTGTGAGAACATTGCAGTATATGGAGAAGAAAATAAGAGAAAAAAAAAATTTCATGATTATATAATATTGAATTATATATTCAATTCATAATATGACAAGATATTTCATAGAATCATTTTCTTAATTTATTTTTGATTAATATTTTCTTACAATTAAATATACAGGATAAGCCGAAAATCCCCAAAGCAATTTAACTTCTTCACACCCTTGGCCACATATGTTGACATTCAGCATACCTGCCAACATTGAAGAATCAAAATAACGGAGATTTTATAAGTGGCATTTTCAGGCCTAGAAAACACTGATGTTTTTCGACGTATGACAGTATTTTAATAGCTTAATCCATGGCTTAAATTATCAAAAGGTTATACAGGTAAGTGAAATTTAATTATTAAATAAAAATTAAGTAATTAAAAATAGTAATATATATATATAGAGGTTCATGAGAATTTTTTCAGCAAAAGAAAAATCTTGCTTAAAAAAATGAAGGTTCGTTGAAGTTTTGAATAAATTATAGGTATAACTTTAAAATCTTCAGAATAATGGAGAAATGTTTGAGAATAACGAAGAGTGGAAGACAGTCCCAAAATAACGGTGTCTCCGTTAAAATAATGTAGAGTTGGCAGGTATGGTTTTTTACAAATTGCTATTTTAATAAAGATAAAAATTTGATAAGAAATTATTCAATACAAAAATCTCTCCACAAGAAAAATACAAATTTTACGATTTGGCTGCATTGACAATCTAAACAATTTAAAAGCTGGACTAAAGTTGATCCTGAAATCTGACTAAATAGTATATATTGTCTTTATAAAAAAGGTGGGGGGGGGGTAAACAAAAATTTTTCCAAGATGTCATGAGAAAAAATTGTGTAAGATGAACTCTCTTCATTTGTGGGGGAAAAAAAAAAAAAACCTGGAGAACTAGTATACTTGGAATATATGAAATCATCTCGCATATAAATTAAAATTACTAAAGCTCAGCAGCAACAAAATGTGAATGTTGTGTTTTGTGGGGGGTTTTATTATTATTACTAGTTAGTTGTAGGTTGACTAAGGCACCTGTTGAAAAATGATCATTCCATTTTATTTATTTCTCACTTCAAATAATTCATTCCCGTGCAAAATTTACATCTCTTCGTTACCTTTAAAATTATTATTTTATATACGTCATTTTTCCATATGCATGAGCAAATTTAATATTTTATAATTCCCCCCCCCCCCCCCCACGTGGAAGCATATTTCATTTAATGCTATTAAAAAAAAAAAAAAAAAAAAAAATTAAAAATTTAAATGTCTATTTTCATATTTTAATTAATTTTAAAAAATATAATAAAAAATTCCTTACAAATAAGATACCAAATAAAAGGGGAGATTTTTCTGAATCCGTCGTATTAAACAACAGCTTATCAATCGGACAATTAGATTTTTTAAAATTAACTAAAGTATGAAAATTAGGTGGCAACTTGCATTCACACTCAGACAGAATCCAAGGAAATTTTAGTCTTTTTAAGTGTGACAGAGTCAGTCAGTCAGTCAGTCAGTCAGTGATAAGCATAACTATAATATATGCTGATTATTCTTCCCAATATAAAATAAATAAAAAAAAAAAAAAAAAAGACATTTTTCTTATATAAAAAAAAGTGTCCTGTAAGATGCTACAATTTAATATAAAATAAAGAAATTGACAGACAAAACTGCTGTTAGTATTACATTACTTCTGAAAATTAAGTTTTGTTTAAACAAATAAAGTAATTTCTAAATTTCGCTCATGGCAGGCAATATACAGGGTGTGCCGACCCAGTGTGTAATGTGTTTACCAGGTACAGAAAGGTGGCAACTGAGGAGATATTTGAAACACAATATTGTTTTATTAAACTGAATCTCATAATATAGGTCCAAAGCCCTGTGACAACATGAGGTGCCACAAAAAAAGTGCTTGCTAATTTTAAATTATAAGTATGTTTATTACTAAGAATGTTTTAAAAGTGGAAAACCTTTGTATGGGTGCACCGACCCTCAGCAAAAATTTTCCTGTCCTATACTTATGGAGCCATTATTTTCACTTATGTATTATTTAATATTAAGAGAGTTTTAAAAAATTTCAGTTGCTTAGACAAATATATCCTATCAGGATTCTGAACTTTTGCATACTATGAATCTTAACCCTACAAGGCTCAATTTGTTTTTAGTGCACGACAAAAATATATAGGTTGTAATTAGTGATCAGAAGATAGGGAAAACTTATAAAAATAAAACCATATTTTACGGAAAAATCAACTTTTTAGCTCAATGTACCATATGTGGAACATACATAAAAATATGATTTACTAATACGTTTACTATTGTAATATAAAAAAAACAACTTACCTCTGCAAAATATATACTTTGTTATAACACACAGTATTTTTTTTTTCGAGTCAAAACTGTTCAATAACTATTCTTTTTTTATTTTTGAATTCAGACAAACGACTAACGTATCACTTTCATTCAAATTTCACACTGAGTGCACTATAACAAAAACACGAATGACATCTTTAGGTAAAGATTCGTATTACTACATTGCTATATGTCAGTAGCTTTTATCATAATGTTAAGAGATGTTGCTACTAATAGTTTTATAGCTATAGGAACGATTAAAGTCAGTGTTCCACAAATGGATCTGGGTGCCTTGTAGGGTTAAGATGAATACTTATTGCACTGCAAATGTAAACATTCAAATTTTAATACTATGGAATAACATTTATGACTTTTATACATAAAAAAAACCTTTTTTAATCATTTGTTGTTGTATTAAGTAGGGAAAATTATGTATGGGTTCTAATTAAAAGTTCTGAGAGAAACAGATTCCTTCAAACAAAATTTAAATGCAAGACGTAACTTACCTGTCTAAGAGAAGTTCCAATGCAGTCATTACCCGTATCACCTCCTCCAATGACAATAACATTCTTATCTTTTGCATTGACTTTGTTGATATCTATTCTGTTGCCTAGCTGATGTTTCTGCCATGTTTCTAGGAAAGTCATGGCAAAATAGATGCCAGTTAGATTTCTTCCTGAAATAGGGGGAAAATTTTGTCTTATTATTATTCTTTATCAAACATTTTACAATATTTAAAAAAAAGTAGCTATCAAATCGAAGAAGAAAAAAAAAGTAAGTGTCCAAAGTAAAATTTCATACTAATTAATACATTATATTGAATATCTATGTATTAGCACATCAAGCTTATAAAAGAAAAGAGTTGTATATTGGTACTATTAAAATCTGATTGCATGTCTGGCTATCACATCATGAATTGTTAAATGCAGAAAGGGTCATAAGGTACCAAAAATGCAAAAAGGTGCAAAATAACACGATTCCAAGTTGACCATTCAAATTAAAATAGTTGGCCATAAAATTCAATTAGTTAAAAATAGAGAGATAATCGTAAAACTCTAAACAAGTGCAAGATAAGCAGTACAACTTACTGCTAAAAAAAATTTCCACCCACTGTAGCACCTACTGCCTGAAGTAGTTGGGCAGTAAAATACAATGAGTAGCAGCAGGAAAGGTTAGAGAAAGTTAGAGGTTAAATAGGATAGAGAAATAAAACTATATGTATTTATTTAAAATGAGGTTTATATATATTTTAAGTTTTTATTTATAAAATTATTGAAGTTTTTTTTTTTTTTTAAATTCATTTAAATATGGTAGCCAGCAAAGTGGCCAAAGTCTGTTAATATTTATATTTTTCAACCATTTTTCTTTTGTAACACATAATTATAGCTTAAAGCATAATTATAGCATAAGTAAATTTAAAGATGACATTTTGTAAATTAAACCTACATCATCCCCCTCCCCCTTAGAACTAATACACAATCTTTTATTGTGCTTACAATTTTTATAAGAATTTCTTTCAATTTCATTCTCATCAGTGCATTGGATTATCTACAGATGGAGGATATAGATATACAGATGCAAAAATAGTTAAAAAAATAATAAATAAAAATCCCTGATTGGAGTTTAGAAAGTTTTTCCCATAAAATGCGTCATTTTCAGTCGGAAGACAAGCTTACAAATTGTAAAATGTCAATATATATAGCTGGCCTTGAATTTAATCAAATATTTTTCTAAAAAATCTATAAATTTTTAAACAAATTAAAAAATTGGACTGTGAACTCATAATCAAATTAGTCAAATTTCAAATGTTGTCAAAATCAGTTGAAAATCAGCATTTTATTTATTGATTAAAAAAAAAAAAAGTTTTTTTTTTTAAATACTTTATATTAAAAAATCCCACGATTTATCTGAAGTAAGTCGGACTGAAAGCTTGCAAATTTTAAAGCATCTATGCAGAGAGGCTGTTTATATATATAACAATATTTTATGAAACATAGCTGACAACCATTCTAAATAAAATCAGCATTCTTAAAAATAAAATAAACAAGAAGCATTGAAATTTGTTCATTGATTTTCGTGCCATACACACACACAGAGAGAGACAGATAGACAAAGGTTTCAACCTTATAAAAACATCTCTTTTTTGATTGGAGATTAAAAATTTTTATCAGGCAAGAGAATGGAAGATGTTCAGCAAACTTACCAGGTATGGGAAGATCTCTTGGCCATGTGGCTCCAACAGAAAGTAAAACAGCATCATTCTCCTCAACAAGAGTTTTGGCAGAAATATCTTTACCAATGTTAACATTTGTATGAAATGTAATACCTTCTTCAGTAAGGAGATCTACCCGTCTTTTCACAATCTGTAAACATAATTTATTTAGAGGCAAAGTATGTTGTGGAAATTTCATGAAGTAGTATGACAATAAAATTTCTATGCCTATTTTTTCTTTCCATAAATTATTAAGTATTTGGAAAATGAATTGAACCACTTTAGATTTTTTAATGAAATTCAGTCAAAAAAATGTAAATATTATTCACTAAACGCTTGAATTATATCTAATATTTCCAATGTAGATCAATCAGAAACCTAAGATTTTAGGATAATTTCAAAGTAGTTTTTATCTTTACAAAATAAATTTTAGAATTTTTTCTTTTTTTAATAATCACATATCTTTAAAATAAAAATGAATTACATTTTTTCCAAATTGGTTATGTATCAAAGGATTAAAAACACAAAATTCCAGCAACACTGCTAAGATTACACTATGTTAAAATATGGAAGAATAAAAATATATGAAAGGATATTAATATATATATATGATCTTGTATCTGTCGCTTGACTTCTACTATGCTTAATAGATCATTATATATATAAATTTATATTATTTTATTTTATTTTAAATTAATACTTTTGTTTATACGAACAATATTTAACAAAATTCGATACTTTGTTATTCCTACATCACATGATTTAGCAGATGACACTGGGAAGAGTCCATTAAATGAATTTTTACAAACAAAATCTCAACTAAATATATTAATATTTAAATATTTCAGATTAAAAAAATTTTTAGTAAACATTTTTTGATCCATATACAAAATTAGTTTAATCTCAAATTATTATCAACTGTATGATTAACTTTACAGTTAGTAAAATTGAACTTATTTCTAGTCATTCAAAAATAAATCTAGTTACAAATACCATAAAAACACCCAACAATTGTTTTGGGTTGAAATAATAAAGCATGGCAGTTCACCAACAGAGAAAAAGTAAGCATGAGTCCAGTGTGAAAGCAGTCACACACAGAAGATTTTGTTTTTCCATCTGATATAAAGAGCCTTTTTAAATTATATTAACACTAAGCAATAGTAAAAGCAAACACGTTTTATTTATGAGACAAAAAATTTTTAAGTTAAAATACATTTAAAAAACAAAAATTACATATAAAAACAAAATATATTTTGTTTTTTAAATGTATTTTAACTTAAAAATTTTTTGTCTCATAAATAAAACGTGTTTGCTTTTAATATATATAATTGAGACTGTTTGATGTTTGTATACTAAGCAATAGAGTTGTGTTTTTGGTGAGTATTGCAGTTTTTGTTTATAAAACACTTATTCTGTGCAAGTTTTTTGGCACTTATTTACTATACCTTCTATTTATGACCAAGAAATAATAAATAGATACAGGCAAACAAATTACTTACATCTTTACCCAGTTTCATAGTTGGAATGCCATATTCTAACAAGCCACCCACTCTGTCATTTCGTTCATACACATGAACTGTATGACCAGCCTGCAACAAACACATGAAATTTACTAAAAGAGAACTAAAATCATGCACTAAATTATACTTGCATGTAACAGTCATAAAAGTGCAAAATGGATAAAAAGTCTGGGAATTTACATAAAACTTAAAAATAATTTGATTTTTGAAATTCTCAGGAAGAATTCAATTTTAAAATAAAAAAAGGAAATAAAATATGTACAAGATACCATACTTCTATGAACAAACATGGAAAATGAGATTGCTCAGGTAACATAATAAAAGAAAAATATATCAGATTAACATAAATGTTTAAAATAATTTTACTTTTACATAAAAATCTTAAAATTTATCGAGAATTTAAGAAAAGTTCGAAATTGCTACAAAAGTCTGAACAATCTCTTTTTTGATGTAATAAAAACACTAATACACAGTAGATGTAAAGCAAGAAAAGCATAACATTTAATTATCTTACTTTTGTCTAAAATTTTGAGTTTTAAAATTACTTCTGCATAAATGTTACTAAACAGTGATGTACTGCTGTTTAACGTCATTTACTACTCTCTATAGCTATTAGTTATGTAGATAAAAACTGTAAACTTTTAACCTGATAGATATTACAGGGGTTAATCCAGGTTTTTGAAAATGGTACCCCATTTGTGAATTTTGTAAATAATTTGTGAAAATTTTTTTTATTAATTTGTGAAAATTAAAAATGCCTAGTGAACAAATTAACCGAAGTGCACAAAGTAATTTATACAGTTTTAAAATACCAATAAAAATATAAAAGTTGTAAAATAGAGTTATATTTATGTTGATTGGGTAAATACCTAAATTGAAGCTGTTTATAATTTTTTTGTAAAATATTTGAGTATGCATATTACGTGACATTTCAAACCATCTAAGACATCACATATAACAGACTCGTTTCAAAAGTCACAAATTTTAAAGATCTCAACTAGCAATGGATAAATGCTTTATTCTCTAATAAGCAAATAATATTCATCATACCAAATGCTATAATATAAAGCTATTATATATACGTTCTCCCTCCTCTCATTTTGTGTCACTTTGACAATTTTTAAACAGTAATGAAGGAAAAGCTAAACGTCCAATTTCAGGGTATTTGGGAAAATCCTGGGTCCTCAGGACCCATGAGTTCCGAAGATCTGGGTCCTTCTTTCAAAAAAATGGGTCGTATGTATATACTATAAAGATATAAATTAAAATTATCTTATTGTAGTTAAAAGATATTTTTTTTATGAATTTTTCATCAGCTCTTTTTGAGATTTCCTTAAAACTATTATGTAGGAGGTTTTTGCTGTTTAAAAACAACTGGAAATATTTAGCCCAGTGTGTTCTGGAACCAGAAAGGAAAAATTAACAAAAGAAAGTACAGTATAATAGCTATACATGTATATATTTACTAAATACATTTTATTTTCAGTGATATAAAATGCCATTTAAAAAAAAAAAAGTCCTTGAAATTATCAGCATTAGGATAACAAAAAAAAAAAAAAAAAAGAGGGAAGGAAGGAAAAGAAAATATTGAAATAAACTAATGTTTGATTACAAAGATTGTCAATATTTTGAATTTTTAAATAACATTTTTCACCACTTTTCTAAAATAAAACTGAAATTATTTTTATTATTATTATTTAACGATTAAATTAATTAAAAATTATTTTAAAAAATAGTCTGTTATGGCCTTCACAAAACTTTCTTCTGTATCATTCTATATTACAGGGCCACTTACTGTTTAACATGCACAAAAATTCAAACATAGCTTCTAACAGTAAATATTTTTATTTATCTGTGGAATTTGATGCAGATTTAATCAACAGATGCTGAAATGTAGCCACGTGGAAAATAACAAAAGGTGAGTAATAGCAGCGCCACCTGTAGGCCAATATACATCAAATTAAGTCAATAACTGTTTTGGCGCATTTATATGCCATAGAAGTTGAAAATTAGTCTTTCTATTTACGCGCGCAGCAGCGCCACCTGTCGGCCGATATGAACCCAAATTGAATCAGCATAGTATTTCACAGTAGTCCTTTCATATACCAAGTTTTGTGCAATAAATGGTAATAGAATATGAAATATAGTCTTCCCATTCAAGGGAAAAACTGCAGTATAACAGCGCCCCCTATCGGTCGGTATGCACCAAAATTGAATGAGCATAATTTTTCATAATGGCCTTCTCACTTATCAAGTTTTGATCGAGTATATATGATACAACCTTAGATATAGTCTTCCCTTAAATGGAAAAAATCGTATCGTCACCTGTTGAGTGATTTGCACCAAAATTTGATAGACACTAATTTATGTCAAAGTACAACTACATATAAATTCATATGAAATTGTGTTCTCTAGTTCTTGAAATATAATCGCCACAAATTCTTGTCCCACACAAATAGAATTTTCTAAAAATTATCAAATCTTGTTCAGGACCTATCAAAACGTATAAAACCATCGAAAACCGCAAGTAAAAAAAATATTTACGAAACCAATTTGTTTTTCTATTGAATACAAAATAAAGTAAAAATTGAAGTATGGCGTTTCCGGAAAAAACGGGAAAGTTGGTAGCTATGTTCATGCCTTTCATTTCACTGGAACAACCAGACGTTAACAGCGACCTGCGCGATTAATATGAAAAAATGTATATTATTTTTGTCCTTTTGTAAAAACTTATTAGATTATAATTACCGAAATAATTATTGAAGTAATAATTTATCATGGTCCTCTTAAATCCGGAATTGCAAGGATCGCGGCAGTTTTGAATTTTACAGATTTGTGAAAACTGATTTTTGATAATAAAAGAAATATGCCACATGCTATTTTTACTCCTTAAAAGCAAATTATACTTAATTTGGCGAATTAAATAATAAAATAGGAGACATGCACTCCGGAATTTTATAAAAACCCGTATTTTTCAGTTTCTTGGGGGGTGGGGGGAATTATTAAAAGTATAAAGATAAATATTCTATGATTTTGTATAATGTCAATAAATTTTAATATTATCCCTTTTATAGATAGTTCTTAGCTCTCAAAAGAAATAAAGATGCACAGTCTGCATGCGGCCTGCTTCAAGGTCAAAGAGCAACGTGTTATGTAGAAGTAGATCAGCGATTCTGTTAGGATCTTGAAGGAGTGTGTTTATTATCATTTAGCCAAGTCAAGAGATAACGGAATATTGAGCGTTATTTATTTATTTTATTCAGTGATTTTATTATTAAATATAATAGATACTTTTACTATGATTAAATATTGGACAAATGAGCACGCGTTTCCGGAAGTCACCGTGGAATGACCATGTCCAACTGTCTTGCAGAAATCATTTATAATCTAAGTAATTGTTATCGCAAAATCGAAACAACATTAAAAAAAAAAAAAATCAAAAGCTATTTTTAAACGCATGTGAACGATTTTACAGAACGCTCATCCCACACACACACAAAAAAAAATCTTTCTTTCGTTTGAGGATGAATTTTATTGCGCATCCCCTAGGCACCATATTAGTATATTTAGCTTCCCACCTTTGATATTTTTTGCGTAATTTACGCGCTATAGTGTATCTGTGGCATTAATTTACTCCATTTACTAACTTCTTTTATACCTCATTTCTCATTTATGGAGTTAGACCCTTTATAAAAATTCTTGAATTGCATATACAGACTACTGTAATCACATTTGCTCAACCATTTTATTTCTTCCAATGAACTTAGAACGCAGCAGAAAAGACAGAGGCTAAGCTTTGACACAGAGCTTCTGTTGGCGATTCATTACGTGAGGATGCAATTCGGAGTATCGGCACTTTTTACCATAACCTTTTTGAATCGGAACTTTCTTTTCTCGTCTAGAAACATAGTTTCTTTTTTTTTTTTTTTTTTTTTTTGGGGGGGGGGGGGGGGGCACTAGTTGCCTGTGTATGTTTATCATATTGCAGAGAAATACTTTTTTATTTTTTGAAAGAATGTGGTTTTTCGACCATTTTCCAAATTTCGGCTGAGCGCTGAGCTTCGATACAGGGCACGCATTGGCGATTCGTTTTGTAGTGATGTGATTCAATGATGAGATTCGGTTATGCGGCACTTTTTACTAGTAATCTTTTTGTATATGAATCGGAACTACGCTTTTGCGTCTCGGAACTGTTTTTGTTTTCGAGCCGACCGATCGTGTTCGAGTGTTTTTTTCGTACAGGATTGATTCTTTTTCTTTACAGCAGAAAAGGGTTACAAAGGATTTTTGTTGTTTCTTCTTCAGAGCGAGATGTTCCAAAAATATAAAGAAAATGTAAGTTTCAAGTGAGATTTTTTTTTTTTTTTTTTTTTATCACTAAGAATGGACTTTTTGAAAGTGCCGTTTTGCCGAAAATTTATTTTGTGAAGGTACCGCATCGCTGAAAATTCATTTTGTGAAGGTACCGCATCGGCGAAAATTGACTTTGTGAAGGTACCGCATGGTCGAAAATTGAATTTGTGAAAGTGCCGCAAAGCGGCACTAAATTCGTTCTGGATTAACCCCTGTATTACAAATAATAATTAACCTGATAGATATTACAATTAATAAATTTTTTTATGAAATTTTATAAAAAGAAATAAATAATGCATAGAGAGTAGGACAGACTTATTAATTTTGCCGCAACACATTATAAAAAGAAAAAATAAATGATGTAGTTCATATCAAAATTCAGCATTTATGATTAAAATAAAGTCATAAATTTTTATTTTATTTTTAATTTGTGAGATAAAAATTGTTCAATAAAAAAATCTGATCCTACTAAGTTATCTCAAAAATATTTAGTATTTGATGTCTATGGCTAATTTAATCAGCAATATATAGCTATATTAATGTCATCTGCATAAATTCCGTATGTTACACAATGAGGATAGTTACAGAAATTCAGAAAAAGTTCCCTAATTTACCTCACTATTTTTTAGAAGATTTCTGTGATTTCCGTTACCTATTCAAGTGATATTCCATAATTCTGTGTATATCACACCCTCTTTCAAGAAGTTCACAAAACTTAAATACTTCATAATTGGAACATAATTCAAAACTTTTAAAATGAATAAACAAAAAAAATTCAAATCAGTTCTATAAGAAAGAGGACATCTCATTATAAAAACTTATTGTCAAATCTCAAAAATTCACGTTCATCCTATTTTCTCAAGATAAGTTTTCTGATCAACTTAGACAGGTATTTTATTACTATAGGTCATTTGGCACATTTAGCAATCAAATTAGTTAAGTGGGTGATATATAAAGGTGGTAATATAGTAGGTTTTTGTTAAAGTATTTAAAAATTTGTCTTTTCTCCTGCTATGCTCTCACTATCACTAAAGATTCCACCAAACAGATGAAGAAACCAAAGTGTGCATTTCTCTTTTCCAAAAAAAAAAAAAAAAAAACTGCAATGAATGTTAACTATGAGATTCAACCAGAAAGAAGACAATCCGGTGTAATCTTGACTGACATAGCTTATTTGACAATCTTTCAGTCACATTTGGATGGCAAAAAGGAAAATTCCATGATTCTGGGGTATTTTTAGAGAAATTCCCTCAATTATCAACACCCTAATAATATGCTCTTAAACAACTTTAAGTGGTCATAGAATGTTGCGGGGAATAAATATAATGAACGATTAACACAGACAAATTAGCTGCATAAGGTAAAAGTTGACTTAATTTTTACATTATAAATCTCATTAATTCTTAATATTTAAGAATGTTATGTTAAAGAAACAATATATAATTTTCTGACAAAATAAAATATATGAATACATAATTTGTAATGAAACCTTACTTTGTTTAGCTGAGCAGCTGCAGCAAGTCCACAAGGTCCACTCCCAATAATAGCAATTTTCTTACCTGTCCTTACTGCTGGAATCTGAGGAATCATCCAACCTTTTTCAAAAGCGTTGTCTATAATAGAACACTCAATATGCTTTATATTAACAGGTGGCTCATTAATACCCAATACACAAGCTCCCTGAAAGAAAATTATATTAATCATGTATGTGCAAAACAGTCAATTTAAACATTTAAAATATTTTATAACACCAGATATATCAAATCATGCAAATCTTATTTAGTTAAAAGTTATTGGTGTTTTAACCTCTTTTTAAACCCCAAACAATAAAAGGATATTATAAATTAGAAGCCTTTGCCTGTATGTGTGTAGTGCTGTAGCTTTCAAATAAACCAATTTCAATGATTGTTTTTGCTCAGTTTTTTTCATCATTGATTTTTTTCATCATTTGAATTTCAATCATTGTTTTTTTCAATGATTGTTATTGCTAGCTGCCTTTGGCGACCAGCTGGTTCACAATCCTTGAAAAATCTGATCCTATTAAAGTCCGGCTCTGTGGCACCACCCTGCTTAGTAACACTTGCGGCACCATATTCCCATTTCATGATCTAAGCAGCCTGTCCGTTCACCGTGCAAGCGATCCTTTAAAAATATCACCGTATTAAACTTCTGTTCCGTGGGGCCTTCTTTCCGTTTTAGAATCTACAACACCTTGCTCGCTCATAGATCAAATATCTTTGAAAATTCTAATTGTTGCAAATATCCACTCTGTGGCAACTGCAACGCCCCTTTGCATTTCATGATATGAAACAATCTATTCGATCCTTGTGCAAACAACCCTTGAAAATTATGATTGTGGCAAACCCACAACCCGGTGGCGGCTACAATCTAATCTACCTTATATAAGTAATTTAATCATAATTAGAATTGGAGATATTGAAATATTAAAATGTCATCTGGCGACAGATTTGTGACATCTACTCTTGAAATCCAATTCAAATAAGTTTTAAAATGATATATTACTTTTGAAATTGTGCTAATTTGAAGCTGAGATACAAAAATAATATAAATACTGTTATAAAAAGATTTATGTCTGACTTTTTCATGGTTTTCTCCGAAACTTGCATAATTCATTTCAAGCTAAATACTATTAAAAATCCTTAATATGAAATGTGAGCAGAGTATCAGAATTTGAAACTCTGCAAAATATAAAAAATAAAGGCATTCTGGATTTTCCGTAGTTTTCTCTGAAATTTCCGTTGCTTTTCTACATTTTTGCCCCTTTACTCCCCCCACACATCCCCCACCTTTTCGTCCCTCCTAATAATTTTACACTAAAAAATATCTGCATTCTATTTATCTTGCCTTAAAACCTAATAATACCAATTTCAAATGCTTTTTTTTTTTTTTTTAATTAAGAGTTCACGGACCAAATTTCACTACATTAATTTCAAAATAATATTAGATTTTTTTTTTTTTTTTTTTTTTTTTCCAGGCCACTGTGTGAGCCAATTTGTGAGTTGTCAATCTAGTATTTTCCAGTTCATGTTCAATGATATTTTTAATAACATTATTAGAGCATAAAAAGGTTTTTTTTTTTTTTTTTTTTTTTTTTAAACCATGAATTTTTAACAGATTTTGGCAAAAATTGGCCAGTGATTATGAGTTCACAATCTAAAAATTACTAAATTCAGTTGAAAATTAAAGATTTAAATTATATATATATATATATATATATAATTAAATTCAAGTCAGCCTTGTACTGAAATATATATATATATATATACAGATACAAGATCACTGAAACACCAATGACCAATAAGATTTAAAAAAAAAAAAAAAAAAAAAAATCATCAGTGGATGAAATACACTAAAGTAAAGAAACCAGATCTATTAATTAACAGCCTGCAAAACAAACGAATCAATAAAGTAAAACAACAAATCTTAACTTAAAACCATAAACTTATCAAAATTAATGAAAAAACAACCCAAGAAACACAAGATAGGAAGAAGGAGGCAGGCGGCAAGACTTGTGACTTGCCTGTGGGGTTACACTAGTTTTACCCTGGCAACACTCCCCCAGCCTGCCACAACCAGAACAGGAACCATATGGATTTAAAAATGCAAAATTTCAAAGCAGATGAACAACAATGAAACCACGAAGCCACAATGAAATTCACCGATTGATAACATTGTGTTTAACAGTATAATTAGAACATTAAATATAGTTGACAACTCAAAAAGGAAAAATCTGAAATTAATTGGAAAATGAAAGTTTGCATAGTCATACAAAGCAAATGCAACAAGCCTTCTACTATTTTTTTTTTTTTTTTTTTTTTTTTAAATTTAATTTCACAAATCCACCTAACCATCCAGCCTTACAACACCACCCCACCTCCGTAATCAAACATCTGCCCACCCAACCGCCACCTTTTTATTGTCTTTTATTATTTTATTATTTTTTTGTTGATATACACAAGAGTGTACATAGCTTTTTTTTTTTTTTTTTTGGTTTTTTTTGTACTGACAGAGACATGGTTAAGGATATAAAATAGAAAATACAAAGTTTTTAGGAAAACCCATTTTAGCAGTGGCTGTGATCAGTTTATTAATTTTCTTATTTTTAAACTTTGCAGAGCATAAATTATTAATTCGAAATAAATGGTTAATGATGATGTTTCTAAATACCGAAAGATGCAGACATGAATTAAAATGTGTATATAAGTTTACATTAAAACAAAAATCTTGCCGTTTGTCATAGATATCTGTGTAAAGTTTATTACCATCGATGATTATTTTGAGATCTAAAAAGTTGATTGATTAGCCAGAGTATTTTGAGTTAGCTTTAAATTAGGTGGATAATTGAAGGAAAAGCCATTTTGTGAGTTCTTGTTGAGATAAAATACAATAATATCATCGATGTAACGATAAAATCGAACATCATCATTGCAAATTTGCTTTTCATAATAATAAAGATAGAGATCTGCCAAAATACTGGAGCTACAACCACCTTGTGGGATGCCTAATTGTTGCAAATAGATATCGTTGTGTAAGATATAATTATTATGGATAACAAAGTTAAGAAGTGTTTTAAATTTTTCTGCTTTAAAATTGTAAGGAAGATTAATTTGAGCTTTATATTCTTGAAAAAGACTGTAAATGATATTACTAAGATCTGATAACTCAATATTATTGAAAAGATCTTGAAAGTCAAAAGTCATAATATTGTCTATTGAATCGAGCGATTTGATGTATTGAATTAATTGAAAGCTATTTTTAAGACAGTGTAAATTATCAACTTTGCAAGTACATTTGTAAATTTGTTTTAGAATATCCAGTAGAGCTTTATTAGCATTGTTGTTATAAGTGTTACACCCAACAGTGACAGTGCGAAATTTAATTGGAGATTTGTGAAACTTAGGTATGAGAACTATATAAGGATAATTAAAGTTATTGAAGGGAAGTTGAAGTAGTTTATAGTAATTATGTATTTTTCGGTTATTAATAATAAGGTTATTTATTAGTTAAACTGAAGATGTTACAATTATTGATTGAAGAGTTTAAAATAGAGAGATAGTAGGATTTACAAATAATGGCATAATTATTAGGTGATTTGTCAACATAAGTGATCACAAAGTCATCCTGTAGTGATTTGATTGAGTTAAGAAGTACAGATTTTTTAAATAACACCAGATTTGAAGAATTGATAAATAATGCATTTTTGATTTTTTGTAACACTAAAACTTTCCATTGAGTAAAGTAGGCAATAGGTTTATTATGAGTAATAGATATTTTATAAATAAATAAATCTAGGTCATAAGAAAACTGTTGAAAGATTTGTGGAATGCTAGTTTTAACTGGAAGTCTAAATTTGGTGCCAAATTTCATGAATTTTTTTAATTGATAATTATCAATAATATTGAGATTACCCGTGATAATGTGTCCACGGTCTCTGTCAATAAATTTTGAGAAAGAAGGATCATTGCATTTACAGGTTACAGTGTTAGTAAAAGAGGTAGACTTAGATACAGAATTATAATTGAATATCTTTCTGCCAAGAGGAAGAGGATATTTGAAGGTACGAGATAGATTTAAATCTTTAATCGGAAACAAACATTCTTTGTCATTAATGATAGACGTAATGTTAATACTGTTCAATATTTGAATTGTAGAATTCACAATTAATTGAGTATTTGTTTTAAATTTGTTGGGCTTTTTTTTAAGTTTTAAATTAAATTGTTTGATTTTGTACATTATAATATCATAAAAAATGTCTGAAAAATGTTTATTATAGGATTGGCTTTGAAAGACATTCAGAAAGTTTACTAAGTATTTCTTTTTAATTGCAAAAATAAATTTTCGAATAATGAACCAGTTATAGTTAGATAAGTAATTAGTCTGTAGATCTGAAATGAGTTTAATAATGGCACTTTTAGAAAAGATTAAGTCTGTTTTTTACTACCTCGTTTAGTTCTAGAAGTTTTATTGTTAATTTTGTGATTGAGTTGTGCATAAATAGTCGAATAATCATGTAGAGGGTTGATGTTAGAATATGCTTTAATAGTTTTACTAAAGTATTCAGAATTTAGGCCATATGGATAAATTGTATTATAATATTGCATAAATTTTGATTCAAGAAATAGACGCTCAGCTTTATTTTTCTGAATTTTTACAATCTCTATGGTACATGAATTAAAATTATGTGATTTAAAGTGTTGTAATTCTATAGTTGATTTAGAAGGTGCAGCTGAAAGGTTTTTAGAATCTGATTGATGAGCTAATGCCCTTCCAACTGAAAATTGCAGATTTTATAAAAAAAGTTTTTTTTTTTTTTTTTTTTAAGAAAGACTTGTGTCTAAATAATTAATATTAATTAAATTAAATTCTCAGTTAATAATATTTTTTTTTTTTAAGCAGAGTATTCAGTGATCAGTCATAGTTTAACTTATTTAATCTGGCAACAAATAAAAATGTTCACTTTCAGGATTGAAAGCATTTTAAAGGTGATGTAAATTTTAAGTAAATTGGAGTGTAAAGGTTGGTATTTTTTATATGCCAACTATGTGAAAAATATCAGAGCCGGGAATTGAACCCGGGCACCTCCACTTAATGCATGGATGCTCTACCACTGAGCTACCTTGGCTGATAGCCAGCTAGGCATTTCCCACATAATATTCGTTGGCGGAGGTGTTCGGGTTTGATTCCCGGCTCTGGTATTTTTCACATAGTTGTTATATTAAAAAAAAAAAAAAATCAACCTTTACACTCCAATTTACTTAAAATGAATATTCACGATTGTTGAATTCATGAATAAAAAAATTTCTAAAGTGATATAAATGTTTAACCACCAGGATATATACTACTAAGTCAATTATGAAGACACACTGAGTTATATTAATATTTCTAACCCAGTAATGATCTCACTTTTTTTTTTTTTAATCTTTGTTGTGTTTGATTTATAATCTTTTAGATGAATATAGTTAATGTTGTAGCACAAGAACTGGTTTATATCAAGTTTATACTGTACTCTATCTGTTTTTGCTACATTATTATATTTAAAGAAAATCTAAATAAAAATTGTTATTGAAAGTTTCCCCACATAGCAGTCAATCTTACAAATGCATCTTGAAAATTTAATCTAGTTTCATGGTCTTCAATATTTATCATTAATAGATTGCTTTCACTATTTAGGGACAGCCTGTTTCTAATTTCCCTTTTAATTAAATTTAGGCAACTAAAAAACCTCTTTCACAACTGGTCCAAAATCACAATACTTTCTTTAAAAAAAAAATTAATCCTGAAATGTGAATTTTCCCTGAAAATTTTCTTTGACAATAGTATTTAATGAAATTCTTTAGTGAAAAAGGTGAAATTTTGTTCTTTAATTATCACATTTTCAATAACTGTAGCAATTTGTGAAAAAAGAGACTGCAGTGGAAGCACTAGAACTGACTAATATTGTTACAAATTTGTATACTCATGTTTGTGAAAATTGCAACATCAAGAAGGAATGCGACCATTAGAATAATATTTAATGGGCAGTTACATTACAGTAGGAAGACTAATTGGTTAAAATTTCAGGAAATTTGGAGTAATATTTACTGAGAAAACAGTACATAAAGCAGCGACCTCTGTGAACAATAACAGAACTTCATGAAGATTCAACACAATGCCACTATTCATCGATCGTAGTTACTGGTGAGTGGTTAGAGGCCAGTCACTTTTCAACAATTAAACAGTCATTTTCATTGGTGCAAGATCAGGAGAACGCGCTGGGCAGAGCAACAGTCGAACATATTCTGCCTCAAGGAAGGTATGGACAATACGGACAACTTGCAGTCGTGCATTGTCCTGCTTAAATATTGCACTTCGGAGGCTTTGAAAACAAGAGTTGATCAAGACGTGTATCCAATGGTACCGCATACCATCACTCTAGGTGGTAACCCAGTATGCGGCTACCAAAATTTTGATTACCCTCAAAACTGCATCACTGATATGGGTGCCTTTAATGTGTGATCAACGACGAACCTAGACGCAGGAACGGCATGAGGAAGCTTTTCAGACAAGACAAATCACAATCCTGTTTACAGCATCAAGATTGCCTCATCTGTATTTAACAGCATTGTGAATAATGCACATTACCAGCTGGGATTCGACATCGTCACACTGTCCATCACCTGCAGTGATGGTATGGGGTTCCATTGGATACACGTCTCTATTACTTCTTGTTCGCATTCCCAGCACTCTGAGTAGCGGCCATTAAATTTCTGGTGAGTTAAGGTTCGCCCTTCTGCCCTATATTTTAGGCTTCCAAAGCACAACATTTAAGCAGGATAATGCATGACTGCAAGTTGTCTGTATTATCTGGACCTTCCTTGATGCAAAATGTGTTCAATCGTTGCTCTGGCCAGCGCATTCTCCTGATCTTGCACCAATAAAAATGTCTGTTTAATCGTTAAAAAGTGAGTGGCCTGCCACCACTCACCAGTAACTATGGTATATGAACTGTGGCATCCTGTTGAAGCTTCATGAAGTGCTGTACTCTAATATGTCATCCAATCACTGTTTGATTCAATGCCTAGGCAGCTAAGTGTAGTTATTACTCCCAGAGATTGTAGCTTTATGTACTGTTTTCTCAGGATATATTACTCAAAACTTTCTGAAAATTTAATCAATTGCTCTTCCTACATAATGTATGTGCCCAATAAATATTCTTACATTCACATTCCTTCTTGGTGCTGCAATTTTTACAAACATGAGTGTAAATAATAGTAGTTATTTTTTTATACAAATTCTTTCAAAGAGGCTTACAGTCAGGTTATAAAATGTTAATTTTCTGCATTTCTACCTTGATTGTGTTAAAATAACTTATTTTGCTTTAAAAATCCATTAAACAATTTCATTAACCACTTAACTGCCCCGGGCGTGCATATTCATCTTTTCAAAGTATGATTCTTTGTATTGTACTGCTACCAGTGAAACTAATGTCATGATTTGACAATGCAACAAAATAACCTTGGAAGTGATCTTTACAGTGTTTTCAAAAGATTTACTCATTTTTAGGATTTAGAAAGAATGGTGGCATTGAGAAGCGAATTTCTTAAATATTCGTCGGCAAGTAAGGAGTTAAGGCAGGGAATGGTTTTGGTGCCAAATTTGTTGACTTTTCGCTCCTTGGCAACTTTTTTTTTTTTATGACATTGGAGAGAAAATCCTAATATACCAAATATCTCAGCTCTAGCTCGAATAGAATCAAAGTTACAGGAACATTCTCAATTTTTCATGCTGTTATATAAGGAATCTCATTGCAGCCACGTGTGTCAGTTTCTTGCCGTTTCACAGTAAAGTGCTTCTGACTGGTCTCTTGCTACTGCTATTTATAGCCTATTGCTGTGTGTTAATGCTATAATACAGAGTATACTGTGAATTTAATGTAGTCAGCTGTTATTTAAGTGTGTTTTCTGGTGAAAGTGAAGTTGATACTTGGTTTACAGAATTGTAATCTTCTAGATAATTCTGTAATTAAACTTTTGAGCTTCTGCAAAATTCGCCTTTCATTCGCAGACAATTCACAAACCCTGAATATGCACAATATTATGTTATGCCCACCAGACTTTGTTCTACAGCCAGCACAAAAAAGTAAAATCATCCATTAAAAAAAAAAAAAATGCTTTGCTTATAGAATCTTTAAGAAAAAAATATCTATACAAATTCATTATTCATACATATAAATATTACCTCACAAGGAGCTGGGCAAACACGACCAGTAAATTCAGGAAAATTATTTGTTTGCAACAGTTGATTGAGAGCTTCTCGCCAATCTTCCTGCAAATATAAATTTGCACATTTAAAACAAAATGCAGTTGCATCATAATAATTACACATTCTCAAGGTTTTGTTTTACTGCTAAAAATATATTTAAAAAATAAAAATGTGCATTTGTAGAATAGGAAAAAGCAATATTTAGAATTTTCCCATTTTAAATTTATAATAAATTACAGGAATAATTTTTGGAGAGTTTCAAGTTTCATATACTTACATGATAGTATATTAAAGGAATAATTTTTGGAGAGTTAACAAAAAAAATTCCAAAAGTTACAGGAATAACTTTTGAAGAGTTAAGTTTTATATGCTAGTAGATTACAAATAAAAAAATGTTTATATAATGTTTTAAATAATTTTCAGTGAAATCAAAAGTTATCAAGTCATTTGAAATAACACTTTAATTTTCACTCAATGGTCATTTTTTCACATTGAGATTCATTAGACTGGGTACAGGGAAGGTTTAAACCTAAAATAAGCGTAAAATGATTTGACTTTACAATGGGAAAAGAAAAAAAAAATCTGAAAAAAAGGGCTAAGTCCCAAACATAGTAAATCATACACGAATATCATCAATTCATTCAGAATCTTAATATAATAATTTTTGATCCAACATGAAAATTTATTTTTATGCTTAAAAATTTGGCGATTCTTTAGATGCAAAACACTTATGGATATTATTAAAGTCATAAGCAGGAAATAGAAAAATGTTACAAGTTGCAGAAATAGCATACAGAAGTGACACCAGAAATTCCCCAACGGGTTAACACCACCTCCCCGACAGGGAGGCACTACATAAAGAGAGTTTATTATGTAAGTATTTATCAAAAACTGCAATACTGTTAATAATATTACTGTTAATATTTGTACCATTCCATTGGTTAGTACTCCTCATGGTTTTGGAGATCATCGTGCCACAGACAGACATTTTCTAAAAATATTGTGGTCAAAACGTGTTCTGGACCTCTCAAAACGTTTATATTCATGGAAAACTGAAAGATGAAAATTTTTACGAATCCAATACTTTCATCTATTGAACATAGAATGGAAAAACTGTAATGCTCCAATTTTGTACAAGGAAAGAAAAATGCTTTCAAAAGTAGGAAAACTGAAAATTTTGTATTTTTTCTCCCCGATAGGTTTTAGGAGTATGCCCCAATGGGGGGTCACAGACTCCCCAACGGGGGAAAACTGTGCCCCCGGCCCCCTAGCTGGTGCCACCGCTGATCATATATAAGCTAAATTTATGCAATACATCAATTTAACACTAAACCTACTGATACTTCATGTATACCTACCTATTCTTACCACAACGGGTCAAGTGACCCGTCTTTAAAATGTTATATATATTACTATGTATAGCAAAAATATATTATTTAGCAAAATTTGGTACATGAAACATGGACGATGTGATGTTATTTGCAAGAAATTCTGACAAAATGTTTAAAATAGGTCATTTGACCTGTCGTGGTAGGTTTAGTGTTAAGCAATCTTCTAAATGTAAAAAATTGAGTTTAAAAATGCATATCGTATAATAAAAAAAAACAGGGATTATTTTCTCATTGTTTAACATGGGGTTTAGATAACCTTGGCACATGTTAAGCACCCTCTTAAGACTGAATTAATAATTACCTTGAAAACCAGATCATTCCACTTAGGAATAATATTTCCAAGTGGACAACCATGACTTGACTGACAGAAAGGAACACCACATTCCATACACCTAAATTCCATAAAAAATTCTAGATATAGATATCAGTAAAAACTAAAATAAACAATTTTCATTTTTAGTATTCTTAACAACAATTTTTTTTTTTTTTTTTTTTTATATAAAAAGGTGCTGCAATAAACAGACGATTTTTCAAATGAATAATTTAAAGAGAATGTCAAATTTATTCCATATTTAGAATATTTAATAGAGATTTTCTCAATTATATTTCGAAAGAAAAATACCTCTTATACACATTGATTTAGAAATATTTTTACATAAAAAAATTCAACAATTAATTTCCACTCTAGTATAAAAACGAGAAAACAAAACACATTAAACATTTTACAGGAGATATCTAGAAATTTAATTTAGGAAATCATCAACCGTGAAAATTCATTTCAGATAGATTGGTGTGCAAGGTTGATTTTTATACCTACAATGTAAAAAGTGCTAGAGCCAAGAATTGAACCTGAATCCTTCGCTTATCGTGAGGATGTTCTTTCACTGAGGCACCCTGGCTAATAACTAGCTCGGCATTTCTCACATAACTGTTGGCAAAGTCACTGTGTTTGCAAACACAGATATAGCAGGTGAGACTATAAATGTGGCACAACTCCATAGATCATGGAATTTCAATTTAGAAATTTTATTCAGGAAATCAATCAAGAAAATTCATTTTAGATAGATTGGAGTGGAAGGTTGATTTTTATACCAACTATGTGAAAAATGCCAGAGCCGGGAATCGGACTGGATCCTTTACTTAATGGAAGAGCATCCACACATTAAGCGGAGGACCCGGATTAGATTCCCGGCTCTGGCATTCTTCACATAGTTGGCATAAAAACCAACCTTTGAACAATCTCTGCATTTTTTGTTGCCATGTGACCCTAAATAAGGAACCAGTGTGCATAGTTTTATTTTCAGACCACAATGCCGAACAATTTTGAGGCGATTTTATCGCTATGAATGTGTTATTTCCCCCACCCCCTATCATTTGAAGTTCCATTGTATTCTAAAAGCATGTAATAATGTATATGATGTTATTAAATTTGAAAAAGAATCACTAGCATTCCAAACTTATTTACACACTAATCCTACAATCTGTGACTAAATATGGATATTTTCTACCTAAATATTGTGCCTGGTTACCCATATTTATTTTTCATCAAGACATTAAAATTTTACAAAAAGTATGTTAGAGGTAAAAAAAATTATTATCAGGTGATGAGGATTTCACGTGTCATTCTATGATAATTTTTTTACACTAAGGCTCATTCAACTAGGGCTGGGTTGTGTGGATTAAGGCTGATTGACTGCTCTAGTGTCCTTAGTCTGAGGGAGAGTGCCCTCCATGGAGGTCTTTCTAAAAAGATCCTAGCCCGTATTTATGCAAGTTACAGGGAAAACAATGGAAAACTTTGAAGAGCTAGGGTGACGGCGTGACCTGGGATCGAACCCAGCACCTCACGTCTATCAACTTTGAGCGCAGTACTGCTCAGCCACTCTCATTACCCTACGATCTATAAATTAAAGTGAATTCCAAACCACTATGGAGATCCATGGACGAATCAGGACTAACCAGGCACCTGCAGTCCAGAGTGCCTGGGTTAATCATTTGGCTACTAGATATGATTTTATATCTATAGAACTTTACTGTTCACTAAATCACAACAAAAACATTTAAATGTAAAGAAATTACGATGAAAAGCAGTAAGTAAAAACCTTTCTTTTAAAGTATACAGGGCCAAAAATTTTTGGATCAATCTTAAATTGTATGTAACAGTTGAAAGACAGAGTTGCTAGCACTTAATCTTTTCCCATATGCCCTGACTATTTTTTGTCATTTTCTCTCAACTTTACCAGCCTCTTACTGTTTATTTCCTGAACAAAAATTTCACATTAGCCAAAAATTTAGCAAATTAGAGTAGCAAGCTTTTAATATAGCTTATTTCTACAAAATTTTCTATAGATTTTCCCACTTCTTGATTTTCCCCTGACCTGCTAGACACTCTGACTTAATACCAAATAATTTTTGAAGTGGCACAAAGCTGAAAAAAGTTCATGTTATTCAGTTCATTGAATGCAAGAAATCTTTCTAACCTTACAGATATAAAAAAAATAATACAAAAATCAGATTTCTTTAATAAGAACCAATTTTAAAACTTATGTGACAATTACTCCTATAAAAACACCCTTGTTTAGAAAAGTTCTAAATTTAAACTTCATATGGAAAATTTAAATCAAAAAGATAATTTAAAACAACTAACCTGGCTGCTTGTGTTTTTATTGTCTTACGAATATTTTTATAATCGTAGATTTCATTCCAATCATGAAGTCGTTCAGCTGCATCCCGATATGGAGTAGTCATGCGTTTATACTTCATAAAGCCTCTGGAGGAAAAAATACATATATATGCATATAACAGAAATATTATTTTAATACTTCACATGCACACTTCAGCTAACAAACAGATTAGAATACATTAAAATTATTTCACAAATGACAAAATATTTTATTGGACAAATTAAATGCAAGAACAATTATACCAGTAACCATCTACCCCAATATTACAGAAACAAATACATTCATAGAGTAGTTATCTGATAATACTCAATAAATAAATATAAAATTTGTTTAATTTTTAATAAAATAATGTAATGAGCTTAATTATGAAATATTCTAAACTAACAAGTATTTCATGCTTTTTTTTTTTTTTTTTTTTTTTTTTTTTTGGGGGGGGGGGGGGGGGGGGGTATAATGAACTTGTTGATTTTTGATTCAACTGATGTTAAAGCAAAACAAAAAGTGAATTTCAGAAAATTTTGGAGTGGAAGGCTGATTTTTTATACCAGCTATGTGAAAAATACCAGAGCAAGGAATTGAACCCGGGCCTTCCGCTTTACGTGCGGATGCTCAAACCATCGAGCTACCCTGGCTGATTACCAGCTAGGCATTTCTCACATAACATCCGTTGGCAAAGTCACCGAGTCACAGCTATATCAAGTGACATTAATATTCATGGCACAACTCCAATAGACCACAAAATTTTAATTTAATTTAGAAATTTATTCATCAACCATGAAAGTTCATTTCAGAAAATTTTGGAGTGGAAGGCTGATTTTTTATACCAACTATGTGAAAAATTCTAGAGTCGGTAATCGAACCCGGGCCTTGGCCTTCCGCTTTACTTGGTATAAAAAATCAGCCTTCCACTCAAAATTTTCTGAAATGAAATTTTATGGCTGATGAATAAATTTCTAAACTAAATTAAAAAGTGAATTTTATTTGAAGTAGAGAATTGTTAACTACTGTTTTAATTGCAAATGTCTTTTCACACAAATATATATTAAAAATTTAATATTAATTTTTCATTGTTTATCACTCAGTAGCAAATATTAATATATTTTTTTTTTTTCCCCCCGATAGAGATCCAAAATTAAGATGTTCATATGGACTTTAGGTTTCAAACTGTTGTCGAATTACACATCAATTTGTAGTTAGACTTTGTAAGTAATTAGGAATCCATTATACAGGATGATGTAAAAATAAATTCTGTTTATCTTTAAAAAATGATTTTATTAATGTGTAAGTAAAACTGATTCAGAAAATTTGCAGTTAAAATTTACATTAACAACTAGTGTAATTTTTAATTTAAAAAAAATTTGGAATTAATGACCAGATTTTTTTCTGCAGACTACTAAAATTTTCTTTTGGATCACTAACTGGGGTGTCTTCTGATTTAAAGCATACAAACCTGATTTTGTCCAGTTTTGGAATAACATCTTCAATGTCTTTGACTGCAGGTTTTGTTTCAACAACAGAAGTCGGCCCATTAGTTAAGGCCACTTTCTCTTCTTCAGCTTGGCGTAAGGCACGTTGGTACTCTTTAGGGAAAACCTATATTCAAAATGTTTCAATACAGTTAAGTCATGCTAAAAATTAACCTACTGCAAGAAATGTTCAAACTACAAATGTTGAAACATAAGAACTTTGCAAGAAAACTGCAAAAACTGCAAAAATAAGCAGCAATTGTTTTAAAGTTAAAATACAGTAGAAGATTTTTATAATGCAGTTCTACATAACACGATTCTCTATATAACAGACAATTTCTCTAGCATTAACAATGAATTTTGCAGTTAAGAAGCACTTGCATTTCCACATTCTAAAAAACAGTTACTTTCTAAAAAACTAAACATGATACATTAGTTTTTGTCCGTCACCTTAATTCAGAGCTTTTTAATATAAAAATAGATATTATAATATTCTTAATGAGCCTAATTACAAATTTGTTCCTTGCATATTATCCTGGCAAGCCATATTCACCAAATCAAAAACAATGGACAAATGTGATAATAGCGAATAATTTTAAAAAGATTATTTAAGCTTTTTTTTTTTTTTTTTTTAAATCAAAATAACAGAATTTGAGTCAGAAAATGTAATTTAAATTTAATTATTTATAAAAATACCCTTACAACACAAATTCATTTAACTTGTTGCCAGTATATTTTTCAACAGAATAATAGTACACAACTACCACAAATTTGTTTTACCTCAATTTACATATTTATTTTTTAATTACAAATTTAAGTAAAGTCGTACATTACTTCAAATCAAAAGACCTTTTATCAGCAAGTCCAGGGTTTTCTCAGTTGGTGTGTTGGTCAGTGAAAATTCTTGCTAACTGTTTCTTGCTCGTGGAAACAGTGCTCTTCCTGGAGAAGCAGAAAACAGTCAGCAAGAATTTTTACAGACCAACACAACTGAAGCCTAGAGACTCGGCAGCAAAAGATCTCTTGAATGAAGTAATGATGTAATCTATTTTGACTGGTTGGAACTGGTTTACTTAAAAACCAGTTTTTGCCTCTTTATGACAATTTGTTCAAGGTGATGTCTAAACAGATTAACAAACTACCCGGTTTCATATAAAAATTCATATTTCCATTTATTATTTATAAATTGAATCATATTAGGTTTTATTTGATAAAATTCACCAAGTCCAGGGCTTTCTCTCAGTTGGTGTGTTGGTCAATGAAAATTCTTGCTGAGTGTTTTTTGCTCATGGAAACAGTGCTCTTCCTGGAGAAGCAGAAAACAGTCAGCAAGAATTTCAGTAGAACTGCATTATAAAGATCTTTTACTGTATTTTAACTTTAAAACAATTGCTGCTTATTTTTGCATTTTTTGTTGTTTTCTTGCAAAGTTCTTAATAAAATTTGATTCAGGGAACAATTCTAATGATTTAATATATTTTTTACAGATTTGAAATCTTTAAAATTTTGTTTTCTAACTTTGTATTTTCACAATTTAAAGATTTCAAATCTGAAAAAATATATTTAAAATCACTAGAATTGTTGCCTGAATATATATTTCAATTAAAATAATAATAATAATAAATATATATATATATAATTCAATTTATAAATATTAAAAGGAAATATAGGCTTTTATGTGAAACCTTCAATAGTGCTAAGTCCCCTTAACATGCAAAGGAAAAAAAAATTGCAGTAAAAAATTCACATGAATACTCAAGTTTTACAAATTTATAGTAAGATAGGGAGCTAATAATTGCCTATTTTATTAATAAACTTTACCTTAGTGAAAGATTTTGCAGAAGCTGGCCAGTTAGACAATATACGTTGTGCGACTGCAGAACCTGTTTTTTCAAAAAATTCTTTCAATAGGCACTCGACAAAATTTAAGTCATCAGGTAATTCCAGCGGTAATAAGTCCACCATAATCAAATTACTTTTTGATTCAAGAGTACGTTTCCTATTAGAGGTGAAAAAGCAATTTGTAAGCATGGAAAAATATAGATAACTTCAGCTTTACAAACAATTTATTAACAAACACTGAAAGAAAGTTATGTATTTATTTCAGCAATCAGTCTAGTAAATTATGATTCTGAATAAACATTATTTCCTTATTTATTTGTAACAGAAAATAAGATTTTAATCAAACATTTATGAATTGAAATTTAGTTCTGTTTTCTATTAAAAGCTACTCATTATTTTTCTGAGCACTTTAATACCTCTTTTCTTCTCTGTACAATTGTTAAATTAAGGGGCTAATGGTTCTTAATTTTTAGTGTTAAATATTTTCTCTTATAAAAAATTTTATTTTAAATTGTTCATACATATTATTTGAAAACACAGAAGTTAACAATTTCTTGAATATAATTTTCAAGGAACACAATTTTAAGTTCAAATTAGACAGTACCTCAAATAAAAAAGGTAGGCTGTATTTACATATATAAACACAACAGTTTTTATCATCCAAAATTAAAAACTATTTGGCCTAGGTGGGCTCTGTTCAGTTCCCTCAACATATATTTGTTCTCATAAATAGAGAACAAATATATTACAAAGTATACAATATTCATAGAAAAAGGAATTTGCTCGACACTGTGACAGACTGAAATGTCCCACCTAATGGGTTACCCACCGTTCAGTTTGATACATTTACCTTATCCTAATTTGTTAATTTTATTGGTGTCAATTATATATTTTAGTTTCCACGCAATTCAATACTTTTTCGAAGCAAAGATCCCCATAATGCAAGTTTATGTGAAATATTGTTTTATTCTGGTGTGTTAAAAAAATATCAAATTTTAAATAACTTATGAAATTTTCAAATTAGAATATTCATAGCCAATGTTTAAACCACTTTCATGAATGTTTTAAAAGTAGTTTGACATCTCTACGATGAAAATACCCCTCAAAATAATAGACGTTTAAGCTAAATTTTGCCTATTCTCTCATGTTAAGAAATTCAAGTAACTTACAAAACTTTCAAAGCTAAATTTTCATAGTTAATGATGTTCATGATTTAAGTGCAAATTTGCCCTAAATTAAAATGTTGCAAATCAACAAGATTTTTAGCAGAGTCATAAATGATATTTTAAAACTAGTCAAACATTTATAACAACCATTTGATCTTTAAATATTGTGTACACAAACCATAATCTAACACACTGACAAGCCGGCATCCTACAGATTGGATCTACATCGATTTTTTGATTTTATGATTAATTCCTCATGTCTCAAAACATGTTTAAAAAAAAAAAAAAAAAAACAGTTAACTTACTCATCTAAAACATAGGCAATACCACCAGACATTCCAGCTGCAAAGTTTCTCCCTGTGGGTCCAAGAATGACACAAAAGCCACCTGTCATGTATTCACAACCATGGTCTCCAACACCCTAAAGGAAAAGTTGTAATTCATAAGAAAACAATTTATTAATAATTTGCTAAAAAGAGAAATAATCATTCCATCCTCTTTATTGAATAAATTAACTATAAAGAGAAACCTTTTGATATTTATGTTTAAAAGCTATTAGTTTATTCCTTCTAGTAAAATAGATTTTAAGTAATTAAGCAAGCTTTTACACTATTAACGACCCTCTTCACTTACCGTCGCCGGAAGCCCGAGCCAATGTTATTCTATGGGGAAAGTTTCTTTACAAATAACTTATTAACTAATACATATTTTTAAATTCTGTTTTCACATTCAGAAAATTCCCAATTGTTAAATTGACGGACCTTTTTTAAAAATGTATTTTTTTTAATTTTTAATATTTTATTTTGAAATTGCAAAATGAAAAAAATTTCACATATTGAAAATTCGTATTTTGCAGCTTCAAAATTAAATATAAAAAATTAAAAAAAATATTTTTTTAAAAAAGGTCCGTCAATTTAACAGCTGGGAATTTTCAGAATGTGAAAACAGAATTGAAAAATATGTATCAGTTAATAAGTTATTTGTAAAGAAAAATTTCCTATAGAATAACATTAGCTTCGGCTTCCAGCGGCGGTGAGTGAAGCGGGCCCTTAAGAAATTTATAACAAGCTTTTCTTCTGAAATTATCCACTTCACCAGCCACTGTAGTGTGTGGAAAGCTACATTTATCCCGAGTTATCTCGGGATGGCTAGTGAAGTGGTTAAAAAAAAAAAAAAAAAATCATAGTTGTCATTTGTTCAGAGTATAGAAAAAATGTAACAAACATTTAAGAAATAAACTGAGTTTCTGGGCACTATTTTAAAACTGAAATAGTGCAGCAATGGGTTAACAAAGTTTTAACTAATGCATGAAAAATTAAAAATTAATTTTTCTAACCTCAACAACGGCAGTAGCACCTGAATTTCTGACACAAAATCTTTCTGCAGCAATGCCTCTGAAGAATGCCTTGCCAGATGTAGCTCCATACAAGCAAACATTACCTACAATAATATTCTCCTCCGATTTGAAGTCTTGAGGTAAACGTGTAGGAGGATATACAATTACAGTACCACCAGATAAACCCTATAAGATAAAATCATCATTAAAATATTTATTGAAACCAGCACTGCTAGCTGCTAAGCATGATAAATTTGAAAAGAATTTTTCTTGTGTAATATAAAAATATTTTATTTCCTTGCAATTGAAAACTGCTATAAGATATCGCTTTTAATTTTTTAATTTTAAAACATTAAAATAATTATACTGAATTTACCACAATTCGTGAAACATAAGTTACATTCAAATGTCATATTAGAAAAAATATTAACGAAACTAATAATTCATTTATAAAAGGAAGGATAGAACATGGTGTTTATAACCTTTATAACTTAATTACCATTTAATAATTTAATCAATATGTTAAAAAAATAGTGAACAGTAAATTAAATGGTAATTAAATTATAAATATTACAATGAACATAAATTGTATTAACTTTCCAGTTGGGTGAATTTTTCACCAGTATAAAAACTAAAAAGTCTCCTATTGCCTAGATATGCTTTTTGTAAAATATAAATTTTACGGAATATAATAATTCAAATTATGTAACTAGTTAAGTGTTAATATGTACAATTTGGCTAAATGCTTTTTACTTAACAGAATATAAAGTTTATTTTTTAGTGTATTTTCCACATATGCATACCTGTTACAAAGTTAAATTTTTACAGTTATTTAAACACAGATTTTCTTTTTTTTTCTTTTTTAAGTAATATGTTTAAAATTATATAAGTTGTTCAAAATATCACACAACTTGAAATTTTAAATATTTCTAAATGTTTGTGGTTGTGAGAGTCAAGATCGACCGACTATGATGGAATCCTAGGCCTGTGTAGAATGTCCTGTGTGTATATGAGGGTGGTCTTTCTAAGGGGTACACCATGGAGCACCAATATTACTTGCGGCGGAACAGTAATTAACTTGTACAATATTTCAGTTACAAATATACAACTCAGAGCTCATTGAAATTCACTTGAGTGCAGATGTTTTCCTTTTGTACTATTTAGAAAATGTTAGTTTCAATAAATTAGGACATCATATCACTTAAAAGCTAACTGACTCCATTCCAAACTGAAACAGGGATTCCAAATTTTGTCAACTTTAAAATATTACCTCTTGTCGAATTTGGTTTCCGAATTTAGTAAGAATGTTGCCAAGTTTATTGCCAAAGTAGACCACAAATGAAGTCAATATACTCTTCATTATGCTTCTTGTGCCATTACATATATTTTCACTGGAATAATAGTTTTACTAAAGAAAAGGGAGTTCTATCATTTGAAATAATATTACTATGTGGGCTCTGTTACTAAGTTTTATATAAGAATAAAAAATTTTGAATTTTTGTGAATCTCTCTAAAACCAAAAAATCAAATTGTGACCAAAAGAGAGAGTTTTACAAATAGATGTCATAACAATTGTAAATATAAATTTTGAACATTTTATGTTCATTGTCTATCCACTTGAGTTATGTGTGATAATTACACACACAAAAGGTATTTAGAGATTTATGAAAAAACTTGTACAATTGTGAATATCTCTAAAGAGATCTGTTTTGCAATATCTGTTTTGCAATATTTCCAGTAATTTGTATATATACACACAAAAAAAAAAAAAAAAAAAAAATTTCTAAAAAACCACTACTGCTGCCATGTTTCAATTTATCGTGTTTTTTCATTTTCTGTACTTATACAGTAAAAATAATTTTACATAAAACCATTGAATTTGACAGTTTTGTACAGAAACGTGTAATAAATATGCTGAAACAAACTGTTTATAAGTCAAAGCATTGTTTCAGGTGATATTTATGAAGTATGGCGAAACATTTAAGTTAAATGGTTTTATAGAATCAAAATCTATTTGTGGCAACCTCATCATTTTTTTGCAAAGATATACATCAGCTTACATAGCTGCCAACATTGCTAATTTTTAAATCAGATTTATCCACCAGTATTTTTAAGAAGAAATCTATCACATTTTCAATGAATACATATAATAAATTAACTGAAAACATTTGTAAAAACTTTCTGATATGAAGTCTCTGTTTAAAAAAACAGACGTCATCTATGAGTTTATTGTGATGTGCAGTGTAACTATTTTTTTATTCTGACCTTTTTTTTTTTTTTTTTTAAAGCATACATAGTTAGTGTCTCAATCACTTTTGCTTTTAAATTATAATATCTCAAAAAGTATGTGAAATAATATTCTGAGACTTACACAGCCAAGATATTTTATTTAAGACACATTTTATCAAAATATTTCAGTTATGTGATTTTATATGATTTTTTTTAACAATCATTTTTTTGAGCAAAAAGATATCCTCCTTTCTCTTCTTTTCCCTTTTTACAAAAAAAAAACACAATAACATTTCTATTTTTATCCCAGACCTTATCTATGATTTTTAACGGATGGCAGCTTGAAGTATTGTGGGCAGTTGAGTTGTTTTAATGGATTTGATGTCATTATGGTTATGTGCATAGTTTGCTTATCGCATTCAGTTCAGAAAACAATTTTTATTTTGTTTATTAGATTAAATTGTAAAATTACATTGTGATTACATAGTACTTTTTCTGTGCAATTTTGCTGTTTACTTAAAAATTTCTTGTAAGTTTTTACTAATAATCTGTCTTATTAAAAGCATAATGCAAACTGAAGTATCATGAACTTATATCTGCTTATTTTTGCTGCTTCAGATATTATTCATTCACATGGACATAATTGCCATTGAATATGAAAAGAAAAAGGAAATTTGGTCAAATTTAATATTTTGTGATATTATATATGCAGTAACACAAGTCATTTAAAAATTAATTACAGCCAAATAGAAATTATAGTTGAGATATAGTGTGTATTTAAGGTAAATTTTTACAAAACATTTTTATTTATGGCTATTTTTATTTAAAGGTTATTTTTTGTTTATAGAGTAATGCGGGCTAATGAAAAAAGTATGAAATGTATTCAATAAAATTAGATAGCATTGCTTTATTATAATAAATAATTTTAACTCTAGCTACCCACAAATGCAGCAGAAGTTGATAGACACCAAGTTATATCAAGGTTCAACTACATAAAAAGTTTTTATTAAATTCTGCACACTAATATTTCTATCTAGAGCTGCCACAAAATTTTTGCGACAGACTGACATTTTCTGAAAATGGACAAATCATGTTTGAGGCATCTCAAAATGTGTAAATCGATCGAAAAATGGAAGTCAATTTTTATGAATCCAATACTTTCTTCTGTAAATACAATACAGAAGAAAAGTAAAAAATAAAATGAGTAGTGCCTGTAATTCAGAAACTTACTTTTCCAACATAGTCATTGGCATCTCCTTCTAGCTCTACAGTCACACCAGGAGCTAAGAATGCACAGAAGCTCTGACCAGCAGAACCTTCCAATTTGATTTTGATACTGTTGGGGGGTAAACCAGCTGAGCCATATTTTCTACAAGAGGGGGAAGAATCAAAGTTTAAAGAACAATTAGATGAAATAAAAACATGTATCTTTATGTATTAAAATCTAGCAATAAGAACACGTTGAACAGCTCTTTTCATTTTATTTTCAAAAAAAAAAAAAAAAAAACACCAAAGTTAAGTAAAATTTTCTCTATTACATTAGTTGGGGAAAAATTATACAGATATTCTTATTTATAGAAGCCGATTTTATTCTCTTTTAAATGATAGCCTTAAAAAGTTGTTCATTTTTATATTTCTTGTTCGGTATTGCAGGTTATGTGACTAAAAGAAAAACTGCATTGTTGTTAGTGAATTTGTTGCTACTTGTATATCTCTGTATATTCCATAATCACTTTTTGACATTTCCAAACACTTAAGAAATAGTGCAACTGGTGCTCCTTTCTTAACACTTACGCTAGGAGATTTTCTGTCTTGAAGGGAAAAAAAAACTATCATTTTTTTTTTTTTTTTTTTAACAAACACACAGAAATTATACTAAAAACTTATTTTGATTAAAGATATTTCTGATATTCATTACCAAGAATCTGTTTTACAAAGTAAGCAATAAATTATTTTAATGTAGTTTTCTTATGCTCTGATAGTCAAGAAAGAATGCAAAGCTGTTATTATGGCAAAGCTGGAAAATCATTTTAGGAAACTTTTATATGTACCTTTTCTCTTCTCCAGGGATGAGAGTGGGAAATGGACAAAAAGTCTGAAAATATGTGCAATACTCAAAGATAACTTAATTTTTTCAATAAAAGAAGAAACAGAGACAATAAATCATACTTTCCATAAGCAAATATGAGAATAAATTAAAACTAACTGCTCAAGAACATGTTAAAACAAAAAATATTAAACAAAAATAAGAATGTTTTGAAATAAGAAAGTTTGAAAATTACTTTTAAAAATTTTAAGAAAAGTGTGAAATTCCTACTAAAGTCTGAAGAATCTCATCTCTGCTTCTCTCTCTTTCCCCCTTTTTTTTTTTTTTTTAAATGCAGATATTTCAAATGCTTTAAAAAGCAATAGATTTGATGAACATATGAAAGAGGAGTGTTTTATATTAATTGAAAACTTTTATGTATTGCAGGGGAAACGGGAGACTAGTGAACAAGATATCACATGTATTACCACCATTAGGTCAAGCAAAAAATGCATACTGACAAAATTATTTTACATTTTTTAATTCAAGATAGAACATGATCTTAGAAATTAAAGAAAAAAGCTGTTTGAGGCCAGAAATTATAAGTATTTGAAGAATAACTTTATCATCAAACACTATAAATTGCAAAAATATTCAACACAGAAATTCTTTTCAAACAAAACAGTTTCTAAAATATATTTCTGCTGTTTTCTAAAATACACTAGGAATGTTCAAATACAGTTCAAATATCCATGCCAGAAAGAAAGATAACTCAAAACCCAATAACTCAAAAATGCAGTATTTGAGAAAAATTAATTTAAAAAGATAACAGCCTATAATAAAATTGACACAAATGTCTCTTAGGTGGATAAAATTAAAGATAGATATGTGAAGCTTTCTGTGCACATTAGGACATTTTATATATATTTTTCAGTTACATAAACATGAAACTATCACTTTTGGACATATCTTTTTGCTAGGATGTGATATGTTACATCTTACACTGTAACAATATCTCTATAATAATGCAGGGTTAAAAAAAAAGTAGGACGAGTGCCATACCAGATTAAGAATTTCATATTCTTGTCCTCTAGTAAATAGTATTAATGAGATATTGACAGAGTTAGCTCAATGATAAAGCATTGGCATATTAAACCAAGAACTCAGGTTTGAATCACAGCCTTGGAGTTCTTTTACTCTTTAACCCTTTCATTCCCAACTTTTTATGTTTCATTCTAAAAATCTGAAATCTGTAAAATAGACTCACTTAGCATCCGGAATGAAAAGGTAGAAAGGAAATAAAATTTTTTTAATTTTTTAATTAAAATTTAAAATGATCTCAAATCCAAATGGCATCTTTGGGAATTAAAGAAGCGATCAAGTCAATATGTGACTGATACCATTTGGAATCATTGGGAGTTCATGAAAATAATTTGAATACTAATTTTTTTAATATTAATACAATTTCTAATAAATTATATATTTAAAAAAAATGAAATAGCAATATTTATATTTATTGACATCGTAGTTAGTACAAAACAATATATTTGTTTAAAAGTTACTTCAGAATCCGAGAAAACTTCAATATTAATTATTTGGTATGGAAAGTTTTGAAACAGTTTTTTTTTTTGTGTTGTTTAGACACAAATGAACATTACATTTTTCACACATTAGTCTCGAATATAACTTAATACATAATTTGCATCTTTGTTTTCTGTCTGAACTTTGAGGCCAATGAGCTATGTTATCATATCTGACATCAAGAATTGTTTTCATGGATTGTGGTCTTCTGATTTCTGTTGGTGCATAATCAGAATTTTTTGGTGGTCGTCCCTTGGGGCAGCGTTGCCAGATGTGCCTTTTTATTCAATAATCACCAATAATTTTGAGTAGTGACATTTGATATACATAATAGACTATCAATCTTCGAAGTGATTAGACAAACGTTACAAATAAAAATTATTGGTGACTATTGAATAAAAAAAAGGCCAAATCTGGCAACCCTGCCTTGGGGTACTGGCATTTGTTGATCATCAAAAGTGCTTTTACGATGAATGATTTAAATTCATATAGTGGCATACACTTTTCCTTCAAACCTGACAACTGTTGCAATTGTCTTTGATAAAGAAGCCAAGCATTCACAATGCATATATCTAACAAATGGAAAATGATTCTTAAGTAATATCATTTTCCCTGTATATCAACACGATAAAGTTCTACAAGCATATCCATTAAGTCCATTACTGATTTTCAAATTCAATATCTTCTATCACAGTCTCTTGTTCACCTTCTATTTTGATATGAAATTTATCCCCAACAGATTGGGCTGTATGAATTGAAATATTGTTAACTCCATTTTGCATTTCATCATCCTCAGATATATTACCTGTGATATTTTCACTAACTTCCTCTTTGGAGTCTTAATTCAATATTCGAAAACTCCTCATTCATCAGTAAATAAACTGCTTTGTCAATTGATAGAATTTCACATTTTTGATTTGAAAAATTAGAACGTAAAAGCATAAATCCTACATTTAATTCAATATATGTATCAAAAGTTTCAAGATAATACGAGAAAACACTAGTAATATTAGTATGATTCAAAACAAGATAGCCATGTTTGTGAATGAAAAGAACACAGTTATCAAAAGGTGTTTAATTGTATTCAACTCCCACTGATGCTATTTGGAATCTTAACTTTTCAATAAGTTAAAATATTAAAATTTCAAAAAAAAATATTTTTTAAGTGGTTAAAATACAATTTATAATCTTTTAAACAAATAATAAAGTAGTTGTAAGGATTGTTATTTCACTTAAATTGTGCCTAAAATGAAATTTATTTCAGCATGTTTCACAGATTTGAGAAAAGCTTAAACAAGCATAATTTTATTCACCAATAGGCATGGTACAGGCATCTATCGGTAAAAATAAAAAATATATATAAGAGGGAAAGGTATCTAGTTTATAATAATATTTATTTGGCCCCTGTGGGAGTTTTAGGTGAGGAGAAAAAAAAATCGTAAACATTATGATTCCAATTGACATCGCTGGGAATGAAAGGGTTAAAATTAAGTTGCCTTTTCATCTTAAATATGTGATTAACAACATGTTAAATTTACAATCTCATTTACTTTTTATTACATTATTTATTCTTTTAATATATTTAATTTGAGGAGTATTAAATTAAAAATAAGTAATAAACTACATCATAATTATATTTTTTAATAATGTCTCTTGCTTGCAACCATGATTGTGTTTATACACCAATTTTTATGAAGTAGGAAACTTATACTATTAAAAATGCAAATACATTTTTGGCCATTTTATATATCAAGTTATTATATGCAAAGAAAACTTACTCAAAAGAAAAAATAAATAAATAAATAAACAAACAAAGACTTTAAAAATTGATACATATGAAAATTTTACAAGAATGCAAGTGTATAAGAAGTCTGCTGAAAAGTTTATGATCAAAAGTATAGAGAAAAAAAAAATAAATAATTTTGTAAGAGAAATAATTTTGTAAGAGTAAACCATTACATGATGATTGGTGTATAGTAAATTAAAACTTATGCAATTTTTTAAACCAAACTTATTTCTGTTTGAAAGTTTAATATATCTTAATTTAAAAATTAAATCTCTGATTACTATAAATACTCTTAAGACTTCATGAACACATATGCAAAAATGTATGTCTATAATTAAACAATTACTGTAAGACAGCCATGAAATAATTATTCAGATATAAAAATTTTAGATAGTTAATTTTCAAATACCAAATACTTTAATTCTATTTAAAACAATACCTTTCATAAAGCTCTTGGATATTGGTCGAAGTACTTCCTGGGCGGTACTGCCCTTTCCTCAGCAACCTTCAGTGTCATCTGCTACTGTCGATACTGTTGTAAAATTCCTTTCCTTCTCTGTTGCTTCTTTAGAAGATGGCACCACACTTTGTGTAGATCTGCGTACACTTTGTGTACTCATGCCCGTTGCATGCTGATTGGTCACTAACTATTTCAATTGTTTCGCAGTAAAATGCACAATCCAGGTTATTGTAGTTTGCGATTTCTCGGGTTTCATTAAAATTTATATGAATTTTATTTTCTTGGTTAAATTTGGTGAGGGCAGTGGCTTTATGAAAGGTATTGTTTTAAATATAATTAAAAATGCTCTTGTAAAATTAAAAATTTTAATACTTTAATTCTATTTATCTGTTAAAGAAATATTAATTTTCTAGAACACTTAATAGACTGTAAAAAATTATATCATGACATCATTCAGCTGTAATCAACTGTGTAATCTATGCAGCTAAACAATCAGTTAAAATATTTTTCACTATTATAATATTTTTCTCCAGAAATTATAAAGAGGAAAGACAATGATGCAATAGTTATTGCACTAAGATTGCACAAAAACATTTAAGTTAAAACACAATTGATTTTTAACAAATTAAAGTTTCAGTTAATTGAATTAGTTTAATTAAAATAAGAACTCTTGAACATTATTAAGAAATGTCTCTTACTTAGCAATATGATAACTTAATGTAGAACCAAAGGCTCGGTCAGTGTTAGCAATATCCATATGAATTGTGACGTCTTTTCTGCGTTGTTCAATAACATCGGCAGCCTGCTTAATCAGTAGATTGTCCTGAAATAAAAGTAAATATTTTTAACAAAAATACATAAGTCTACAAGAAATGAAATCATGGGCATCAGCACATAAAGGCAAGTTAAGCACTGGACTTTTTATGAGGGGGAACACTTGCTCCTTCTCATAAAATTCTAAGAAAAAACAAAAAAAAAACTATATTTTAATACTTTAAAACACTGTCAGAGTTTTCATGATTATCTAAATTGCTTGATAAAATTTACATCACAGAGCCAATTGGGTTTAAAATTTTCTTGCAGTTAGAGTTTGCATTGATTTGATAGATAGTTTAGCAGATTCAGATTGACTTGAAACAAGCTGTGTATTTTTTGTAAATGAAATCATTTAGTTTAAATTATATACATATTTTTTTTTTTTTTTATAGCAAAAGTTTGTTGTGATTGTTTAATTATGAAAGCCATTTGAAAAAATTAATTATAACTATGATCAAATTCATGAATAATTGTTGTATGTATATATTAAATAGCATAGTCTTTTTAAAAGACAGCTTATTAACCTTTCAAAAATCTCAGTTATAGTGTAACCACGTTTCTTAAAACTTGCAGTAAGGAATAGTCCAAAAGCTTGGAGGGATGCCAAATTGACGACAGTTTGTATTTTGGAAAACATGAGGTAATTCAGTGACACTCTTATCACTTATTTTCTCTGGATCAGATGACTATCTCCCCTCTTTTAACACTGGACTTTTTAAGTCAGCGTTTATGCAGAGGCTTCCATGGCCTAAAGAAATGTGGTTGACGAATACATTTTAAGTGTTTAAATACTTAACTGTTTCATGTGTATATATATACATTTTTCAAAAGTACAATCCATTGTATTGTATTGCTATAAAACTACTGACACGGCTTGACAGTACAATAAAATAACCTTAAAAGCAGGGCGCAAAATTTCCACTCGCCAGCTTGCCATTGGCGAGTGGAATTTTCACCGTGGCGAGTAAAAATTTGGTCTACTTATAGATAGAATTCTTAAATGATGCAGTGACAGGAAACATTCTTTTTACACATTTAAATAGATTTAAATATGGCAAAATCTTGCCATCTTTTAACCTCATATTTAACCTCTCCTTTTTAGATTCTTGGAGAGCCGAGTTTGTGTACTCGCAGCCCGAGATCGTCGCAGCCTGGGAAAAGAGAAATACATAGTGCATGCATAAAAGTTTTGATCTCTTAGGTTGTTTTGTTTCTCCTACTGTTATTTCTTCAAGCAGAGTGAGAATAGATGAGCAGAGAGCCTGTTTGCCCATCGCCCACTATCGCGGAGAAGAGATATGCGAAAGTTTGCCTATGCGATATTGTCATGAGCCCGAGTCCTTTTAAAGATGCTGCCTATGCTTATTTTGTTGAATAATGATCAAAAAATAGTTCATATTTTCCAGTTTTTTACTGAAACACAATGATTTGCACTTGCAACGATTTTATCGAAAAAGTTATTCTGAAATGGCTATTTCAAATGACAACAATGAACAAGTCATACACATCGAAATTCCGTCCGATTACAAAAATAAAATGGACGAAAAAGACATTTCTGATGTAAAAAGTTAAATAAATAAATAGGTAAATAAGGATGTTTAAGAGATTTTCACAGTATATTATTGGACAGAGTCTTTTTTTCTTCTTTTTTTTCTTTATTGACTCTTTGCATTTATGTTATTAGATATTTTAATCTTTTTCAAATCTCAAATACAATACATAATGTTTTTTTGATTAGAGATGATTATGAGACATGATGATACATGACACACTTTTAATATAGTACATAATTTTTGGCATATTTGTAATAGCCTTCCAAATAGTTAGGAAAAAAAAAAAAAGTTAAAAAAAAATGGCAACCCTATTTTGTGGCGAGTAAAACTTTTGTTTTGACGAGTGTAACCCGAGTTGAAATTTTGGGCTCTGAAAAGTGATCTTGACAGTGTTTTCGAAAGATTTATTCATTTCAGAGCTGAATGAGAACAGTGGCACTTTGAAGCAAATCTTGTAAATTTTCCTTGGCAGGTAAAGGGTTAATTGAAGTTCCTGTCAATGTGTTATATAGAGTCAGTCATATATATTTGTGTGTCTGAATTATTCAGAAATTTTTTTTCAAAATTTTGGTAATTCTTTAAAATTTTTTACATGTACTTGCAAATAAATTATTTCATTATTTTGATAACAAAGTCTAATATGTTTCCTGGAATGCACATTAAAATTACGATTGTAAATTTTTCATTGATCTCTAATAAAATGTAGAAAAACTTAAGACAAGTTATGTTCAAGATCCACTATTGATTACATTGATGTAATCCTGTTCAAGTATTTATTTGAATTTTTATAATCTAAGTAATCCAAAAGTTATTTTTGTTTTTTTATAGGCATGAGGGATATTTTGATTTTTTAAATAAATTAACAAGGCTGTATCTTTCACCAAGTATATTTATTGCAAGCAACATCATATATGATTAACACCAGCACCACTATATATAACTAAAAATCTGCCAACTATCTACATATACATAACACTTTCTTCAGTCTAGTTTATTAATGCTCAAATATCGCATTTATATTTTCTCTTTCTTTCCCTCTTAAGAAATAAGAAGTTTAGACAAATATTTATTTCAATTCATTTTTCTTGGCAAAGCCCATTTTTATCTTGTTGTAGCCTTCGTGATGTTTTGAAAGAGAAATAATGCTTTTGGTTTTTATTGTTCTTTTCTGGACTCAGAAGTTAAAAAGCAGTTTTTAATTTCTGTAATTTTAAACCAATTTTAACAGATATTGGCAACTAACAATCATTATTATTTTTAGTCTACAGTTCAAGAATCTCTTCAATATGTTAAAGAAGTTAGAATTTTAGGCAAATATTTAAATTTATTTTCCTTGCAGACTTCCATTTGTCATTCTAGTCCTAAGGGATTTTTTTTTTTCCTTCTAGACTCTAAAGAAATATTAATTAAGGAACTAAATTATGCTATATTATTTAATACAGTTGGAAGAAAAGTTTCAAATTTAACATCTATTTAAAAATCTAAATAGGGAGATATTGGGGGTGAGCAGATATTTAAAAAAAAATTTAAAAAGGAAGTTAGGGCTTAAAAACTTACTAGATTTTTGAGGGATGAAGAATAGATTGTGCATATTTTTGTAGCTGTAAAATTATTATTAGGAAGGGGAAGATGAAGGGCAAGTAGCTATTTTTTTTTTTTTTTTAAATAATGCTAGAACCTGTAAACACTAAGTTTTTGGAAATCAAGAACCGATTGTGCATATTTACAAAGCTGTAAAAATTAATACGGAAAAGATGATGGGGACAGATATTTAAAAATTTTTAAACAGAGTTGGGGACTACAAAAACTAATTAGATTTTAAGGGGTGAGAAATCAATTGTTCATACTTTTGAAGTTATAAAATTAATATGAGGAGATTGGGGGAACAGATATTCAAAAAAATTTTATTGGAGATAAGAGCTAAAAAAAAACCTGCAAGGTTTTGAAGGATGAGGAATCAAATGCACATAATTTTGAAGCTGTGAAAATATTAGGGTAAGAGATAAGGGAGGGGAGTGGGTATTTAATTTTTTTTTAATGGAGCTAAAGGCTACAAAAACTTACTAGGTATTTAGCAGTGAGGAATTGATTGAGCATACATTCAAAGCTGTAAAAGTTAATAGCTTTATTTAAAAAAATTAAATAGAACTAGAGGTTACAAAGACAGTTTACTAAGTTTTGAAGGATGAACGATTTGTGAAAAAGTTATTGCAGGTATATAAGGACAAGCAGCGGGTATAGCACCACCAATCAGGAATTTTCTATGGTCAGAATTTTCAAGGGTTGGGAATTAGCTGGACGCCAAAGGAGGTTAGTATAAAATAAAGGGATTTCATTGAAATTTTAAAAGGCAAGTAGAAATTGACAAAATAAACAACATGCATAAAAGAACTCCTACATATCAAAAACAGTACTTGAGATTTAAATGCTTCCTAAAAAACTTTAGTCAGTGTTTTTTTTTTTTTTTTTTTTTCTTCTCATATATTGTGTGTCTTTCCTCATATATTTAGTAAAAAATATTTTAGTATTTTTTCATTTAATTAATTCTAGAAATTAGAATTTTTTTTTTTTTTTTAGGAACTTAATGCCATGAAGTACAGTAAATTACCAAAATTATAAATTGTACAAACAATAGTCGTCAGAAATAATGTCTACTGTTATTCAAGAAAGAAATTTATATATATTTTCATGTAAAAATAAATTGCTACTTTAGTACAGCTGAAAAAAAGAAAAGAATAAGCAACAATATTACTTAAATAAAACCTAATTTCTTACAGTTCTAGTTTCTAAAGCAAAATCCTGTTTAACAGATCCACCAATGATTGATGTCCCAGGTCGCAACGATAATGCATCTAGAAGAATGGCAGAGTAATCAAGCATCTGAGCTTTGGGATTGCTTTTGTTGAAGTACACTTTCAACAGGTCAGTTCTTCCGATCAAGTCTTGAAATTTTCTAATACCCATAGATGCCATATGTGAGCGAACCTAGAGGAACAAAGTTCAGTTACTGATATCCTACATATTAATTGATGCATGTTAAAAATTACTTCAGAAAATATGAAATATTAAACATTAAATGCAAGGCAAAAGTTAACCAGCAACATTTGCTTTAACATTTTAAGGGTGTTTCTATTTAAAGCATATTTAAATGTAGATCCATAAATACATATTTTGTACTGATTGCCAATAAAAGTCATTCAAAGACAAAGAAAATAAAGATTATTTAATCTATATAATTCTTTTTTCTCATATCTGCTATGAAGAGAAAAAAAAAGTTATAAAAAAGATCATTCACAATGAAAATATATATATATATATATATATATATATAGAGAGAGAGAGAGAGAGAGAGAGAGAGAATGGTGAACATTTTAAAATTGATGAAAATCTGCTTTTAAAATTAGTGTTTCAGAATTATGAAAGTTTGTATACATGTGCACTGGAATGTATAAATATTAAATAGATCAAAAATTTGTGAAAACTATTGAAAAAAAAAAATAATAATAAAGTTTTTTTTTTTTTTTTTTTCCAGTATTAAAAAAGTTTTCCAGGCTAACAAGTTTTTTATTTTCTCTCTAGATTTTATATTACAGCTCATCAATATATTCTAAACATATTTGTGCATTGATTGACAACTTAAAAATATTTTTATGTTTGAATGCTGAAATTTCAGGTAATTTTTAACATCCAAACATAAAAATGTTTTTTTTTTTTTTTTTAATTAACATACCAAACAATCCATAAATTAATGCACAAATATGTTTAGAATATATTGAATATTTTTAATGTAAAATCGAGAGGGGGAAAAATAAAAACTTGTTAACCTGAAATAATTAAAAAAAATTGTGAAAAAAAATTTTATTTTTGAATTTTATTTTTCAATTTTAATTGTTTATGAATAGGAATTAATTTTAATAGTTTTTATAATATATTTAATATTGATACATGTCAATGCACATTTATGCACACTTTCATAATTCTAAGACAGTAATTTCAGACTGGTTTTCAATGATTTTCATCCCCTTAAACAATCGTGAATTTCAATTTCATACTATTCAACCTAGACAGTTGTTAAAGAAAAAAAAAGAATCCTTTTGGAAAGGAAATCTTTACAAACATGCATTTTTGTCTATCTATGTGAGATTATTGATTTGTTATTTAAAGCTTTTGAAATGAATATTTCACATTTGCAATGGCAGCAAATAGTATCTAACAGCCCAGTGTATCATATGAATCATAAACGAATTTTCAGAAAGAATACTTAATTTGTATTTTTCTTGCCACTAGAAGGGCATTTGTAGTAGTAGTTCGTTTTTAGTTACAGACCCTACATGATAAAAGACTGGACATTGATCCCAATACTGATCTGATACGTTTGTTTAAACTGTTATATGTGATGCATAACTCTCAGAAATTTTTTCGAATGGCTTTCTGGATGTATATGCAATGCAGAACATCGCATACTTTTATGTTACAAAGAATATAATACACTATAGTAATTTTTATACAGGGCCTCTTTTCTTTTTTTTTTTAAATGAAAAGAATTTTAATGATTTTTATTAATCTGTACAGTAAATTCTGTTACTTTTTTGGATATTAACCCCCCCACCCCTTTTTTTTTGAGGGGGTATTTCTTTTCTTTTTTAATCCTAAAATTAATTATTATGTAGAATTTTTAAATTAAAATATGATAGAGTTTGATTTTTTTTTTTTATATATATAATTACTTGAATGTTTCTCTCGTAATTGTCCAAAATTTAGAATTTGCCTGCAAGTTTAATTCATACATTTTTAAGTTAAGCACAATCCCCTGCAAGACAGTTAATCCTGTTAATACACCATTGTATAATTATTTGAAATTTGATGAACCCATCATGAAAAAGAATCAGTACCTCTGCATTCATTCACACACTAGGGTTAGACTAGGGTCACTCACACACTAGTTTTGGCATAAACATATGATACAGCTGTGGGCAAAGCTTTAAAGGGGGAGAGGGTCTAAAAAATACATAAAACAGTGAATTATTTTAATAAGTATATACACAGAAATACCAGGTGTTTGAAGACTCAAAATATCAAACTCTTGAAGGGAAAGAAATTTCATTGAATACATTAATTTTGAAAAATTTGTGTTTTTAATTAATATACCAGATAAAATATTATAGGTGGGACCTTGGGACTCCTAGAGGTCCCATACGATACAAATTTAATTTCTTCAAATAGAAACCATACTAATAATAATAGGAATAGAGCTCAGAACTTTTTGTTTTAAAAATGTTTGAAATCTACATTTTTTAGTCAGTCATCTGTAATTGTAAAATGTTAATGCTTTGAAATTTTATTTTTATTTTATTCTCAAAATATTTAATACATATTACATCTCTGAATTGTAATTTTCTTGAAATATACTTGGGAAATCTGAAGTCATTGAATTTTATTTTCTCATCTAAATATTAACTCTCACCCAAATAAGATGATGGAACACAATATTTTTCATGACAATAGAAGAAAATTTTGGAAATTAATATATTGGCAGGATGCAAAAACAAAACAAAACAAAAAAAATATATATATATATATATATTTAACAAAACAAATAAATTCAATGAAAATGTTCAAATAAAATATATTAATCACAAAATCATTTCAGAAGTAAAAATAATAAAAATAAGATTTCATATTTGCACAAACAAGAAAAATGTAGGATTCATTTTAATACAAAAGAAAAATGAAAATACAGAAATCAATAAAGAAGATCACCGATTATGAAAATGGCAACTTACATCTTCAGCAAGCATGAACAAATAGTTAACCAAATGCTCTGGCTTTCCTTCGAATTTCTTCCTCAGTTCTGGATCCTGAAAAGAAATATTTAAAAACTAACAAAAACTAATCAAAATCATCAATGAACAATGGTTACCACATTCCAAATGTCTAACTTCTCTAACAAGTAGACTGTAGATGAGCACCAGGCCATACTCACTCTCAGGAAGCTAAATAGGCTAAATAAGTAAAAAAACAAAACAAAAACATAGCAAGAAAACTGAAAAGAAAAAAAAGACACAGCAACTTTTAAAAGCAGCTACAACACGAAGTAGACCTAGATGCCCAACTGGAAAAAGAAAGCAATTCCATGTAGTTGCCTCAATGGATTGTGCTTCTCTTGTGGAGTAATTCCTCACCTGAGTGGCAATGCCGACAGGGCAGGTATTCAAATGGCACTTCCGCATCATAGTACATCCGAGGGTTATCAAAGGTGCAGTCGAAAAGCCAAATTCATCGGCTCCCAGAATTGCAGCGATGACAACGTCGAATCCTGCGCAGGAAGAGAAGAAAATGGGAAAAGATAATCACTTCTCTTGGATGACTTTTGTCCGCTGTAGAGAGACTAAAATATGTAGTTTGAGTTAGAAGCAGATTCATCTGGATGTGGTGACAAAACTTACTCTAGATACTTACAGAGCTGACAGCAGGGCGTAAGTGCCATTGGCAGGGGCGACATAGATCATTTATGATAATCACTTGTGTATAGCACTTTCTATGCACTAAAATTTTAAAACTGTTACATTTACAATAGATATGTAAAAATAATTTTTTTCTTTTAAGTTTTTCGAGAAGGAAGGATAGAAATTAATGTTTTTTTTAGACTGACAGGAAAGAACAAGAGAAGGTTAGAGAAAGTAAAAGACTAATCTAAGAAACATTAATCCTTAACTAACAGCTATTTCTCAAAATATCTGGGAAATTGCGGCTAAACATGCTCAATAAATCACTACGTGATAGTTCTTTTTATCCCATCATACTTATATAATTTAAATTTTTACTTTTTTCTGCATACATAAAAAGAAAGTATTGTATTTATGGAAACTTAAATTTTAATTGTCTATGGATTTACACGTTTTGAAATGTCCCAAGTCTAATTTCACTGCTTTTAGAAAATGTCTATGTGTGTGTCTAAAATTTTATGGGTGTGACCTCTCATGAAATAAGATTTCTACAAAAAAAAACCCTTAACATTTGGTTGAACCTTGATGTAAATTAATGCTGGTTAGATTTTGGCATATAGTGCAATGCTAAGCAGGGCGTAACCTCTCATTTATGGTCTCTCATTTTCAGCTTCTATAGTGAATAAATTCACAAAACTTCATAGGCATGAGGCCAACATGTGATGCTGCTATTATTTAGTTTCTTTGAATTTGCAATTGGCCATAATTCAACATCTATTGGTTATTGCACCAAATATTATATGTGAAATCTTTATTATGAGAAGTTTTGATTAAATATTTGTGCATGTTAACTGATTATGTAATATAGAATGGCATAGAAAAAAGTTTTGCGATGGTAATAACATACTAGGTCCCCCCCCCCCCCCCACCTCCCCAAACAATACTTCATGATAATATCTAAGAACAGAGAAAGCTAACCAACAATAACTAAGAAATTTACTATACCTTTTCGGAGTGGTACAGAGGTAAAATATAGTTGGTCTTAGTGGAAGTCAATTAAGGATTAATAGTATTAACTAAGAGTATCTTATCACCAAGACAGACAACAATTAGGATTAAATTCAAAATCGGCAGAATGATATATACCTGTTCGTATTTGTCCATCAGCTTGTAAAACAACACGTGAGCGTAAATCATTCTGTACTAGTGTTTGATGGGTCTCAGCGATTCCAAGTTCCCATGGCAGACCAGCACCTTTTATTCCAGTCCAACTGCTGGCACCTGTACCGCCATCATGACCTGATATAGTGATATGCTCAGCTTTGCCCTAAAATAATTACATTTTGAAAAAAAAAATTTAATAATAACTGCACAAGGTCTTGCATTAAAATTTTAAATATACATAATTATCACTTTAATAAACTATTTAATAGAAACAACATAAGTAAAAATTCTAAATAAATAATAGAGTTTTTTTTTTTTTTTTTTTATGTTTAAAAAAATAAATATGTAATAAAATTTTAAATATTTTTCATTTACATAAACATAAGAATTTTTTTTAATCCTCAAATCTAGGGGAGAAAAAAAAAGTTACAAACTGGAAATTTATACAATCAAGTAAGAAAAACAGTAAGCATTCGATACACACACACACAAAGTTACATCAAAAAGCTACATATTTCAGAAACAAAAAGTACAATTTAAATAAATAAATAGTCGACGTTTGCATACTTTTCATCAAATTACATACATATACCCATAAGAAAAATTATTCAATTTTATTACAATAAATTTACATGGAAATGTAAATAAATGTATTAATAAAAATTGCGATTAAAACAAATTTGAAATTAACATTCTGCAATCTCTGATAACAAAATAGATTGGCTGAGTAATTTTTGTTACTCTTGTTAACCCATCAAGTGCAATTAAACACTTTCAAGGACAACTGATCATTTATTAATGCCGAATTCTATCTGCAAAGCATTAAAACAGTTTTTCTATCTATAATTTCAGATTTGATTGAAATGCAATTTGTTTTGTTATGCAAGTAGAATTTGATTATTTGACTCTGTAATCAGTGACTATTTATTTTTCTTTCTGTTAATATGTGCATTGCAAAATGCCATAAAAATTTTACAACGTGCTTAATTTTTAATATGAGGGAGGTTAATTTTTAAAACAAAAATAAGTTTCACCATTTTTTTTTCCCCCCGCACAACTGTCAAATAAAATTACAACATCATGAACTATACACTTTGCACTATTTTTCAACATAGTCGCAGCTTAAAGTCTAAAAATTCGCGAAAATAACTTAAAGCAATATTAATTACTTTTACTACCGCTTTCGAGATATTTGTCATAATGTGCAATCAGTTTGAAGAAACCACTCTGGTAAAACTCTGCCCTACAACGCAAGGATTTGTCGCACAGCCTACTCCATCTCAGCATTGTTTTTGAAGTGATGTACTATGATGGCTGTCTAACACCATGTCATATACTATATCAATGTTGCTTTCATTTGTGAATGTGGATGGACACCCACTTTGACCATCATTCATATGCTGCCTTCCTTCACTGAACATGAAACATGAGAGACCAACTATTTCACAAGACAATCTCTTTACTACACAGGGTCTGTAAGTGTTCATGGATGATGGACACATTGGCTCCACATATCCATTCACCAGGGTTTAAACTGCCATTAGTTTTTTTAGCATTTTGCTAAAAGATATTGTATTTTGCTGAACTATGTCAGTAAGAATTTCGCTAAAAAGCTAAAACTAGATTATTTCATAAAATATCTTTATATAACTACCTCTAGTTTTTATGCAAATATTCGTAGACAGAAATTACAAAATCACTAAAAATATTGGGAATCATCTATTTAGTATATTCGGATTTAATTTTGACTTTTAATGGTTGAATTTAAATGCAAAAATATTTAAAAACATAATTAAGAATTTGCTTCATAGATGCATTCTCAGTGCTAGTATTGTGTTTGTTTAAATCGAAACAAAATTTTGTTGATTCATTTTTCTTAAATCACAATATATGCTTGGTTAAAATCGTCAGTGAACAAAACAAACAGAAAACAAAATTAGGGATAACCAAGTTAAGAAAAAGAAATCAATTCTATTCAAAGAATTAATTTTCGAAAAAGCTAAAATACTGCTTATATGTTTTAGCTAAAATGCTAAAGAAACTTTTTGGCCAGGTTAAACTCTGCCATTCACACTGGATAACAGCATGTATTTACATTGGCAACACGTCTGTCTGCCATTGAGATTTGTACTCGAATAACCTTGGGCACACCAGTCTGCTGCTGCTACTCTTTTCTTTGGCACTCTGTGCATGTCATTACTCCTCAGCTGATGCTCCTTCCATAGTTGAACCAGCCAAGGGTGTATTTTACTATGGCTATTGTTCATATTTCAACTGAAAAGTTTCATGATCTTCTCTTTCAAAAAAAAAAAAAAAAATAACAAAACTTACTTTCAGAATATCCCTTGCATTTAAATTAAATCTATTTTATTCTTCAAAGTAACTCTTCCCTGAAAAAGGAATCCACACAAATATACAATTAAACATTACATCTATTAAGAAGAAATAAACCAGTCATTTCCAGAAAGCAAAGTTGCTTGTTCCTTAAACAACGAGCAATGACAAAGAATATAAAAGCAATTACTTTTTCTTCCACTTACCATAACAGCATTACAATATAATATTGTAATAGATTAAGGGGTCACATGGTTTTCGAAGGCTAGAAAATATTTTCTCTTTTGTAATATAATGAATGAAAAAAAAAAAAAAAAAAATTTCAAAATTTTAAATCTAAAATCTTTATTAAAAAAAAAAAAAAATCAGCTGATAGGTCTTGATTTTGAGAGACACTTTAGAAAAATGGTGGGCATAATTTCTAAAAAATTAATGCACCAATCTTTTTGAAGTTTTGCAGTTATTCAAAATAGAATTAACTAATGCTTGAATAAAACATTTTTTTAAAATTTGAAATTTCGGCAGAGTTATATGTAAAAACAGTACAATTTTCAGTACATTTTATCCCACATATCACTTTGTAAAAGTAGTTTTAATTTAAAAAAAAATTCTTTGTTCAAGCTAGTCCATTCTTTTTTTGAAGAACTGCATAATTTCAATAAGATCGGTACATGAGATTTTGAGATATTGTGTCCACCACTTTCCTGAAGGGTCTTTGAACTACGACTTACCAGCTGAATTTTCCAAACTTTTTAATGAAAATTTTATAAAATATTGTTTAAATGCTGTTCTTTTATATGACCAATTATGAATAAAGAAAATTATATTGAAAAAAATACATATAAACTTTTTATTTAAGCCTTTGAAAGCCATGTAATCCTTTAAACTTCTTTCCTGCATCAAATATGCTGATGCAGTAAAAACAGATTTACAGTCAAAGTGGAAACAGATGAACTTGGCATGAAATGGTAGTTTAGGGTTGCTGAAGTTTCAAAGCGCTATCTTCAGTAAAAGCAGAGTTCTGGAATTTTACCCACAGGATTCTAGCATAGTAACCCAGAACCACTGCCAAATTCTGGCTGCCAAGAACATAAAGAAAAGCAGATTAATTCATGGCCTGTCAATTATTTTATTTTAAACGCTCCTTTCAGAGGCTGTGCTTCAAGCAATTGATCATTGCTCCTCAATTATGTGAAATTCCTGCTATGTGGTAAATTTAATGATCTTTACTCTTGGGGTACAAGTGACTTTTACTGAACTGTTGAATAGTGACTTCTGTGATACAAGTGTCAGCTTTATCAAACTGTCTCATTGAATAAACTGCATTTATCGCCTGGAACTTATAAGTTTCTTTACTAACAACTACTTCTTTTACACATGAAAGTCTGTATTAATTTTTGTAATAGATACCTAACTATAGTTTATTATCATATACACTTATTTCCTATTAATGATACAACTTCATGAAACGAATTAATTTTTATTTCACGTGCTTAATATTTTTGGATAATTTATTAAAAAAGTTAAATTTTACAATACCTTGGCAACACCAGAAGCGACAACCCCAACTCCAACTTCAGAAACTAATTTTACAGAAATCCGAGCTGTTGGATTTGCACATTTCAAATCATAGATGAGCTAGAAAAGGATCATCAGAAAAACAAAAAAGTGAAAATAAATAAAATAAATTCAAAAAGAAAGCTAATATCTTAAAAATTAAGAGCAATTTAAATCAACCTTTTTTATACGATTTTGGAAGCAATGCCCCCCCCCCCCCCCCTTTTTTTTTTTTTTTTTTTTTTTACCTTTTCTTATATATTAACCCTACAAGGCTCAATTTTTTTTTTTTTTTTAGTGTGCGACAAAAATATATAGGTTGTAATTAGTGATCAGAAGATAGGAAAAATTTATAAAAATAAAACCATATTTTATGGAAAAATCAACTTTTTAGCTCAACATACCGTACCTGGAACATACATAAAAATGATTTACTAATACATTTACTATTGTAATATTAAAAAAAACAACTTACCTCTGCAAAATATGCACTTCGTTATAACACACAATATTTTTTTTCTTTTTTCGAGCCAAAACTGGTCAATAACTATTCTTTTATTTTTGAATTCAGACAAACAACTAACATATCACTTTCATTCAAATTTCACACTGAGTGCACTATAACAAGAGCACGAACGACATCTTTAGGTAAAGATTCATATTACTACATTGCTAAATGTCAGTAGCTTCTATCAAGATGTCAAGAGATGTCGCTACTAATAGTTTTATAGCTACAGGAATGATTAAAGTTGGTGTTCCACATATGGAACTGGGTGCCTTGTAGGGTTAAAGCTAACATTATTTTACATTAAATTTCTTTCTAATTTTTATCTTATTAAAAAAAATTCACAAACAAATGAATTGAATATTTATTTTAAGAAAAATTAATTTTTGTGCCATCAAGAATATAAAAAATAAAATAAGCAGATACATTACTTACCTCAGCTAAATCTTCAATGGAATAAATATCGTGATGTGGAGGAGGACTAATAAGACCAACTCCAGGAATAGAATGTCTGGTTTTTGCAATATCTTTTGAAACCTGTGAAATAGCAATACATATCATAAGGATATTTTATTAGTGATTTGTATAACCAAACACTTTTATCACTAATTAAAATAATCCACTTGTTTAAACTAGATCTCATATACAACTACTAAACTTTAATAATACTAAACTATCATACCAGGGTTTAATCCAGCTTTTTGTTAATTTATAAAATAATTTGTGAAAACGTCAAGTAAGTTTGTGAAAATTAATTATGCTTCACAGTAATTAACTGAAACGTGCAAAAAAAGTTTTTGTCATTTTAAAATGCATTTAAAAAATAAAATGGAACAGTTGCAAAATAAATGTATATATATGGGCCAATCAAATTATTTCTTATACGTAAGATAAGAAAGTGTTTACTTAGATATTTATCATTATCTCCAGTAAATATTCAAATTGAGAGTATTTGTATGTGTTCGATGCAGTGAAGCTTATAAATTTTTTTAGTGTGCAGCTATATTGCTGAGAGTTGACTTTGTGAAAGTGCCTCTTTGCTGAAAAGTGAATTTGTGAAGGTACCCCATTGCTAAAGGTTGACTCTGTGAAAGTGCCTCAATGCAGCACTAAATTTGTTCTGGATTAAACACTGCATACTAAACTTTAATAAAAGCTATTAAAAAAAATAAAAATAAACTGTTAAAATAAAGACTTTGTATAGCATGTGAATGTGAGAAAAATTGCCATTGACTTCTGTTCATTACATTTTTGACACTAAAACTTAAAAATAATATATTGTAACCACCACAAGACTCTTCTATACATTCCTATACAAATTTATGCATTACATAATATTTATTAAAATTATTTTCCATCATAAATGCAAATTATTTTTATCACAAAAGGTATTAACATTAAATGTCCAAAGAAAACTGATGTTTACTATATACAGAAGATATCACAGGAAAAAAATGCATTTTCTTTTTTTTCTTGTTTAAAAATTTAAAATATCAATAATTTTGTTTCAAATTATCATAGATCTTTGTTTTAAAAAGTATTGATAAGTTCTTTTGAAAGATACCCATATTAAAAATTTACACCCCCAGGGAGAAGAGAGTTATACTCCTACCTGCACTTTTTTTCCCCTAGTTTATTAGTACTATTACCAAGAATTCAAATTAATTTCACAATCACTCATTAAAAATAACTCATTATGTACATTTATGCATAATTTCGTCCTATATTGTCATGTCAAAAATTTTGAAAAAAAAAAAGAAAAGAAATGACAGCACCACCTGTTGGGTAATTGACCCCAAAATGTAATCAGTACCAGTTTAGGTCAAAGTTCAACTAAATACCAAGTTTGGTTAAATTTTGTTCACTGGTATATGAGACACAGGGTCCACAAAATGTATTATACACACAGACTTTTTTTTTAATTGTAAAATAATGTTCAGAACACCTCAAAATGTGTAAATCCATCAAAAACAGGAGGCCAAAAATTTTACGAACCCAATATTTTCTTTTTATATATACAGATACAGAAGAAAGTAAAACTATTTTTTTAATTAATGTAATGTCAATTAGGTATGATTGTACATTCATTGAAGCTTATAAAGGAAAGTTAAACTACAATTATTTGAATTTAAGTCATCAGGATCACCTCTATTCAGATGTCATGGAAAAAAAAACATTGTTTTTGTCTAGTCCAATTGGAATGAGTTATTTAAGCTGAATCTGAACATCAATTTGTGGGGTACTTTTTGCCATTAGTATAGAACCAGTTGTGTAAAATATTGCAAAGTCTAATATTTTTAATTAGTACTTTTATTTTGTAAGATAAAAATCGTAGAAGCTACAAGTCAAAGCAGCTAAAATATTTATTGATTTTATTTATGCCTACTTTATTATCTATATTAATAAAATCAGACTTTTGTCTGTAAATTTGTCGGAATCAAAAAATTTTGCGATATCTTCACGTTTTACACCCCATGAAAGCCGAAAATGACTTCAGAAAATTTTGCCTGTGTGTGTGTCATCGTGTCCGAATGTCGCTTTTTTTGTCCGGGCATCACTTGAGAACGGCTGGACGGAATTCAACGGCGCTTGGCAGGAATTTAGGTCTTCACCCAACTTAAAATTATATCTATCAACTTTCCAGAAATTCCTCCCCGTTCCCCCCCTAGGGGGTAAAAGACTAAAACACGTTTGTCCAGGCATCACTCGAGAATGGCTGGACGGAATTTAACAGCGCTTGGCAGAAACTTAGGTCTTCACCGAACTTGAAATTATATCTATAGAAATTTTCAAAATTATGATTAGTGTTTAAATTGTGGGTAAAAAACGCCTGCGCATGCGCCATAAATATTTTTTCACTAAAATGCTTTGAATGGAAAAATAAAATATAAAAATAATTTTTTAAGTTAAAGACTTTTGTATTCGCGTGATTCGCACTACAAATTAGGAAAAGATTGAAATGAAGTGTTGCCATCTAAGTTTCATACTTTAGTTAATTTTAAAAAATCTAATTGTCATATCGAAAAACTGTTTACACCCCAGGATTCAGAAAAATCACCTCTTTCATTTGGTACTGAATTTCTAATGATAGGTCTGATATTTCTAATTTATTTTTCCCTTTATCCGTTTTTCCGTTGCCACTTAAATTTCATACTTTAGTTATTTTTTAAAAATCTAATTGCCGCATCGAAAAACTGTTTGAACCCCTGGATTCAGCAAAATCGCCCCTTTCATTCGGTATCAAATTTATAAATATAGGTCTCATATTTCTAATTTATTTTACCCTTTTTCCGTTTTCAACCCAGATTCGATATGGAGCAGCTTTAGTATTGGATCCCTTTGGCAAAATTTGAAATTCGGCACTGAAGTAGCTCGGACGTTTCTCACCAAGATCTTTAATTGCACAATAGAGATAGCCAATTCAGTTCATCGCAAAAATGGCTTAAAATATTTAAAGTCACGAAAGGGTTCCGATACTTAAGCTGTGCTTTTTGTATTTATTTATTTATAATACTGTCTATTAAAGACTTCTGTGGTCACGAAATTTGGTGCGTAAATTGTTTGTATGCATCTGGCACTTTTTGTAACTGCATTTCACGAAATTCGAAATCCCCCCCCCCCTTCTCGGAGTCGGAGGGCAATAAACATGTGTAAAAACATGTTTTTCCGTTTGAATTTGCTTTGAATTATCTTAGAATGGCGAATTTTGGTGTGTGGATATTGATTAAGTATACACATTATGTACATTAGTGGGATTTTGCAAAACTTCGAACTCACCCGCTGAGGGTGGGGAAGTAAAAAGTGGGTAAGTTGTGCCGAAGACAGTGGAGACCCAGACTCCTCCTATTGGGAGCGAGAAAACCTCTACCAATCACAGCGAGAACTTAGGTTATTAATAAAGATATGGCATTTTGACAACTCATTTAAGTTTAATGTCCAGCGAAGCGGGCAAAGCCTGCTAGTTTTATATAATTCTAGTAACCTTGGATATTAATCTATTGATGTAAACATTAAAAATAAAACCTAAAATTAATAACTTTGGCACAGAAGTATTGGTTTTATGCTGGCAGAAAATTACTGTTTATGGTGACCATACAGGGACATCTGAAGTATCCACTGAATCAGCAACTGGTGAAGTCAATTTTTCGTTTAGCGAAAAGTAGAAAAACACAGTCAGATGCAAAAAATCTAACATATTTGTTGGTGGTTGCAAGATTAGAGAGACTGGTTTCCACTTTTTACTCCATGTCAAAAACAAATAGGGGAGAAGGGGGTACATTTCAAAGTGGGGCACATTTCAACAGCTTAAATCTCTTTCTATTGGCATTGTTATTTTATTTACTAACAGGTGTGTGATCATGTTCCAATAACATAATAATAGCTGGCTACAGATTTCTTTCATTTCTTATCATAAGTAACCTTGATATGCAACAAAGTCTGTTTTACACACTGCATTTGTTTTCAATACTGTATTTTTCCCACTCCATATTCATTGAAGTAAGTGTATTAATCTTATTAAGAAATTCTACATCTAAAAATACTATTCACTATTTAAAATTCCTTTTCTAAACATAGTAATAGAACTTTAATCATATTGACTACTTTTGGGGCAGATTTCAACATGGTTGAAATGTGCCTCCACACATTACTAAGTATCACTGTAGGCAGATAGTTAGTAGAAAAGTTAAAATTAGATCTAAAAATGATGAAATATGAGAAATTTAATAAAAGGTAAAGCATAGCCTGTCCAAATATATATATAAAATAAAGATCTATTAAGCATAGTAGAAGTCAAGCAACAGATACAAGATCACTGAAACACCAATGACCAATAAGATTAAAACTTTTTTTATGAGTGGATGAAATACACTAATGTAAAGAAACCATATCTATTAATTAACAGCCTGCAAAACAAACGAATCAATAAAGCAACACAACAAATCTTAACTTAAAACCATAAACTTATCAAAGTTAATGAAAAAATAACCTAAGAAACACATGATAGGAAGGAAGGAGGCAGGTGGCAAGACTTGTGACATGCCTGAGGGGTTAAACTAGTTTCACGCTGACAACACTCACCCAAACTGCCACGACCAGAACATGAACCATATGAATTTAAAAAAGCAAAATTTCAAAGCAGATGAATAACAATGAAACCACGAAGCAACAATGAAATTCAATGATTGATTACATTGTGTTTAATAATATAATTAGAATTTTAAATATAATTGACAACTCAAAAAGGAAGAAACTGAAATTTTATTGGAAAAAGAAAGTTTGCATAGTAATACAAAGTAAATGCAACAAGCCTTCTACTTTTTTTTTTTTTTTTTTTTTTTTGATGAACCTTCTGATAGTATCATTCAAAACAATTCTATATAGGAAGATTTTAGAAGAACTTTTGAAAATGCTACTGATTCAATAATACAAATAAATGATTTTGTTCTTGTAGAATTTGCAGGAAAGAAAAATAAAATGTTATTCGTAGGGCAAATTGTAGGTAAAGAGGATAACAATTATAAAATGGAATTTATGCAAAGAAAGGAAAATTCTTGGAAATTTTTATTTCCTGAAAAGGAAGATTAGTTCATTTGAGAGGGATGACATTAAAATGAAGCTTCTTCAACCAAATGTAATTAGAGTAACCTATAGAGATTTCTTTAATGTCATTCCCTGAAAATTTTTCATTAAAGGTAAAATAATGTAAAATTTAAGCAAGAACACTGCTTGTGTTATTCAGCATTTTATCTTTACAATTACATTTATTTTAGATTTTCTAACTTCTGTTTTCTTTTATTTATACACATGTTAAATTTTAATAAAACTTAACTTTATTTCATTTAAAAATAAAATAAAGTATTATTCATTGTTGAAAGGTGCCCCATGGTAGGGGCACATTTCTTCAAAAATAGGCTACTTTTAAAATGTAATATCTGACTTTTTAATAATGGTTAGGATCTGTGGCGAAACTTAACAAGTTGGACAACATACTAAAGTAACTAATGGCGCTGAAGATTGAAATGAAAATGTTTTATTTTTAGTTTAAAAAACTAAAAATTAAAATTTGTTGAAAGGTGCCCCCTCTCCCCTACATAACTAAATACGATACTGATAACTAGCATCATCCATTTGACAAATACATAATTACAATACAACAATGAGACATGAAAGATCATAAAAATGGCAGCTAAGTATTATCACATGCTGGTTAACCCAGTGGCAGAAAGTTTTTTAGCTGTCTGCGACAGGCTTTTAAAATTTCTTAATCTGTCTGCAAAATTTGCTTGTAATCAGGGGTGAAAATGGCTTACACTCAAAAAGCCTGAGAGCTGATGGGGGGAGGGGGGCTTAACATCAGTGGTGATCTTGTGCAACAATACACAAATATAATTTTACTATAGAACAATATAGTATAAACAATTGCATTCATTCAATTCATCTCATTCAATTAAATATATTATAGCAATGTTTGACACAACACAATATAAATAATTATAAATAATAAAAATATTAGTTTTAGCTTTGATAGAGAAATTTTTATAAGTGAATTGTTATCCGAAAGTTGCAGACAATTTTTTTTTTTTTTTTTTTTTTTTATGAGTGCAGACAAAAACTGTCTGCAAGCTGTTTTCTGTGTCCGCGACTATGACGCCATGTTGCGGTGTTTCTGCCACTGGGCTGGTTAATATACACTACATTGTATTTGTCAACAGTGTGTGAATATTCAATTAAACATAGTTTTAAGAAGTCAACTAGATTTAGGTTTTCAGGCTATGGTGCCTATAAAATTTGTGTAACACAAAAATTATATATATATGTTTCTAAAAATAACGAAGTCATTTATAGCATAAGAAATGACTAAATGCAAAAAGAATGTGCAATGCAATGCATAAATATATAAAAAAACTGATTTGAAAATTATTTGATCAGTGAAAATTTGTTTCTTATGAAAACAGAACAATTGAAAATGTTTTGATATAATAAATTATTTAATAGAAATTTGTTTTAACATTAAATAATTCAATATTTTTATAAATGCTATTAAGAAATTAAAAGTAAAAAAAAAAACTTAATAAAACATGCTTTACCTTATATCCAGGAAGTTCACCACCTTCTCCTGGCTTGGCTCCCTGAGCCATTTTGATTTGTAGCTCATCTGCATTCGCTAAGTATTCAATGGTCACACCAAATCTTCCTGATGCAACCTAAATTAATATATATAATAATTATAAGCAGCAAAAACAATTAAACAGTCCCAGTTTTCAGCATGTATTTAAAATGCAAACCTGTTTGATGGCTGAACGAACATTATTATTTCGATCTCTAACTGCATATCTATCAGAATCTTCCCCACCTTCTCCTGTGTTGGATTTTCCACCTACTCTATTCATGGCAATGGCAAGGGTTTTGTGGGCTTCTAAGGATATGCTGCCAAAACTCATGGCTCCTATGAAAAATATATTCAAATTCAAAACAACAAGGACGATATTCTCAGAATAAAACTAAAAATTGTCCACAAATATTCGTTACATTTAATAATCTTTTAAGCACTAAATATGAAAAGTTGCAAACCAAAATTACATTAACTGCATTCCTTATCTTGGCATTCCTTAATGCCAAGAAATTTTAATATATCAAGCAGCTTTAATTTTTAAGATGTGACGCCATTTCTACAAATTTTATCTAAAATTTTCAATTTTATGCAACTTTTAATTTTTATTATATTACCATTTATTATATCCATGCAACACGGACTTTCAGATTTATTTTTACAATACATTGAATTATAATAAATTGACTCTGTATCTCATTAGTTTGAAGCTGATATAAATAAAATTAAAACATTAGAATATTTTATTAATTGAAATGAACACAGAAATAAATAAATCAAAATAGCTCTTAGCAACTGTAAATGAAAATTACAATCATAGTATTGCCAAATAGGGTGCATTTTGGAGAGATTGCAGACATGAACTCCTTTTTAGTCATTTTTTCATAGCTTTTCTATTTTGACTCAGCACATATTTTTTGGAAAATACTATTCTTGTTTAAATGTCATGCCAATAATTATTTTTCAAGAAAATCAGTAATTAGCATTTGAAAGAACTTTTAATCACAGCATTTTGGCAATAAAACTCTCATATTCTGCTAATAATTTTGCAGTTCAACATGACAAAATAAGGATGTATGCTTATGAATCAGTTAAACTTATTAAACAGAAAAGTACAAAAAGGGCACTATGAGTCTTGCGAGAAAAATAAAATTTATATATAACTGAGCTTCTAGCACTGTACTTACACATTAACATGCAACAAAAAAAGCATTAAATTTGAAAGATTTTCAGCAATTCAAATCAGAACTGAAATACAGTCAGTCCTTAAGAGGCCTCTCCCACTTATCCCCAGAAGCCAGATCCAATGTTATTCTATGGAGAATTTCGCCCCATTATAACTTATTAACTAATATATATTTGTAAATTCCGTTTTCACATTCAGGAACTTCATAACTATTAAACAATTTATCGCTTTCTAAAAATTATTTAAAAAAATTTTTAATATTTCATTTTGAGGTTGTAAAATGCGAATTTTCACAATATGAAATTTTGCATTTTTGAGCTTGAAAATGAAAGCTTAAAAATAAAAAAAAATCAATTTTTAGAAAGCGATAAATTGTTTAATCGTTGTGGATTTTTGGAAAGTGAAAACGGAATTTAAAAATATGTATCAGTTAATGAATTATAACGGGGCAAAATTTCCCATAGAATAGCATTGGCTTCGGCTTTCGGAGACAATAGGTAGAGACAGTGGCGTCGCCAGAAAAAATTTCAGGGGGGGGGGGGGGGGGGCACAAACTGAAAAAATATTTTTTTCTGATAGCATAGTTTTAAAGTTAAAGAAAAAAATGCTTATTAAAATTTTCCAGGGGGGCACTGCCCCATTCTGCCGACGCCCATGGGTAGAGAGTCCCCTTAAAGTACATTTCAATATTTTTGAAATATCCTGAGTTAATCAGCAATATATATATTTTTTTAATTGTACTTTTAAATATTACAAAGAATGTGAAAGCAATAAGAAAAATTACATTACCTGTGGCAAAACGCTTAACTATTTCTTTTGCTTCCTCTACTTCTCCTATATCTACTGGATTAGGTACTTTTACAAGCTCAAACTGGCCTCTCAATGTACAGGCCCTAACATTTTCCATAGTAGTTTCAACAAATTTAGAATAGGCACTTTGACTCTTTGATCGTGCAGCATCCTTTTAAAGAAGAAAGATATATATATACATCAGATTCTTATTTGTAGTTTAATTTTTTTACCACCCTCATTTGTCTGTATTTTTGAGTTTCAATTGTATATATTAAGCATTTAATATCAATTTAGATAATATGGACATCCAACAGTTAACTATCCTATTTCAAGACAAGAAATTTCTTCAATTTAGTTTCAAAAAGAAATTAGGTAGTATTAAGATCAGATTTTATCAATTACTAGTTTTCAAAAGGATTAAAAAGAACAGAAATGTTTAGAACATCACAATAGTGTGATAAATTTGAAAAAATACATCTATAATGATCTAAATGTTTCTACAACAGATTTCACTGAGTAAATCCTGCTATTAAACCAATAACAATATTGAAATATTTGTCTAAAAAACTATTTCAGAGCATATCATAAATTAGCTTTCTAAATATAAGCCCATTATTTTATAGAACAATCACAAAAGACATAAAAATATAATTATGTAAATTTTTTTTTTTTTTTTTTTTTTTTTTTAATGCAATACCATCTTGTTATACAATTCTTGTTACAACTCAAATTAAACAGATTTAGGGTTGCTACACAATTTAGGAAAAAAAAAAATTCCCTGAGTTTTCCCTGTCTCTTTTAGAAGTAAAATAGATGACACACAATCCCGCAGCATTGGAATCTAACATGTTTACATGTCAGTTGAACATAACTAGGATATATTAATTTTATTAATTTACTATAGTTGGGGAAAAGAACATAATTGATTCATTACAAAGCACTAAAAAAAAAAAAAAAAAAAACATTTGATTATGAAAAAATTTTCCAATGTTTCTGCAAAAAAATTTCAAAATTCCTTGAATTTTCCCTGTTTTTGCAATAAATTTTAAAATTCCCTGAGTTTTTCCTGTTTTTTAACAGATTTTCAAATTCCCTGACTTTTCCAGGTTTTCCCAGATACCGTAGCAACCCTGTGATTATCCTAAAAATAAGTAATTATTCAAGTGAGCAATGAGTGGAGGGGAATTATTATATGACCCTTTTTGCGCACACGACATCTTGTAAACAATAAATAATAACTAAATAAAAATATAATGACCTTTTATCCCATCTTAAGGATGAGCACATTATATTTAGAACAAAATCAGATAAGTATAAAGGCTTGTCATTATCAGTAATTTCTAAATACAAATTTAACCGCACTTCATAAAATATAAGTTGTCCAATATTTAATGAGTTCTTTCGTCAGTTGTAAAATTTTCTAATTATTCAAAATAAAAGTAAAAAACTGTTCATTCCAGGTAGGGTTCACAGAGTACTTTGCCCTGTTTGCTCGTTTGATAAAACACTTCCACTCTGTTGCTCTCTGATTACTTTGATATTTAATTTTATTTAAATTCTGTAATCTTGAATATATTCAAATATTTTAAGAAGGGAAGTATTTTATGGAATGTAAGATAATAAGTTACCAATAAGTTAAAAAACCTTATCAGCCTTAAACTTTACTTAAAACTTCTATTTCAAATTTTACAGAAATATAAATTATTTTAACTGCTAGACAAATTTGTACTGTTGTAAACAGACAAAATGACAGGTTGAATGATGTCAAATATGTAAAGTGTATTTTTTAATGTATCATCAAAATTTTGAAAGTCAAATGCCACAACAACAGTGATTAAAAAAAAAACATTAAAGAACAAAAAACTACCTGTAAGTTGGCTATTGCTACAGGATCATTTATATGCTTCTCTCCACCACTTCTCCAGTGATAATTTCCAGGATTTCTTAGTACAATGTTGTCACAGTCTCTATCACTATAGGCTATGAGATGACGTTCAAGATTTTCTTCAGCCAATACCTTGAATGTAACACCACCAATGCGAGAGGGTGTATTCTAAACGGAAGAGAAAAAGCTTTAGTTTTTTAAAGTATTATAACACTTTGAAATGAAATCTGAAATATTAACCTAGTACAATATGTATAACAAAATAGCTGAAGCAAAATACATACATATTTTTTTTCTTTATATTAAATAAATCATTTGCATTATTAGAGATTTGGAATACTTTTACAAAAGCAGATTTTGCTATGTTTTTCTTTCCTCTATGATATTAAATATAAATCAAAATAACAAGCAACCTTTTAAACTCAAACAATAAAAAGCTGAAGTTAAAAACAGTTTAACCCTTTAACTATTTTGATAATGATAAAAATTGCAATGGTTTCCCAGTATAGTATTTACAGTGTATTAAAATGATGGTTAATTCATTGCTTATGCATTTGAAAATAATTTTATGACTATTATGCAAGACCTTCATATTAAAAAAAAAATTCAGAAATTTAATGCAAACAAAATCTAACATCTACTGATAATGTAATGCTTTATAAGAGAACAATTCTAGCAGTATTTTTGTTTGCTCATAAAATAAATTAATTTACACACATGAAATTAAAAGAAAAGTTTAAGAAACCAATTATTAGCACAAATTAATTTAATGTAATAGGAAAATTTTCACTTTGAGTAGTAGTTGCCAGATATGTACTTTTTTTTTTTTTCCCCAACTTTACAGGCAAAATTTATTTAACAAAACAAGTTTAAAAAAACCTACTTCATTTCTCCAACAAAGCTTTTCGGCTGGGTGCCCGGCTATCTCCAGTAGACTTCTATAGTGCATTGCTGGTTATCTTTCATTGTGCTCCTTTTAATAGGCTTGTGCTTTTTAATCTCTGATCTAGTTATTGGCCAGAGTACAATTAATTGCATGCATGCTCATTAGAAACTATTTCAACTGATTCACACATGATTGCATACTTATGGTTATTATAATTACCAATATTGATTGGACATATGCATTGAACCAATAAACAATGATTTTAGTAATGCCCATAAGTTAGCAAATTATAATAACCTAAGTATACTATCATGTGCAAAGCAATTGAAATAGTTTCTAATAAGTACATATGTGATGAACTGGACTCTGGCCAACAACTAGATAAGAGATGACACTATTAAGGCAACCAGTTCCATATGTGGAACACAGACTTTAATCGTTCCTATAGCTAAAAAACTATTAGTAGCGACATCTCTTGACATATCAATAGAAGCTACTGACATTTAGCAATGTACTAATACGAATCTTTACCTAAAGATGTCGTTCGTGTTTTTGTTATAGTGCACTCAGTGTGAAATTTGAATGAAAGTGATACGTTAGTCGTTTGTCTGAATTCAAAAATAAAAATGAATAGTTACTGAACAGTTTACTCGAAAAAAATACTGTGTGTTATAACGAAGTGTATATTTTGCAGAGGTAAGTTTTTTTTTTTTTTTTATTACAATAGTAAACATATTAGTAAATCATATTTTTATGTATGTTCCACATACAGTATGCTGAGCTAAAAAGTTGATTTTTCTGTAAAATATGGTTTTATTTTTCTAAGTTTTCCCTATCTTCTGATTACTAATTACAAACTATATATTTTTGTCGCGCACTAAAAAAAAAATTGAGCCTTGTAGGGTTAAAAGTAGCACAACGAAAGAAGAACAGCAATACATTACAGAAGTCTACTGAAGATGGACGAGCACCTGGCCGAAAAGCTTCATCAAAGAAATGAAATAGGCTTTTTAATTTATGTTTATGTACACAAGTAGCAATAAAAGGGATTTTAAGGTAAATAAAGCAATTATAAACATTTTATTTCATAAAAGTGGAAAAACTTACTTTAAAGCATAAATCAACTACTTCTTGGCTTAAACCAACTGCTTCAAAGATTTGAGCTCCTTTATAACTCTGCAGAGTAGAAATGCCCATTTTGGCCATCACCTTAAAAAACACAAAATCTCAGGTTTAAAAAAAACAATGATCTATTATGTAAAGCATTGTCTTTCATAGAACTTTTTTTTCCCGAAAAGTATAGAGTATTTTAAAATACTTCAGTACTTTTACAGATTTGAAAAATAACAATATACTAAACATTTACAATAAAAAGTATAGGAAAATATTAAAAAATTACTAACAATATTTTACTGGTTACTTTAAAATTTTAAAGAAAAATAAAATGGCTTTTTTTTTTTAATAAACACCCCTAAATATTTTCAATAAAAAATACAAAGTAAAATTCAAAGTTTAACATTTGCAGTTTTTAGTATTTAATTCATATGATTTGAACTAATATAAATTAGTAAAACCTACCTGTAGGAAACTATAAAAGTATGTCAGCATTTAATGGAAATTTCCAGCTACTAAAAATTTTTACTAGTTTTAATTTTTCAAATGTTTAAATTCAAATTTTGAATAATTACAATATTTTCCTACAATTGCATATTTTCCAACAGATGTATTTTCCTACACGTATCATTTGTTAAATAATATCAGAACTTTCAATTGAGCTTTTTATTATTTTTGAAAGAAATAAAGTAATCTGATCACAATAAATCATATTCAGAATCCCATTTATTAATTTGGGAGTGCTGAAAATGTTCAGACCACTAAAATTTTCCCTCAATAACACAAAAGTCTAATTTGTTATACAGAGCCATTTATTCTATGTAATAAGTGTTTAAGAGAATAAGTATACTCTGTAATATAAAAATACAGTTGTTAGTATATATTATAAGCATTTCAATGTTTCAAATTGTTATTTTAGATTTACATTTTTATTTTTTCTCAAGAAGATATTGAAAATTTTTCCAGTTAGTCGAAATTTCCCCCAAACCTTGTTTGGGCATTCGGACATTCTGCACCCCTGTTATTAACAGCACATATATATTTTTAAATATTAAATAAATGTAATTTAATAACGATTCAGTCTAACAAGTCCTTGTTCTTCTAGATTAGTCATCTCTATTAACATGTATCCAAAGTCAATGGATCCAAAGCCAAGCTCCAACAATTCACCAGATTTCAGACAGAAAAAAAAAATTAGTTTTAGATAGCTAGTCAAAAGCATGCAAAGTGCACTCTTGTTTGTGTTTTGTCTTTTTGTACTGGATTTTCTCAGTTCAAACTGTTAGTAGACATTTCCATAACAGAAATATGACTGGGACTTAATTTCATGCAAAACTCACCACAAAAAAAAAAAAAAAAGAGAACAGTTGTGTTGACATTTGCAAAATTACTTTTAAAGTTCCTCCATTTGTACAAGGAAGTAACTGCAAACCTGATTTATGAAATGGATTTTGTATTTCACATAGCTCAAAAACTAATGTCTATAGAATGTTTCAAATTTATATTTGTGACTGTCATGAGGTCTAGTTGTACACCTCCAACATTGGTTTTCACATTAGCCCCCCTTTCACATATACCTATGCTTTTAGACAATTTTTTGCAACATTTGTATGCATATATATGTGTATCTCACATAACTCAAAACCTGTTGGATGTGTAAAACATTGCAAATTCGTATGTAGGTTTATTAAAACATTTAATAGTACATCTCCCTTTTTGGTCATCCTATTACTTTGTTTTGGAAATATCCACAAAAATTATATCCATAATGACCAAAAATAATACATTTTGGCTATTATGTTTGACCTACCACGATAGAGATTTCATGAGAAGCTAACAATAGAGCCTGCAATGATATTGTTACGAAAGTTGTCAAAATTTTTGCTTGTAGAAAATAGCTTGTAAAGACAAACAGGTTCTAGTCGACAAATGCACTTTATTTAATGAATATTGTGGAAACTGCTGAATAAGACTTTTTGTACCACAAACATCAATCAACAAACATTCTTGTCACAATCCAAGAAAACAGTCATTCATACCACAAAAGTTAAGTGAACAATGTTAAGCATACCAGAGAGTAGGTATTTTGCTAATTAAGAAACAATGACCAACTGCTCAGTTCGAAATTTGAACAGAAAATGAATTCATTGAGTGTAATGTCTATTGCTTATAGAATTTTTCTACACTTTTTTGGCCTTCATTAAGAGGTGAATTTTAAAATCCTTAATAAAGCTTGAGAAAATGAAAAAAAAAATCAAAACTGAATCAATTTTAAGTACATAGAAGTGAAACTTTTACTAATATACACTGACGGAAAAAAAAATCCCAACACCAGGAAGGAGCTGTGCTAGATAAACGAAATTTGGTAGGCGTGTTTATACATCTGAAAGATGACATCGATTCAAATTTCGAGCTACGCGCATAAGTGTTGTGCTAGTAGCGACACTATGAACATGCAAATGAGGTTTGCTTTAAATAAGCGCTGTAAGGTTCGTGATCGTTATTTACAGTTGAGATTTGACGTAGTGGGTTAATGTTAGTCAAGGATGCCTCTAAGAAGACTAAGAAGCCATTATCAACAGCTCACTGAGTTTGAACGAGGTCGTGTAGTAGGGCTACAAGAAGGTGGGTTTTCTTTCCGCGATATTGCAGAAAGACTTGGCAGGAATGTATCCACTGTGCATGAGTGTTGGCACCAGTGGTCAAGGGTAGGTACTGCCTCAAGAAGAGCGGGTTCCGGGCGGCCACGTGGCACTACTGAGAGGGAAGACTGCCGTGTTCAGCGTATGGCTGCGGCTAATCGTACTGCGTCTGCAGCTGAAATTCGAGCTGCAGTTGGCACCACAGTGACACAACGAACTGTTACAAATCGGTTACTTCAAGGACAGCTCCGAGCCAGACGCCCTGTAGCGTGCATTCCACTGACTCCAAACCACTGCCGTTTGCGACATGAGTGGTGTCAAGCTAGAGCTCATTGGAGGACGGAGTGGAGATCTGTTGTGTTTTCTGATGAAAGCCGGTTCTGCCTTGGTCGCAGTGATAGCCGTGTGTTGGTTAGAAGGAGGCCGGGTGAACGCCTGCTAGCGACCTGTCTGCGGCCTAGACACACAGGGCCTACTCCTGGAGTTATGGTTTGGGGAGCAATTTCGTATGACAGCAGGAGCACTCTCGTGGTTATCCCACGCACCCTGACTGCAAATTTGTACGTCAGTCTAGTGATACAACCTGTTGTGCTGCCATTCATGAACAGCATTCAAGGGGGTGTTTTCCAACAGGATAACGCTCGCCCTCATACCGCTGTTGTAACCCAACATGCTCTACAGAGTGTCGACATGTTGCCTTGGCCTGCTAGATCACCAGATCTTTCTCCAATCGAGCACGTATGGGACATCATTGGACGACAACTCCAGCGTCATCCACAACCAGCATTAACCGTCCCTGCATTGACCGCCCAAGTGCAACAGGCATGGAACTCCATCCCACAAACTGATATCCAACACCTGTACGACACAATGCATGCACGTTTGCATGCTTGCATTCAAAATTCTGGCGGTTACACCGGTTACTAATGTACCAACATTTCACATTTGAAATGGCTCTTCTCGCCAATGGCTCTACCTGTGATCTTGAAACTTTAATCAATTAAATATGTTACCTAGACAAATGTATTGCTGAAATTTCATTACTGTACAATAATTTTTTTCTTTGTGTTGGGATTTTTTTTTTCCATCAGTGTATGTGTTTGGTGTCAACTTTTACTAAATATGACTATAAGAACCTGGGGACTGTACTAGATAAAAAGCTAGTTTTTGTAATTTACAAAAAAAAAATTGGATTTTTTAAACATGTCATATCATAAATTCTTACATTTTTTAAAACATTTTGTAATTGGAAGTATATGTCTGAGACCAGTGGTTGCAGAGATAAAAGCCTCTTCATAACTTTGCTTTGTACCCTGTATATATAAATGAATAGTTTACAAAGACTAAATAAAAATAAAGAATAATTGAAAAATTTTCAATAGATATGGAAAACTAGCATGTACATATAATTATTATGAAATCGATATTTCACATAACATTTCTAATCAAAAAAAAAAAAAAAAAAAAAAAAGTACAGATATTAATAAATGATGTGAAAATTTAAATATTTATGATTTATTTTAGTAAATATCAGAAATAACTTACTTTGGCAATTCCACGCTCCATTGCTTCAACATAATTTTTAAATATCTCTTCCTCAGTAAGATGTTCGCTAATAACACCCTCTCCTTGAAGTTCAGCCATGCTTTCAAATACCAGATAAGGACATATAGCATCAGCTCCATAACCCAATAATACACACATATGGTGGACTTCTCTGAGGGAAGAAAACATATGACAGAATGTTAAAAACAAGAAAAAATTTTCAATTAAAATTTGGCAAAATCAGAACAATTAAAGTCAGATGTTTAAATCAGAAGCATATGAATTTAAATCCAAATATTATTCTACAGGGTTCCCACTCTTAAAAAAGAAAAAAATTCAAGGACTTTTCAAGGCCTATTTGAAATTTTTCAAGGACTAGGGGAAAATCGCAGAACGCTAGGCATATACACAAAACTTTAGTAACTACTTTCATTAGTAATATGTTATTTAATAATTAGAATAACTTTGCCTTTTTTCACAATACATTTTTGATGGATTGACCAAATTAACTTTTACAAGAGTCAAACGATTAGTTCAAGATCTGGATCATTATGATTATTTCAAAGTTTTTAGGTTTGAGTCCTGGTCTAGTCATTATCTGCTCAAAATTAATGACCAGTCCATCAAACAGGTATAAGACTGGTAAAAAAAAAAATAAGCTGAAACTATATGCAAAAGCAAGACAATGAAATAAGAATTTGACAAAATCATTATATTAGACAATGGCGTGCGCATAGTTTAGTCTTGACATAATTCGTGCTAAGCCCATCTATTGGGGTGGAAAATTCAAGGATTTTCAAGGACTTCACACAAAATTCAAGTACTTCTTAAGGACTTTCAAGGACCGTGGAAACCCTATTCTAAAACAAACTCTTAATTTTTATAAACTGAAATCTTAAGTAGAACAGCTTGAAATGTCAGAACTGATTAAATATAGTGGAGTTAGTTTCGTATTTTAGTTTTTACGCAATTCCATAATACTTCTTATGCTACAGAGTACACACTGGAGGGGAAAAAATATATATAGTGAGATTTTTCCATTCTTACAAAAAAAATTTAAGTGGGATTTTTCAAAATACTTAAGTTATACATAGAAACTTCTTTAATTACAGGAATATCTATAATAATAAAAGAAGATGTCTGTCTGTCTGAGCATCTATACGTTCGGCCCCCTACAGAACGCAGAAGTATAAAATTTGACATACAGGTGCTCAGAAGCCTTCCCGAGGGGATAGTGAAAACAGAATTTAAAAATTTTAATTAGTTCCGGAGATATTAATTAAAATGTAGACCGATGTCTAATCAAAAAGTGATCTCAATGACTGAGAATTCACCGCAATTGCATAAAAATAGATATTTTAACGGAATTAAAATCAGAAAAAGTGGAAAATAAATTAGAAATATTAGTTCGATCGTTACGAATTTGGTACCAAATGAAAGGGGATTTTTTTTTTCCAAATCTAAGAGTGCAAGTGGCTTATCTCTACAGCAATTAGATTTTTTAAAATTAACTAAAGTATGAAATTTAGTTGGCAACAGGCAGAAAACAATTATTTCATTTATCAAAGATTCTTCAGTGCCAGGTGCTAGACATGCTGGCTAACTATTCTTCCGGTCGGGAAAAATTGCTTTCCGTTTTTCACCCACGTGACAAAGTACTGGAAATAAAAAAAGCAGTTTTTGAATTTTTTCAATTTAAAATCGATCAAAAGCAGAACTTCAAAATTGCCCGTCATTATGGCTCACCTGTATGCAGTTAAAAAATCTAAAGTATAGCTTTAAAAATAAATAGGCATATTATATTTGTTTAAATTCATTTATATTTCATCTGTTAATGACACCAAAAGTTACTTTTAACAGAATAATATTGATTTCCCCCCCCCCCCCTTTTTTTTTTTTATGAATTTGGTTGTAAAAAAAGCAGTTTTGGAATTCTTAAATTTTAGACAGATTTCAATAGAAATCGTTAATCAAATTCAAATTTTCGCTCACATTTCGTACTAATAATTTTTAACGGTATATAGCCCAGAATTAAGCAAGTTTTGGAGAAAACCACAGATAAGTCAGACACAAATCTTTTAAAAAAATGTTTATATTATCTTTGTATTTCAGCTTCTAATTAGTATAATTTCATTTTTATATTATCGAAAGTGGAATTCGAGATTTCACCTAATTTACACGTTTTAAGGTTTCCTGATTAGGTTTTCTTTTGTATCTCAGCTACTAATTAAAATAATTTCATAAGTAATACATCATTTGAAAGCTTTGTTGATTTGGAATTGAACAATATATTACAGAAATTTCTACCGCCAGATGGCGCTGTAATATTTTAAAATTTCAATATTTCAAATTCTAATGAGCGAGGAAGGTGTAAGTTCTAAAACGGGGATAAGGTGCCGCAGGCGCCACCGAGCGGGACTTAGCTAAAGTCAGAAATTTGAAAGATAACATGGTGAGCGAACAGTCTGTTTCAGATATTGAAAAGGGAAGAGGGCACCGAAGGTGCTACCGCAAGGGAATTTACTGCGATTTCAATAAGCTATTTTCACGATATATCAATAAGCTGTTATTAGACCTGAAACGGGAAAAAAGGCGCCACAGGCACCACCAAACGGGAGTATCATAAAGTCTGATTTTTCAGAGATCGCGAACCAGCTGGTTGTCGAAGGCGGCTAGTATAAAATAAAAGGCCTTATTTTGAAGTTTCTTACAAAGCTTTCGGTGCAGGCCTGTACCATCATCAGGCCTTCATTGGTGTGCTGACGTTTGAGAATTAATCAACTTCAGCATTTTCCCTTTGTCTGACTAGGTGTTGCCACTTGCTGTCAATGTCACTAGATGGATCAGTTTGGTTAAGCTATGCATGTTTTTAATAATTTCCCCAGTTTTGCAATTAACGGCATAGCAGTGGCGGCTCGTGCACTGAAAATTGGTGAAGAGGCACACTGTATTTTATGCTATATTCATTTATAGAATAAAAATTTACATTTAAATAAGTATTTTTAGTTAATTTTAGTTAAGACCATGCTTAATAAAAATTATGATTAAAAATACTTAAATATTATTTTTGAGCTCTTCACCTATTTTCGATTCACGAGCCGCCACTGCGGCATAGTAGTAGTTTTTGTAATTTGTGAGTTTTTTAACATTACTGAAATTTATTTTGATGTCATTTTGGCACCCTTTTGTCAACACTGTGGTGGTTTTATTATATTTTATATCTGCTTTATGTTCTTTTATTCTGATTTTTCTTTTTCTTTTGAGCATTCCAATGTAGTAATATTTTTTATTATATTTTGTTTCATATCTCATTTCATAGATACCAGCAGATTCTAGGTGATTGATTTGGTCTTTGTTGTTATGGATTTGTTGAAATATGTTTGGGTTAGGTTTTATGGAGATGTTTATGTTTATTTTAGACAATTCATTTTATAATTTTACAGCCATGTTTTTGTCATAAAGAATTGCACAATGGTAAATTTTGTTTTTTGAGCACTGTCTATATGGTTTAGTTTCTTAATATTTTTTTTTTTTTTTTTTTTTGTATAAACTGGATTAAGTTTTTATGGTATCCTGCTTTACTTTCAATTTTGGTGGTTATATTTAATATATTCTTGAGAAGTTGAATTCAAAAATTCATATTAGAACCCTTATTAATATAAACGATAGTAAAGTTGAAAAAGCCCTCAACTCAGAGCCAGACTTACACAAAAATAAATCATTGTTCAAGAAGAATTAACCAAGTGACTTAAAGACAGAAATATAGATATAGAAGATATTAAAGAACTTAAATTATTAAAAGGAAATAAACTAATAGCATGTACATTAACAGACAAAACCAGTAAAATCAGACAGAGAAGACTATATAAAGCAAACTGAAAACACAACAGATGAAATTAGCATAGGAAAAATAAAAAATGACCCAGCTAATAAACTAATAGAAGGTAACTAGTCTAACAACAACCCCCCCCCCAATAATTAAAAATAGTGCTCATAATATTCTGCATATGTTTGGAAGATACAAAGATCACAACCCCCCTCCCCCCCCCCCCCCAAAAAAAAAAAAAAAAAAAAAAAAAAAAAAAAAATCCTGTCCTATAGTGAAAAAAAGAAAAGGCCCCCACATACCCAATCGAAATTTACAAGAAAGAAATATATCATGAAATTCTTCTCCCTTCTAATAATAGTTTAATTTCAACAAAAGATTTCATCAGTAAATAAAATAACATTAGAATTAACTCAATTCATGACAAGCTTCAACATAATAAATTTATTCCATAGAGCAAATTATTTTCAAAACATTTTAAAATTAAATAATTTTTTTGGGTCCGATATGTTGATAATGTATTTATAAATAGTGAATAAAAAATGTAAAATAGAAGAAATCACAGAAAAATTAAATATAAAATAGACCAAAACATACAATTTACACACGAAATAGAAATAAACCAATAATTATACTTTCTAGACGTTACAATTTTAAGAAAACATCTCAACACAATAAAAGCTATAATTTATTGGAAACCTAACAATAGCGATGAAATAACTAACAATAGATATAAAACACCACATAAATAGAAAATTAACACAATCCAAACATATATCAACTGTACCGTTTTAATATGTTCAAACTAACTTCTCAAGAATGAATTAAATAAAAAAAAAATCGCTGAAATTGCAAGTAAAGCAGGATACCATGAAAATTTAATCCACCATTTATGCAAAAAATTTATTTAAAAAAACAAGTCATATTTGACAGAGCTCAAAAAACAAAAACAAACTTTACCACCATGATCCCTTACGATAAAGGCATGGCCGTAAAAATAAAAATCAAAGCTTCTAAAATAAACATCCCCATAAAACCTAACTTAAACATATTTCAATGAACCCGTCAATGAATGTCAATGACAAAGACCAAATCAATCATCTAGGAACTACTGGTGTATGAAACAAGCTATAAAACAAAAAGATAAAGTTACCTACAATGGAATGACCAAAATAAATATCACAATCAAAGAACATAAAGCAGATAAAAAATTAAATAAACCACCACCGTGTTGACATAAGTGTACCAAAATAATGACATCAAAATAAATTTCGATAATTTACACAAAACTCAAATTACGAATACTACTACTATACCATTAATCAAAAAGCTGTGGAAATTATTAAATACATGCACAGTTGCAACCAAAATGATCCATTATTGACATCAGCAGGGGTAGTACTAGCACAAAGTGAAATTTCAGGACATATATTTTTGAAAATTTCAGGACATTTTCAGGACAAAATTATTAATCTACTTACATAAGCCAAGCGAGACGTCTGAAATCCACTATGTATCGGCAAAAAGTACTAGTTTACTTAGAAAATAAAACATCCAATTTTTGGATATATTAATTTTAAAATGTTTTTTGAAACTTTCAAAATTTTACTCATGAATAAACTATAGAACAAAATAGTACACAAAAATGGAAAGTTAACTAATATATTTTAATACATATAAGAAAATTTAAAATGCCTCCCTCCCCCTCCCCAAAAAAATAAATAAATAAAATAAAAATAAATATTTAGCTCACAATTTTAGAGTTTAAAAAGTCTAACTTTAATCAGAATATCTGAAACTTCATTAAAATCATTTAAAAAACTTTCGAACACTTGTGTTTTTTCAATCATCATCATATCAAAGCACATCTTTCTTGTAATTTCAATTTAGAGACAAATTTTATGAACTTTTTTTAAAGGGGTATGGAAAAACAATGTCAGGAACAATAAAATAAGAAAACATATTTTTATTTCTGAAAAATGGGGGCAAATTTTTTTCTTAGGTTCTAAAATTATGGATATGTTCATACATGCATTCGTATAAAAGTGCATCAGAATGTAAACACCACTCATCAATTTAATGGTAGTAAAATGCAAAAACCTATCACAAACAGGTAATAATAAAATTTGTAAGCAAACACTATAAAAACTCCCAAGAAATGTTTCGGGTCAAAATAATAATAGCCACATCCTTCATCTGGCAAAAAAAAGTAAGCATGATTGCGGCATCCGAGTTGCTTGTAAGGTTTTTATTTACTTATCATGGCAAAGTGCAGTAGTACAGAACACCTTTGAGATTTCATTGCTTGATTTGTTTAAAATGCAATAAATAACATAAAAGTTAAAAATTTCAAAAAATTTAGGGCAGCTTATAAAATTTAAGGACATTTCAGGACATTATTTAAATTTTCAGGAATTTCAGGAATATCAGGACAAGTACTACCTCTGCATCGGCAACATGTGGCAACACCTAGTCAGACAAAGGGAGAAAGCTGAAGTTGATTAGTTCTCGAACGCCAAAACACAAGTGAAGCAAGACTGATGATGGTGCAGACCCGCACTGAAAGCATTGTAAAAAGCTACAAAGTAAGACCTTTTATTTTATATTAATGGATTTTTCAAATTTAAGTGAGAAATTAAATTTTTTTTGTATTTTTAGAATTATCCCTCTGTCAAGAATTGAAAATATGTGAATTGAATAACTTAAAAATGGAAATTACATATATATATATTTTTTATTTATTTTTCTGGTTAAAGATCTTTTGTTGTGTCTTAAATCACAATATGCACTATATAGAATCTAAATTTTCACAGAAATGCAAGTAAAATGGCTCAAGTTTTTATCACTTAATTTTTAATTCTTTTTAATTTGATTTTGAGAACTCAGTTTGCTCAATGGAAGCAGAATTAACTGAAAAAACCAATAATATTTCAGTTATTATTGTAATATATCTGGACAAACATTAGTTATATGTTTTTAAAAGAATACAACACACTCAATTTTAAAACTTCGCTGCCATTTGTTGATAATATACACACATTTTTGTATTCTCTTAAGAAATCTTTAGAATTAAGTGTTTTGAAATTTTTCTACCTTTGAGACTCAAATCCAAGAGAAGCTAAAAAATATGGACCATTGGCAACAAAACAATTATTATATTACCTAAAGCCATAGTTGTTTTTCAAGAGACTTCATACGAGAAAAATTTCATGATTTTCAGTTTATTTTATCGTTGAAAATGTATATGAAAAATTTGGTTTTAGAAATATAAGTGATAAATTTTATTTAAAACTTATAAAGGTTGATAGCTATGCAAAGTTACTGAAAAATGAATGAAATACTGGATGAACAATGAGCAAAAAATTGTGGAAAAAAAACCTTCATGTGACAATTTTGAGCAAGATTTTTCAAAATATAGCAAGATTCTCACTATCGTACTTCCTAATGTGAACCCTGTTCAATGATACACATAATGCATGTTTATTTAAAATTTTGCCCAATTCACCCATATTAAGAAAAATCTTAAAATTTCGAAAAAGTTACAAAATTTTCAATTTAGAATATTCACTGTCAATGATGTTCATGCTTAGCATCACACATATGATATTTTAAAAACATATTCTTTTTTCTTCTTTACGATGAAAGCAATTCCTCATAATGCATGCTTATAAGATATTTTGCCCAACTCTATGTTAAGAAAACTGTAAATTTCAAATAACTTAAAAGTTTTCAGTTTTGAATGTTGAAAATAAAGTTCTTGCCAGTATCACAAACTACATTTTAAAATTGATCTAACCACTTAAAAGCATTTGTTCCCACTCACCACCACTCTTTAAAAAACACAAATTGAGAAAAATATTGAAAGAAACCAAACCTTGCTTCACCAGTTTCTAACACAAGACCAATTTTCATCCTCTGGAGTTTGTTGATTAAATGGTGATGAGTTGCTCCTAAAGCCAGTAATGCACTATAAAGATAAAAGTATATTTATAAATAACACTTTCATTTCACATACAAAGAATTAAACAAGTCATGAAAGCTATTTCAATAAATGCATTCTACCAAATTGTATTTTCTTATCAAATTTGGGAAAATACCCAGCATTTTTTCAGTAGCTGTGCATGTCATCCATAGATAAATATGATGTACTAAATCAACATATATATAATATTTGCATTGCAATAACCTACAGGTTTTTTATCCCTGGAATAAACAGGGAAGGGAATTGGCGGCAAATAATATTGCACAGACTTGATAAAAAAAAGTATATACAAGAAGAAAGTACACAATTTCTTTAACGCTAAGATAAATAGACTTTAAAAGAAACAGTTCAAATGAAAAACATATATATAAAAAGGATGTTAACTATTCAATTTTAAATCAATGTAGAAGAAAACAAGTAAATAAAAACTTTAATTTTTGGAATTAATAATTTATTCGTAAAATTTGTGTAACTAAAAAATAAAAATTTTCCTTAAAAATCTTTTTTTTTTGCTGGCATGGCCAAAATAAAAAATAGTTCTTTAACAGGAAAAAAAAAAAACTCCCTGGGTTTTTGAAGTTTTTAATAAAAAATTTCAATTTATCTTCCTCAAATTAAAAAATCTTTGGAATTCCCTGTACTTTCTCCAGGTGGCATAGTAAACCTAAAAATCTGGAGTGACTCCACTTGACTTTCCGAACATTGAGTAATTAACAGTTTTGTAGATAAAGTAAAGAAAGAAATTGTTAAACAAACAAAAGAGAGAAAACCATAATAGACTGAGTATTTTTTTCCATATATTACACAATGTTTTATTTAGCGCTACTGAACTTTGTGCCCATAGATCATAATGATAAAGAATTTTTCGTTGTGTCCCTGTAAAAACCTACAAATGCTAGATTTACCAAAATGCTTATTAGTCAGTGCAACAGTGGTTTATAATATTTATATAAATTTTCAGCTCAATTGAAAAGGCGTTAAGATGCTATCGCACTTTTAAAAATTTGGTCCCATAGGCCATAATGATAAAGAATTTTTCTTTGTGTCCCTGTAAAAAAAACTACAAGTGCTAGATTCATCAAAATCAATAGGGTTCATGCTACCGTGACTTGCAACATGCATACCAACTTACAGCTCATTCAAGCAAAGCGTTTAGATGCTAGCATGTTCACTCACACACATATATATCATCGTAAAAATAGTGAAAACGGACTCAGGGGACCTCAAAACGTATAGAAACATCAAAATCTGAAATTTGGATTTTAGACATGATTACAATATTTTCCTCACTACAATGTTCGGAAAGTAAATATTAAAATACATCATATAAATTAAATATACACATTAATACTTCACATCATGAAGAATAGCAATTCTAAAAAATGAACACCATGAAATTCAATATCAAAATTAAAATATCACAGTTTGACTCTAAAAAAAAAAAGGTCATAAGACTTTTAGTCTATTTGAAAATGTAAAAAGTTGGCATAGGTAATCTTTGCTATGTTTCCCCATTATATATTTGTTCGCTTTAATATCTACTTTAGCTCATACCATATTCATTTAAGAGAAATAATGTCTACCGATCACTCAGCTTGGTCGAAGAATAAAATGTCTCAACCTCTAGATTACTTTATATCTCTGCTTTGATGCATTAACCTTATCCTAATTAGTTTAATTTCACAAGGTCAGTTTCATATTTCAGTTTTTGTGCAACTCCATTGTATTTCCAGTTCAATAATTCCCATAACGCAAGTTTATAAGAAATATTACCCTATTCTGCCATGCTCAGAAAATAACAAATTTTTAATAATTTACAAAATTTTCAAAGAAGAATGTCTATAGTCATTAATTAATGGTGTTCATGCCAGTGTCATAAATGATATTTTAAGATTTTCTGATATTTTTCTAATAAAAATAGTCTTATTACATGTTTAAGCAAAAATTTTTTCCTATTCTTCCGCATTAAAAAAATCTTAAACTTCCAATATTTTTAAATGAGAATACTGAAACAAATAGGGTTCTTGACAATGTCATAAGCAATATTTTACAATCTGTTTTTAACACTTTCTAAAAAAGTTGACAAGTATTTATGACTTACGAGTGTGGACAGACAGACAAACCGAACTCTCATAGATATGAATAGAATTTCTTAAAACTGATATGTGTTATTGAAATTCACTATGGAGATGTTCCCCATTCAAACTGGGGTAAATACCACCACTGGCTTGTATACAGGGATATCGGAAAGAATTTCAAAATATTGTGTCCTATGAGAGGTATTTTGGTCAATCATATTTTAATACTTATTTTGCACAAATCTTAGTGAAATTAACATTAAAAATATATATGCACAAGGAAATGCTTTCTATAGAATATAGTATGATTAGCATTAAGAATTACAGAGTCATACAAAAATATTCAGTTACATTAATGTGTAGAATTTGAAATTACTCGAATTTCATTTTCATTAATTGTTTTCAACATTTTTTTAACAATGTTTAAGAGTGATTATAATATGAATTCATCTATATATGTCCGTCTGTCCACTCTCTAAATTCTATAAATATTCATGAAATTTCCTGAAACTGACATACGTTATTCAAGTTTACTATAGAATGTTCCAAATTTAAAATGGGGTAAATACAACCACTGATTTGTAAATAGGGATGCACAAACAATTTTTTCCAAAGCATTGCATTTTATGAAAGTTATTTCTATAAATCACATATTAATATTTTTATTTTGTACAAATCATAATGAAAATGACATTTATCATTCATATACACAAGGTCTTTCTATAGAATACAGCAGAGATTAGCATTAAGATTTACAGGGCCGCACAAAAATATTCTGTTACATTAAGGGCTACAATTGGAAAATTCTGGAATTGCATTTTTGTTTGTGTTAAAGCATTTTTTATACTTTCCAACAATATTTATGAGTGATTATGAATTCAGTTAGTTTGTATTTCACTTCTATCTACTGGGTTATCAAGTAGGCAAAGCTCATTGAATGTTAAATGATGCAACAAGTTGCGTACAATTGGAAAGTGTTAATAATCTATGCCAACTGCATGATTTTTCCTTTTTTTTCCTTTTAAAGATATTGTGTATACAGACTAACAAACTAACAACCAACAGACTGACACCAAACTGGTTTTGTGATTTTCTGATTCCTCAACTCTCAAAATGTGTAAAAACATGAAAAAACTAAGGCTGAAAATCCACAAATACGTAAGTTCCCCATATCTAATATGATGGGGAACTAAAAAAGCTTCTGTGATATCCAAAAGAGAATATGCTGATTCTACACACATAATTTTCATAAAATTCAAAATTAAGTGTGATACTACTTAAATTATTTTACCTGACAGGAATGTTATCACGATTTGCTTTTTTATCTGAAAGTATAACTAAAGCATATCCATTTTCAGCTGCACTGCAAGCTTCATCACAGATTCTTTTTAAGGCAGGTAACAGACCATCTGCTCCTTGTTTTACAGGATAAACTATGTCTATTACTTTGGTCTACAAAGAAATCAATGTTTTATATATACATATAGGAAATGCTCCAATATAAAGAAATAAACGTAAGTAATGGAAAATTTATCTCACTTTCCATCCTTTATAGGTAGTTGTCTTCAAGGCTTCTATGTCTTTTAATGAGAGTATAGGTTGTTCTAAATACAGTCGACAACACTGTTGGGCACTAGGTTCTAGTATATTAGCTGCAGGTCCGATCGGGCAACCCTAAAAAATATTAAAAACAAATTCAGGAAAAGAATCTTATTTTTTCTGTTAAGTCCTATATTATTAAATGTTTACTTAATAAACATCATTTTCTTTAATTTGTAATTTGTCTGTTTTTTGCTTTTAAGATAAAAATTTTCACTAAAATATGTGAAGTAAAACAGATAAGTTCTTTAAATATCAGAAGAATAATTTGTCAAGTATTTTTATAGATATTTAACAAAAGATCTAAACCCAAAAAAGTGTCCTGTCATTTATAGCAAGGTTTTGTGTGTATATATAGTTCCCGCCGCTTATTAAAAATCACATTAGCAGGGTTCCCAGCATGAAAAACACTCAAAAATAGTTGCTTTATACTTATTAATTAAAAATACCTCATTAAAATCCTTAAAAAATTTTGAGCTTTTATATATTTCGGCACACCAGACGGGGCCATCAGAGCTCGAGAATGACACGAAAATCACTGCTGGGCGGTTTGTTTATTCTTTGTTTCTTCTTCATCCTCCTCTTCACTTCGCTTTGTTTGTTGATATAGCGGTTGCCACTCAGGTGGGATAATACTATGCTCGACATCATTCACTGAATTGTTAGAGGTTAATATTTCAAGAGTTTCTCTTTTAAGGGCGTAATAATGAGAGTTATAAGAGGCTATTTTTTGATAATTAATGGAATTAATGTTAATAGGTTTAGTATTGTTGATTCTTGAAAAGGCTGTAGAGTGTTTATTTTTTAGGTCGGTGAGATGTTCGGAGATCCAGTCTTTAGTTTTTCGTTTAGTCATACCAATGTAGTTAGTGTCATTTTTATTGTGGAACTGGAAATTAATTTTATAAATACCTGCGGTGTGTTTAAAATGGATGGGATCTTTTTCATTACGTATGCGTTGATATATATTTTTGTTTGGTTTGATCGGAATATTAAAGTTATGTTTTTTGGCTTCATTCTTAATTTTTAGGGAGGCACCTTTACAATAGGGGATCGCGGGGGTGAAAGATTGTTTTATTTTTTGAGCATTTGGAATACGATTGAGAGATTTAATACGTTTTTTATAGAAAGTGTCTACTTTGGCAGGGTTATAATTAGCTTTTTTAGCAATATTTTTTATAAATTTTAATTCACAATTCAAGTATTTTTTATTTGAGCAAATGAGAATAGCGCGGTTGACATTAGAACGAATTGTGGCGTATTTGTAAGGGAGGGGGGTGCGACATTTATTATTCATAATTTCGTTATTGCTAGTAGGTTTTCTAAAAACAGTAGTGTCAATGGAGTGATCTTTATTTTTGATAATGGTGACGCCAAGAAAATTTAAAGTATTGTTGGTTTCGGTTTCATGTGTTAATTTAATAAGAGGGTCAATTTTATTAAGGTCAGCAAAGAAGGTTTTCAGGATTAATATTATGGGGGGTAACAGTAAAAACATCATCGACATAACGGACCCAGAGTTTACAATTGTTGATAATGCTATTGGCGGTATTTTCAAAGATCCTCATTTTTAATTCGGCAACGATCCCCAAAATGGGAGAGCCCATGGAGATGCCCTGAGTTTGTTGGTAGTAACACCCATCAAAAAAGAAAAATGAATTATTGAGTAAAAGGTTGTTGGTACGTATTAATGTTTCGCTGATTTTGTTGTCGCCATATTGATTGCTAATTAGAGATTGAATTATGTTGTTAATTTCTGAAATGTTGATCGAGGGATATAAATCTTTAACGTCAAAACTGTTAAGGGTGTCATGATAAAATATTTTATTTTTTAAGGATTTTAATGAGGTATTTTTAATTAATAAGTATGAACTTAATCCTTTTTTAAAACTTTTTATAGTTGCCTTTAATGAATAAAGTAGTAGCCAATCTGAATGAAATAATAGCCACGCCAATCTAAATAGTAGTCTTAGATTTAAAAAATATACAAACATTTAAGCAGTTTTTGGAGATAATGTGGTCAGAAGATATAAATTTGACTTAAAAAATTAGAATTGGATAACCTTCTTGTAAAAGAAAACTGATATATGTGTAAAGGCATATAAAACAGAGTTTACATAGCAATATTATAAAAAAAAAAAAAAAATCTGTAGAGCCTTTTTTGAGGTACCAATTTCCAAGATCTGAAACTGACCAATCTAATCAGAATGATTGTTAATTTTCTATAATAACCATGGAAAATTTAACAATAATTTGATGCAAATGGTTATCTAAAAAAAAAGGATTTATATAACAATTTTCAAAAAAATCGTTAGAAGTGTTATTGAGATATTTTCACCAAAATGTGGCAAACTCAATCGTTGACCGGAAAACAACACAATTGCATATGAAAGGATATCTAAAAAGCAGTTAATATAGTGAGTTTGAAATAAATTCATACAGCCATTTTGCGAGAACCGCAAACTGGCCTACTTATACAGAAAGCCTATCATTTTTGTTTTTAACTAACCAACTAATACTAAATACTATATTTAAGAGCATCTAAGATAGTGTTTATATACAGTCTTACAGTCCCACTTCTGGTTTCCAATGTCACACTTCCAGTTTTCCCAATTTTCATCAAAAGTTGGGAAAATCATCTGTACATCAGACCGGCCTCAATTCTGAAGTTTCATCGTTCTATATAATATTTATTAGTTTCGGCAGATAGGGTAGTCAGTCGATCTCTCTCTCTCTCTCTCCATAAAAGTGGTAATGACACTGAACACTGAGTAAAAATTTTACATTCTCAAAATGATCTTTTTGCCAATTTATTAATACTTTTACATAATTTTATCTTAGCAATTTATATTGAATTCCCTATGAAAGAATATCTGTAATTTATCTTTAATATTCACGTTATGATAAAATGCATTTGAAATAATTTAGAAATTGATGTAGATATGTGCTGTATTTTAAATGTACAAACTTCTAGCATGGATAATTGTCTCTCGTTAGAGCACTTATGAAATACATAAACATCACTAACAACCGAAGTTACAATTCTAATTATTTTAAGAATCTGTATAGAATGTTGCTTGATACTGAAAATCATGAACTTACCAATGACATGACAATCTTCTCTCTGAAAGGATCGATTGGTGGGTTGGTAACTTGAGCAAAAAGCTGCTTGAAGTAGCTGTAGATGAGCGGCTGATAGAGAGACAGACATGCAAGAGGAGCATCATTGCCCATGGAGCCCAGGGCTTCTTTTCTGGTGAAGGAAAAAATAAATGTAAAGTGCATCATTTAAAAACTTCATTGGGAAAGTGAAGTATCATTAAACAAATATGATAAACTTTGACCTTGTATAGACCCTAAAATTTATGAAAGAAAGGTTAAATTAGTTTTTACAAAAGTAAAACTTGAACAGGCGATGTTGGGTTTTGAACCTGGATCATTTGGCATAATGCATGAACAATCTGTACAAATCAGTCTAATGACAAGGTGGTTATATAGATGTCAGGGCAAGCTTTACAAATAATTCATGAAGGAATAAAGATAATAAAAGATCTGTTTTGCTAAAGATAGAAGGTTGGTTGGTTGTAGGATTTAAGGCCGACTAACTATGCTAAGGTCCTAGGCCTGTAGGTGAAACGCCCTCTGTGGGGGTCTTTCTAAGGGGTCCTAACCCATATTTACATGAGTTTCAGAGAAATCCATAGAAAACTCTGAACGGTAGGTTGATGAACGCGACATGGGATCAAAACCCAGCTCCTCTCATCTACCAGCTTTGAGCACAGAACCGCTCGGCTGCTAGTGGGCCCTCTGAAGAGAAGAAAAACAAATGAGAGAAAGAAGAAAGTTTTACATGTTTTATCATTTGGGTTTAAATATTCTAAAGTTATTTTTATCTTTTACGCACACACACACAAAACAAACTGAATATAAATAAATAGCAGTGTTTGATTCAATTTTTCTTATTCAATAATTTTTTGTCCAATACTTCACTAGTAAAGTGTTCATACATTTTTATTTATTTTTAAACATTCGCCTGAATTTATTTTCTTTATACAGACAATCACATTTATTACGATAACTATAAATTATTTCTCATAAGGATTTTTTTTTTTTTTTTTCCCTTAGCTTTCATTGTATAGAGCAATTTGAATACTTCCAGTACTTTTGAAAATTCTTCATCCATAATATAATATGAATATTATATTATTAAATTTATATGTTTATTATTAGGTAGTTAGACAAAAGTACAATTTTAAATAAAGAATTTGGAATAAAAACACACTTGGATTGGGCAAAATCAATCCAACCTAGGCAATTTATAATTCTTTCAAAGTCATTGCATTATTTTAAAGGAAGTTTAATTCTATGCTTCCTAAACAGGATAACATGCAAATAGGGTTTGTCTGAAAGAAACATAACTTACTTAGTTTCAACCATAGGCACAATCAACATGTTGATAGTTTCAATTGTGTAAGCAAACAGTGCAAGCCGCCTGTCCTCTACTGCTAAGCTAGTCGTTCGTCTGGTTTGATCTAACCTGGGATGAGATGAGTGGTGGTCAGCTGCAAAGCCAGCATGGAAAAGATCATCTAATGTAAACTGAAAGAAACAAAGATACACTATACTAAGCAAAGTTGAGAAAGTTCAGTGCAGCCACTATAGATTTTTATTTATACAATTTATCGTTTATTTAAAAATACATACTTGCAGAGGTAAATAAACACAATGCTATGGATCAACTTACCATTTCTTCTAGCCAGTTGTGCAATGGACGCTTTCGAGAAATTTGCAACTTTAATTCCTCATCTTTGATAACCAAGTGATTTTCGGTGTCTACTAGCAACATTCGCCCAGGCCTTAGTCGACCCTATAAAAATAGAAAATTTCATCCATTAAATCAAGGTTTTTACAAAATTATTTTTTTTAACTTAACTATGAACATTATCAGGATCTAACTCCAACAAAATATATAAACTCTACATATTTTTTTTAATTTTCTTCATCTTTCTCCTGCCCCACAAAATATGGACTTGTATAAATGTTTAATTGCTTGTATATCATGCTTGATGTACAAGCAATCAATGTAAATAGTTATGTGAAGTTTAACAGGCATAAAGCAGTGGCATAAAAGTAGAATTAACATTAAGCAGAGTTCAAAATTGTGTGCAAATTACACAAATTTCCAGACTTTATTCAGAGTAAAAGTAATTGAGACAATGCCTGCATGCTGCACATTTTGTCTCTTTTGCCCATGTATTTTCCATAAAATCTTTAATTATGCAAAAGGCTATTACATATGTAAATACAACTGGTTAATAACACTAAAAATCAAATATTTTTTGTAAATCACAATGAAATACTTATGTAAGGCAAATTAATATTTTTTTAAAATCTATAAAATATAAAATACATATCTCTTATGTCAAGTTATCTGAATATTTCATGAAAAAGCACCAAATGCAAACTAATATGATTACAGCATTAAGTTGATTTCGGTGTTAAAGAGTTTACAAGTTGCAATGTGTTACCAGCTTGTGTGTATCCTAAGTTTTGTTGTTTCATCTCATTTCTCTGCAAGAGATATTAAGAAATTGTGTTTCTATAGAATATGATCTACTAACTTCCATTTATGGATTACCACTACAATGGTGATGGAAAATGTATTCACGCTTTAATATATATACATATATATAATAATGATGATCTATTAAGCATAGTAGAAGCCAAGCAACAGATACAAGATCACATGTTATTCATTATAATAGCATCAGTCTAAAATTTCATTTTAGGTTACATATAAGTCAGTTTCTATTCAAATCGATGTTTTGTAGCGTGCCAGCATAGCATCCATATTTTACTGCAGTATATTCTCATTAAAGATTTTGTGCATAATAATGTGTAATCTGGGTTATTTTGAAAAGTGTTTTGCTGTTCTTTATTTAGCATGGATCAAAGGCAAAATAACTTTTATAATTATTCTATCTTTTTCTAATCTCTCCTTAATAATGAAAAGTATTTTTATTATTTATTCTTTTTAAAAGAAATTATAATTATTTTGCTTTATACATGAGTGCAGATCACAACACATATTTTTATATTCTGAACTAGATGTTTTTCACTGGCCAAGTTATTAACCTAGATTCAGAAAATCAGCACTGTTTTAAAATTTAAAATACTTAAAATTTCTTTTGAAAGCGAAAAGAAGGTAAACAAATTTAAAAGATTATAATTATTTTCGCCATTTTTTTTTTTTTCTTTTTGTAACAAACTATGACAGAAAATGAATAAATTTAAAAATTTCATACAAATTAATGAACGGAGAATTTTAAAACAGAATATATTTCATAATTAATATACAATATTGGAGAAAACATTAAATTGTATACTTAAAAAAGTCTTACTTTTTTCTCACCTTGGGCTCATTTGACCGGGCACCCGGTCAGAGAGCTCTTGTCGTGAAAGTTTCTGCCTTCTTTCTTCTTTCAATTTTTCAGCATGGAACACCACCTCCTGTCTATTAGTTCATTGGTTTGTTTATTGTTGTATGCACATTCATTGGCCGTGATTCCGTGTGCCAAAACATCGAAATTGTGACCAATAAATGATCATGCAACGATAAACAGACCAATGAACTAATACACTGGAGCAGTGGCAGCTCGTGCACCGAAAATAGGTGAAGCGCACTTTATTTTACACTGTATTCATTTATAGAATATAAATTTACATTTAAATAAGTATTTTTAGTTAATTTTAGTTAAGACCATGCTTAACAAAAATTATGCATTAAAAATACTTAAATGTTATTTTTGAGCTCTTCACCTATTTTCGGTTCACAAGCTGCCACTGGACTGGAGGTGGCGCTCCATGCTGAAGGATAGAAAAAAGAAAAGGTAGAAACACTCACGACAAGAGCTCCTTGAAGATGACGAAGTGCCCAGTTGAGAGAGCCAAAGGAAAGGGAAAAAGCAGGCTTTTTTGAGTATTTAAAATATATTCCATAATCAAGTTTACATGATGTGAAATGAAGACAAATGTTTTACAAGAAATTGAGTAGAATATTATATAAAATAGGTTTACCTTGTGCACAACATTAGAATGTTCAATATCCAAGACACCAACTTCACTGGCCATCACCATGTGATTGTCCTTGGTCAAGTAATACCGAGAAGGCCTCAAGCCATTTCTGTCCAGTATAGCACCAATCAACTTTCCGTCAGTGAATGTTAACAGAGCTACAAAAGAATGAAAGGAAAAGTTCAAGAAAGAACCAAGAAATAACTTATCAGGTTTGGAAAAAAAAAAAAAAAAAGCACAAGTGTAACATGAAAACAGTTATTCTATTTACTTTACAATAATATCTACTTTTTCTCACTTGATAAAGGATCGTTATTTCAATTTGAAACAATTGCAGTTTTTTTTTTTTATTATTATTATTTCATTGTTTGTTTACAAAGTTCAGATTTTTTCCTCATTTAACACAAATATTTTTGTATTTCTTTACTTCCTATACATTCCTTATCTTTCTAGCACAAAGTTGTCAGTATGTGTGTTTGTGAGGATATGTTCCTCTTTTTTTTTTATTACTTATATTTTATTTTTTATTTTCTTCTATATACATAAAAAGAAAGCAAAAATAGTTCACTTTTGGTTTTTGATGGATTTACACAGTTTGAGATATTCCTGAATATTACTCGATCTTTTTTAGAAAATGTGTATGTCAGCAGAAGACAAAAGGTAGAAGACAAAAGATGTAAGTCATCTTAACATTCTTTGAAAAAACAAATGAAATTTAGAAACACAATTCCTCGACCTAAAATACTGCAGAAAAGGTTCATTTTATGATTAACAATTAAACGTGTATTTTTTTTATAAATTTAATTTAACAAATTTCCTATTGAAATCTAATTCTAGAAAAGCTTATTTGAATAAGCATTATTATTATTTTTTTAAATGTATGCACACTTAAACTTTCTTTCAACTCCTGAATGAAAAAAAAAAAAAAAAGGATTTGTCATAAAGTTGAAGCCTATTTCTCTTTTTCTGTGTGTTTAGGGGTGGGGTGGGGGGGGGGGAGAGAGAAAGGAGATGGCACTAGGATTGTATACAAAAATGATATTTAATTAAATTCAAGACCAGCTATGCATTCAGTTTTATGCAACTGGTAAGTTAGAGGCAAATTTTATAGAAAAAAAATTAAAATCCATATATATACTTTGGGTTTTTATATACATTTCTAATATGAATATGTAGTAACTTGTGGTTTCTTATATACAAATGCTGTAACATAACTAACATATTTAATATACATTTAATGAGTGTTATTAATTACATTTGGTCTACACAAATTAAATTCAAAAGAAATTAGGTCAAATAAACAAAATACTGTAACATTTTGTTTTTTTGCTTACCTGGACCATCCCAAGGTTCCATCACACAACTACTCCACCTATAGAAAGCTTGCTTTTCTGGATTCATATGTTTATCGTTCTGCCAGGCCTCTGGAACCATCGTCATAACAGCCTACAATATTCATTTAAAATTGTTAAAGTGCTTCATGCTATATGTGAAATGAGTACAATATTAATGTGAAATAGTAAAGACTAATTAAAATTTTAAAAATTGCATATAATTTGTAACATGTAGGATTTTATTAGGCATTTAATCTTATACCCTCTAATATGAAAGGACAAAATTAATCTTAGGTTGTTTTTATGTTTGTATGGCTGAGATTTTTCAAAGTTCATTGTTTGATTCTTGTGCAATAACATTTATATGCATCTTTATGTTTGTCAAAAAAGATTTCCCATACAAAGAGAGAGCACAGTATGGAAAATTCAGTTCATGATCATGGATTTTGCAACAAACTTGTGCAGAATTGTAGTACATTATTAAAGTAAAACATTAGGTACTTTCATATTAACCATATGCCATGGAGTTTATGTTAACAAAGGTCATTATAATGTTAGCATAGTAGTGGTTATTGTGAATTCATGAAAAAATACCTGAAATTTCAGCAAGAAAAAGTTTTCATATGGGAAGAACACATAATTTATTGCAGAGAGATTCAATTTTCTCATAATGAAAAATGTTAATTTTAATTAGATTTAGCAGTCATATGAAATCTTATAATTTTAATCTGATTTTATGAATTTTACTATCTGAAATGGCATTGAAAATGAAATACCTGAAATCCGATAAATTACCTAAACACAATCAACCTTTACTGAGGTTGAGATAGAACAAAGTTTGCTATGAATAGTAAATAGTGGTTCTAAAAAATATGTTCAAATTCATTAGTCACTACACTTCAGTTCATAATATCAATCACTGGAATGTAGTTAATACAAAAGTATTAGATATTAAATCAGTAAAGGTAAAGCCCTCTAGCCGAAGAATCTCGAGAGAGAGAGAGAGAGAAAAAAAACCTTTTCATGAAATTTCCTCGAGATTTGGAAATGAAACCCTAATTCTTTAAATAATCGATGTTTTCCTCAAGTTAGATGAACATTTTTACTGTATTTGGGATATTTTATTATCTAGGGTTGGATTGTTGGGATTAAGGCCTATTGACTGTACTACAGTCCTACGCCTGAAGGTCTTTCTAAGGGGTCCTAGCCCATATTTACACAAGTTTCAGAGAAAACCATGAAAAATCCAAACAGCTAGGCCAACGAGCGCAATATGGGATCAAACCCGGCACCTCATGTCTACCAGCTTTGAGCGCAGAACCATTCAGCTGCTGGTGGGCCTTTTTATTATCTAGGACTAGGCTTTTGTTGATTTAGAATACTGTAAAAACATGCAGAGATGCCAACTTCTAATGACCAAAAAGCAGGAGATTCTTTTAACAGAAATCACGAGACTTTTCAAAACAAGAAAGTTTGTAAGAAAAATGAGTAAAATAATGCAAATTTAATTTTAAGTAAAGCTTCATAAGCTTAGGAGGTATTTACAAAGCATCAGTATTAAAATTAAATGAATGTTTCTTGCAATAAACTATCAAAAAAAAAAAAAAAAAACCTCAGACATACAGTTGTTTAAAATTTAAGTCAAAATAGACAGATTTGATTATTCCGCTCCTAATATAAAACAATAAGAATCTTAATTATTTTTTAAAAGAAAAGGTAATAAAGAAATGAAAATATCAGCTATATTCTAATGAAAATTGAATTCTTTAAGTTTTCAATAGTTATGGTATTAAAAAAAAAAAAAAAAAAAAATTCTTTTGATAATAAGACATTTTTCATTATGCAAAAATGAAAGTTAAAAATTTCTTAGCAAAAGTTAGTTTCAAAGCATTGCATAGTAATTCACATTTAAACTGAACTTTCTAAATTGCAGGGCAAGATAAATTTCAATTTTCTTCCAAATTTTTTTACCCAATCCCACAAATTTTAAGCATAAATATGCTAAGAGGGATAGATAAAAATTACATCAGAAAAGCAGGAGAAATGAGTGGAAAAGCAGGAGCATAGAAAAACAAGCAAAAAGCAGGAGACTCCTGCCAAAAGCAGGAGACTTGGCATGTCTGAACATGGTATTGAAGTTACAATTCTAATTTTTTTTATTAAATGCTTCAATTTAAAAAACAGTGCAAGATTGTTATTGCACAATAAAAATGCTTAACCAATTAGTTTTAAAAACCAAAACTAAATTCAAAACTGGTGTACAAACGATAAATAGATAATAAGACTTCTTCACACACCATAAACTTTAAGTCAGCACAACCGGTTTCGAAAGGACGTAGCCTTTCTTCATCAGGTGCAAAAAAACACGTGCTACTACCTTGGAGGCAAAAGCAAGAATGCTTTTGCCTCCAAGGTAGTAGCACGTGTTTTTTTGCACCTGAAGAAGAAAGGCTACGTCCTTTTGAAACCGGTTGTGCTGACTTAAAGTTTATGGTGTGTGAAGAAGTCTTATTATCTATTTATCAATAAGTTCTAGAAAGAAAAAAAAAAACTAGATTTCTTAAAAGTAGATTAAAATCTTACTTCAGGTAGACTTCTCTGACCAGCCATAACTAAAAATTCAAGAACATTGTCTGCGCAACCAGAATCTGAGAGATTTGGTTCTACAACTGGATACAATTTGTGCAATTCCTGTCCAAACAATTTACTCTCCATCACACCCTCTCTTGCTCTCATGAGGTTCACATTACCACGTAGTGTGTTGATTTCACCATTATGTGCTAGAATTCTAAATGAGAAATGAAATTTTTAAGAACAGAAAATAATGAGCAATAATTTCACATCACAATATTTTTAAATCACAAAAGTAACTTTTCCTTACAAGGAATTCAAAAATTCCACCATTTCATTAAAAATTGATATCATTAACTATTTGACTTAAAATTATTTTAAATTCATTTATTTATATAAGTTGTATTTAGTGTTTCCGCTACTGTAGCATTTTTTGCGAAATGCTAAAAGACTTATCCAAAATGTAAAAATGAAATAACATGAGAAGTGCCTAGCTGTTTGTCAGCCAGGGTAGCTCAGTGGTAGAGCATAAGTGCGTTAAGCGGAGGTGCCCGGGCTCAATTCCCGGCTCTGGTATTTTTCACATAGTTGGTAAAATAAAAATATCAACCTTTACACTCCAATTTAATTTAAAATGAAATAACATGTTTTGTTTTTTGCTTTTTTTGCTAAAGCATCTAACTAAACACAAATTGAAAAAAAAAAATCTTCGTCGAAAATATTACAACAAATCTTTCATGGAAAAAAAATCTCATCATTGATCAAGAAAAATCCATCAGTTCATGCATATAAGAAAAATCAAACGCTGAACTACGCATGAGAATCGCATACAGGAAATCAATTTGTAAATAAATTTGAGGAATTTGTAAAATGGCCTAATATGAAAGAAAGAAAAATTATAAACCATAAAGCTTTGAGTAGTAATAAACAAATTTCACTTATATTACAAAAAAAAAAAAAAAAAAAAGTAAGTTATAATTTTATTTTCAGATACAATACAGTATAAGCTTAATGTAGTTTTACATGCTATAGTGATAATTATATCTCCAGAAAAAGAATATGTCATACCTAAGATCTTCATATTGCTTTAAAAATGTTTACAATATAAAGTAATAATCTAAACAGTTTAATATTTTTCATGTCTGCCAATAAATGTTAAAATTATATGCTTGTACTATATTCTAATTGATCTGGTTACAGTGGTTAGTACAATTATTAATTACTTTTTTGTTTTTCATTTCTAATTAAAAATAATTACAAGATAAAAAGATCTTTTTATATACCATGTTTTTAAATTTTCTGTTCAATCATATAAACGCTACCGAAGGCAGCGGGAACCCGGAGCAATTGGATAAATTTTTAAAAAAATTCATTGCTCTCGTGTTTTGAGCTATTATAAAAGTTTCAAATGTTTAGCTAGTTGGGAAGTTAGTGAAAAATCGATTGCAAGCTTTGTACTGGTAACGCTGCCGAAGGCAGCAGGAACCCGAAACATTTGGCTAAAGGTATTAAAAAAATGCATTTTAACCGTATTCTGAACTATTCTGAAAGTTTCAAATGTCTAGCTAGTCAGGAAGTTAGTTAAATAAATGTTCTGTTGAATCATATAAACGCTGCTGAAGGCAGTAGGGACAAATGAAAATCAAACATATCGAGGCGTTTAGAATAATGTGTAAACTGATATTCATTTTTTTTCTACTGTTTCTGTCATTTTAGCATTTTGCTAAAGCTTTTTTTTCGATTTTAGCTGTTTTGCTAAAGAAAATTTTTATTCAGCTTGTTGTATTTTTAATTGCTTGCATGAAAGGCACATGTATAAATTTATTGCTTTAGAAATTAGTTTTAAAGAATAATTTGAAAGAAAAAAAAAATGTTTTTGCATTCGAGATATCTTAATTCAATTTTAGAAATATTTTTTTTAAAGACTATTCTAGAAAAATATTCTTGAAACATACTATATCTTTTGTAGCTGATTTAAGAAATGCAGCATCTTTATCTTATTTAATTTCAATATGTAATTTTTATGGAACAGAAATTCTTTTTTCTTTTTTTTTTAAGTCATCACACAGTGGGTGAATATTTTAATGTTTACATCAGTGAAATTTTACAACTATAAACATATCTTTAATGCAAACAATATGGAATACAATTTAAATAAACAGCTTGAGTTTAAAAAAATATATATAGAAGTCAGATAAAGTAAAAGACATCACAAGTTCCTGTCACAAATTTAAAACCAATATCGCTTTTCTAAAGTAACTATTGCTTATAATAAATTGGAAGGGTTTATATTTTCATATCCTTTAATTAACTAGAAATTTTGGTAATGATGTACATAGTACACAAAATTCCTATTTCTTCATTTTATTATTACTCTTTTTTAAGTCAGTAATTGAGGCAAAGAAATAATTACAAATATAAATATGCTTCTGCAAGAACAGATGAATAAAAACTATGCAAGCTAATACCATAAATTCCAAGAATATACAACTGTTTTGGGTTGTTGCTGTTATGTTGCCCTCTCTTCCTTTTTTTGCCTGATAAAGAGTAGTGCTTGATTATTTTAATTGAAATCAATTGAAATTTTTGTAATTCATGGTGTTAGCTTATGTTTATTTTATGTTATTCCTTCAGTACCGATATTTAACCATTTTTCTGTAATTCTACAAAATTAAATGGAGGTTTAAAAATGCATTACGGACATAAAATATACAAAAGATTAAAAAATAAATAAATAAATAAATAGATAGAAAATCATGGAGTAAATAAAATAGAATAAAATTAAAGGACAAAGAAGACTCATATACCAGGGGTCGATCCAGGTTTTAAATTTTGAGTCCTCTTTTTGTGAAATTTTTATTTGTTTTTGTAGTGGGAAAAAAAAAAAAAAAAAGAAATATCGCGTAAAATCTTCCATTTTAACAGTCATTCTAAGTAGTTTTTAAATATCAAATTGAACCAATTAATTAAAAATACTGAAAATATAAAAAAAAGGATCACTATTATAAAATTAAAAGGCTCATTTCATAAATTTAAATTTTGTGAAGGGTCCACATTTATGGATTTAAATTTTGTGAAGAGTCCCCTTTTATGATGTGGAATTTTGTGAAGGGACAGCAAAAGGGATTTTTGCCTGGATCAACCCCTGTAATACACTGAAATATTTGCTTATCAGAAAACACTGACTAAACAAAAGGAAGTGGCAATTAAATGTTTAACTAACAAAGGACAATATAATTAGAGCTAGAGAGCTAATTGGTCTGTACACACATAGCGCTTGATTTTCGCACATATATTTCCAAATTTCTTTCTTTGTCAGTTCAAATTACTAAACATTCATTTACACTATTTTTTTTTTTTTTTTTTTTTTCGAAAATGGTATCTTTTGTATAATATTTACATGTTTTAAAGTTCAAGAAGCTCCAAGAAATTAAAAAAGGCATCATAATCCTTTAATTCTCACATTTTATAACTTACTTTATATTATTAATTTCTAGCCATGTAGCTTTTACATATTTTATTATTATAATCCCCTAGATGTATTAAAATTCCACATAGCAACAAGAGTTTATTCTAAAAATAGAAATTGCTTTTATTCAAGCTTCTTATGGATGAATAAATACTGGAAAATTATCTACTATTTATTTAAGCTTTGTTTTCCCACAATGGTAACAAATATATATTATACACTGTACTGAAATAAATTTTTAAAATAAAGTATCTCTGTAAATGAACCAATGAACAAATCTTTTAAAACCATGAATAAAATTTTTAGTTTATACCTATCAATACATTGTTACAATTGTAATGTGTAAATGTCAGATTTTTTTGGCTAAATTATCTTTTTTTCAGTATTTCATTCATTTGAAATGCATACATGGAAATCATGGATTTTTTTTTTAATACACTGTTGAGCTATGACAGTTTCAAGTATTACACTCAAGAAAACAAGACTTATTATTAAGTAGATAATCAGATAGCACTTACCTCATTGGATGGGCTCTTTCCCAACTAGGAAAGGTATTTGTAGAAAATCTGGCATGAACTAAGGCAAGATATGTTTCAAAAGATGGATTTTGAAGATCAGCAAAGTAACTCCATAATTGAGTTGATGTTAGCTGGCCCTAGAAAATTATATCATAATAGAACAAAAACAGCAAAGTATATTTAAATATATATCTTGCAAACAAAATTTGGTCTTATAAAACAAATATTACTTTATCTAAATAGGTTTATACAGTATTTGTTAGGTCTGCAAAAAAAAAAAAAAAACAGAGAACCAAAGTAATCTTTAGCCAAAATTGTTTACAACCAGGGCCCGACTTAGTCTAATTGGGGTCAGGGACAAAAACTTCTTTGCCCCCCCCCCCTCTCTCTGCTTCACTACTTCAGTAATAAAGAACCAAACTTTATGGAGGTATTTAAATTTTTCACCTTATTATAGATATATAACAAGAAACTTGACTAGAACCTAAAATAGCTATAAAGTCCCCCCCCCCCAATCCTCCAATGGTCAGACGAAATATTGTTCTATCCATTTTATTTCTGATTGTAAACTTTGTCATGTAGCTGCAAAAAAAAAATCATATCCTTGCTGACATTAGAGCAGAATTCAGCAAAATTTTCGCAATTACGATGGTTCTATTAAGTCAGATTTTACACTATACTGATTATAAAAACAGTAATAAAATATACTAATTCAGCATATCACATAATTTAAAATATCTCGATTCCGACGTTTTGGTTAATATTCCATCTTTAACCATCTTCAGGGAATTTATGTTCAAAAACTATAAACATAAACAATTTAAGCCATTCTAGGATACTATAAATACAATTCACAAAGAAATTAATAGGTGATTACATAAATCATATAAAAAATACTCTATATACATTTTAAAATGAGTTAAAAACACTTAAATAAATCACAATCATGACCATTACAAGAAAAATAAAATAAAAACGTGTATTTATATATACTATATAAAAATGTGTATTTATATATACTACACTCAAACTGAAAGATTTTTGTTATACTTTGATTACATTTAGTATGTTCAAAGGGTACTTGCATATTACTGGCATACCAGCAATTAATACTCTGGCAGTTTTTATTTTTCTTGTAATGGTCATGAATGTGATTTATTTAAGTGTTTTTAACTCATTTTAAAATGTACATAGAGAATTTTTTATATAATTTATGTAATCACCTATTAATTTCTTTGCGAATTGTATTTATAGTATCAGGGCGCGAAATTTCCGCTCGCCAGCTCGCCATTGGCGAGTGGAATTTTTAATGTGGCGAGTAAAAATTTGGTCTAGTTATAGACAGAATTCTTACACGATACTGTGACAGAAAAGATTATTTTTATAGATTTAAATATGGTAGAATCTTGCCATCTTATAAACTCACATTTAACCTCTCTTTTTTCTCTTCTCGGAGTGCCGAGTCTGTGTGCACGCTTCCCGACGATCGTCCCATCCTGGAAAAGGAAAAATGCTTAGTACATGCATAAAAGTTTTAACCTCTTCGGCAATTTCGTTTCTCCCACTGTGATTTCTTAAAGCAGAGTGAGAATAGACGAGCTGAGAGCCTCTTTGCCCGTCGCCCACTATCCGAGAGAAGAAAAATGTGAAAGTTTGCCTGTGCGATATTGGCGCATAAAAATGAGCCCGAGCCCTTTTAAAGATATTGCCTGTGTTTATTTTGTTGAATAATGATTAAAAAAAAAAAAAAAAAAAAAAAAACAGTTCAAATTTTCTTGTTTTTTGCTGAAACGCCAAGGATTTGTGCTTGTTTTAATTTGTAAGCAATGATTTTATCGAAAAAGTAATTCCGAAATGACCATTTCAAATGACAGCAATAAACAAGTTATACACATCGACATTCCGTCCGATTATAAAAATAAAATCTATGAAAAAGACATTTCTAATGTAAAAAGTTAAATAAATAAATAGGTAAATAATGAAGATTAATCTTTCATAATAAAAAGATTTTCACAGGATATTATTTGACGAAGTTTTTTCTTCTTCTTCTTTCTTTATTTAATGACTCTTTGCATTTATAGATATTTTAATATTTTACAAATCTCAAATGCAATGCATTATAATGATTTTTGATTATAGAGATTATGAGACATGATGATATACGACACACTTTATATATATAATTTTAGGCATATTTGTAAAAGCACTTGATATAGTTAGGAAAAATAAAAAACCCAAAATGCGTAATAAAAAAAAAAAAAAAAAAAGTGATAACCCTATTTTGTGGCGAGTAAAACTTTTTTTTCGGCGAGTGAAATCGAGCTGAAATTTCGGGCCCTGATAGTATCCTAGAATGGCTTAAATTGTTTATGTTTATAGTTTTTGAACATCAATTCCCTGAAGATGGTTAAAGATGTAATATTAACTGAAACGTCGGAATAAAGATATTTTAAATTATGTGATATGCTGAATTAGTATATTTTATTACTGTTTTTATAATTATTAACAGCATATATAAGTGGAAAATATATATTTCTTTCACTATACTGATATTTTGTTTAAAAAAAGTTCATCAAAAAAGGAAACATAAAATAAACTTTCTATTCTATTTGCACCCCCCCCCCCCTCTGATGTGGGGGCCCTGCCTTAGTCAGGCTCTGTTTACAACAACACAAATTTTTGAAACATTTATGAACAATTAATTTTTTTATAATGTGTGTCTCTTGTACTATTATAGATATGTTTACAAAATCCAAATCAAAGGATTCTGCTCCCAAATCCCAAAATAAAATTTTGCATATATTTAGCTTTTATTATTATTACTATTATTATTTGTAATTTAAATTATAACTAAGAATGTTTTTTTATTTTGTGTAAATAATTTATTAAATGAACAAACGTATAAATAATGCATTTATATATATTATTCATATTTATCACTGCCATTTATGAAATTTTGTATATATATATATTTTATACTCAGTATTTGCAAAGTGTTTTGAATTATGAAAAACCCCTGATCCAGAATAGCCCAGGTTCCAAGCTTTCTGGATAATGGACCCTATACTCTAGTAATAATTAAAATTTACAGAAATATTGCAAAATTTAGTACATGTAATTTATCTTTATCAATTATGTACACATCTACGCACACATCAAAACTGTTAAAACTTCTTTGCATCAATAAGATATTAAAAAATCAGAATAATATGAATAATATGTAAGTAGCAGCATTTATCAAGAATATGCTATTTTACAATTAGTAATAATTAAATAGTTGCATATTTATATTTGTAATGGAGATAACATTATAGCATAATACTAAATATTGTTAACTAACATCTTATATTTAAATCTGACCTACACTCATTTTAAGATCAAATGTGTATTTATATATACTACACTCAAACTGAAAGATTTTTGTTATACTTTGATTACATTTAGTATGTTCAAAGGGTACTTACATTATACTGGCATACCAGCAATTGATACTCTGTCATTAACAATGTACCATCATATGAAATAAGTACTTATAATGCATATATCAAGCTTATATATATAAGCTTATATATATAATGCTTATATATATATATCTTATAATGCATATATCAATAGATATAAGCATTGTAGTAACTATTAATTGCTGGCATGCAGTTAAATACAAAAGTACCATTTGAAAAGAATTTTTTTATATACCAGTGGTTCTCTTTAATAACATTTTAAGCCATCTCTCTATATGATTTGGGGGAGGGAGGTCAAACTGCACATTAAGATGGAATTCAACAGTCAATCAAATAAATGAGCTTTTCACAAGAGATTATTTTAAGAAATGTTATAAAGAGAGCCCAAAAGTAATTCATAATATACACATACACACACAGTATATATATATATATATATATACACACGATATCCAGGAGTGATTGTGACATTGACATAACTTTAAAAATCTCAAATTTATATAGACATGTAAATAAAAGGCCAGGTTGCAATCTTTTTTTCTTCTTTTAACAATTGTAATCATCAAAATACATGTAATTTTTTCTATAAATCTAAATAAACACTATTAAATTATAAATGATATTCCTAAATTCATTATACAACAGTTTTCTCTTCACACACTGAAAATTTGAAGAGGGGGGAGGAGAGGAGAAAAAGTCCTGGAATTAGGAAATATTTTTACATACAGTCACTCCTAACTATCTTAAAATACAAGGAGAATATGCCATATATACAGACAGAGAGAGAGTTAAAATCTAGCCATAAAAAAAATTATTTATGAAAAAAAAAAAGTTTGAGAAAAAAGGCTTTTTTTTTTAAATATTAAAGCTAATTTTTTTTTTTTTTAAGATTTATTATTTAAAAGAAGAAAGAAAAAAAAAGCATGAGTTGCAGCACTTACTTTATATACAACTGTGTCACATGACAAACTACATATGTAGAATCTAAGCTCTGGTGAGGGTATTTTATGTGTTGAATATTTCCGTAAGACAAAAACCTGAAAGGAAAAACCATTATGTTTAGGTTATTCAAATAGCTATATAGCAACAGACAAATACATTCACAACCATAGCATATAAATCCCTGTGGCAGAAATTTATTATGCTTTCTGCGACAAGCTTCATCAACACCAAAATCTTTCTGCAGGAATAGTTTGTGAAGTTAACATTTACGAATTCAAAATACATTATTTTTAAATAGTAAATAATATTCAGTATAACCAATGTATTTATATATTTTAACTAGGCATAAATGCATATATCTGCACTATTCGAAGAAAATACTCTTTTTTTTTTTTTTTTTAAGGTGAAAATAAATCTATTGATCTTAATTGCTTCAGATTTTTTGTTCACATTAATATGCAATATTGTTTATAAAATATTCAATGAATTCAAACAATAAAATGCAGTAACACACACACACACACACACACACAAAAAAAAAAAAAAAAATATATATATATATATATACAAATTTTTTTAAGGCATTTAAATCCTGAAATGTCTAAATTAAACAAATGTTACAAATACTTTTAAAATTTCATTACTTTTTTTTATATTAAATATATATATTTAAATACACGAATGCACTTATTTCATAAGGTGCAAACCAAACAACATAAAATCTAATACAGAACTCAAAATTAAAATTAAAAATTAATATAGAATACTGAATATTATATTGAAATATAAATAATTTACAACATTTATAGTTTTTGAGATTATTAGAAAGATACAAGATAACATTCTAATACACAAGATTCATTTTTTCTTATACAAAATGAATCCTATATATGAATACATATTATCCCATACAAAAAGTATAAAAATGTGTATTTGAAATCTAAAAAGTATTATTTGACATTAAAGAATTCAGAATGTATAATTATACCATCATTTAAATACATAAAGTAAAACAGAATACAAGATCTAAGTAATACAATTACAGACGAAACATAGTCAAAATATTTTCATAAAGATTGAGGCAAGTGAAATATTTAATTTTTAAGGAAATGTTGAAATTTGAAATGTAACAAATTTCATGGATAAAATCTATAATAGAAAATAATGATCACAGATGAATGAAATAAATAGAAATCAATAAAAAATAATATTTGATATTGATATCTATACGAATAAGTAAATAAAAATAAATAAATAAAAGCATTTGCTGTTTAATTAGTATTTATTCAAAACAACTACTATTAGATAAAATTCCTTTTGCTTACAAAAAAAAAAAAAAAAAAAAAAAAAAGATATTCAACAAAATTTTTGATTTGATTTTTATTCAAAATAACTATTTAATTTGCAATATTTCAATTAAAAAAATAAATATTTGTTTAAAAATTCAAATTTTTAAAAAATGAAATGAACAAGCTGTAGAAACTAATGATAAGAGTATTTTTGTAAAATATATCTATATATAAATGAATTGCTGTTCGTTAGTCTCACTAAAACTCGAGAACGGCTGAACGGATTTCGATCATTCTTTTTTTGTTTTTTTCCTTATAGGTCAGGAATGGTTTAGGAAAAAAAAAATTCGAATAGTTTTCTTATTATTAATTAAAATATGAAAATAATAACCTCCTAATACCTTATAAATAGCCATTAAAATATTAGCTATAATTTAATTGTTGCCAAAAAAAATTTACGAGTTCATTTTCTTTCGACATAAAAATAAATAAACGTGATTAAATAAATAATTTAATTAAACGTGAGCTTTAAAAAATTGTAAAAAATTAAATTATGTATCTCACAAAAATTGACGTCACTATCGGTTTAAAGATTTCATACGCATTGATAAAGTGCTAATGTAGTTAGTTCTATGATTCAACAGAAAATTTAAAAACACAGTTTATAAAAAGTTTTTTTTTCTTATAATCTATATATATATATATATAAATGAATGTTTGTCTGTATGTCCATTATAAAATTGTAAACGGCTTGACCGATTTCGAACATTCTTTTTTTGTTTTTTTCCTTATAGGTCAGGGATGGTTTAGGAAAGAAAAAAATTGAAAAATTTCGGCCCCCAAGGGGGGGGGGGGGGAGGGGGCAAAACGTGAATTCAAAATATCCTTCATAGCTCAAACAAAGAAACAGATATCCGTAAAATTTTTGCTTTAAAATATAGCTAATATAAATGTCTAAAAACCAATTCCTGGAATTTTCGAAATTTGATCCCCAAGGGGGGGGGGGGCAAAAACAATTAGAAATACAGTTAGGCCTTTCAAAATTGGTACAGATAGGTTTCAATAGCCTGCAAGTCGAATGGGGATATTTTCGAAAGTGTAAAGTTATTAGGAGGGGAGAGGGGGGGGCAAAAAAATAAAAATAGAGTTAGATCGTTCAAATTTGGTATATAGAGGTTTTCGATACTTACAAATCGATCGCGGATATTTTCGAATTTGTAAAATTATTAGGAGGGGCGGGAAGGGGGGGGGCTATGGGCAAAAACAAATAGAAATACAGTTAGGGCATTCAAAATTGGTACAGATAGGTTTTAAAGGCCTGCAAGTCGAATGGGGATATTTTCAAAAGTGTAAAGTTATTAGGAGGGGTGAGAAGGGGGATGGGATGGGGGGGGGGCAAAAAAATTAAAATAGAGTTAGATCGTTCAAAATTGGTACAGAAATGGTTTTCGATACTTAAAATCGAATGCGGATATTTTTGAATTTGTAAAATTATTAGGAGGGGCGGTACGGGGGGGCTATGGGCAAAAACAAATAGAAATGCAGTTAGGCCGTTCAAAATTGGTACATATTGGTTTTAGATGCCTGCAAGTCAAATGGGGATATTTTCGAAAGTGTAACGTTATTAGGACGGACGGAAGGGGGGCGGAAGGGCAAACAAAATAAAATAGAGTTAGATCATAGAGGTTTTCGATACTTACAAATCGATTGCGGATATTTTCGAATTTTTAAAATTATTGGGAAGGGGGAGAGTGGTGGGGCAAAAAAATAAAAATAGAGATAGATCGTTCAAAACTGGTGCATAGAGGTTTTTGATATTTACAAATCGATTGCGGATATTTTTGAATTTGTAAAATTATTAGGATAGACGGGAGGGGGGGGTCGAAGGGGGAAATAAGAGTTAGAGCATTTTGGGAATTTTTTCGGAAGGCAGTGAGAACCCGGTGCGACATTTTTCCTAATCAGATTTTGTTTCGCTTTTTTTTTTTTTTTTTTCACGTGATTAAAAATTAATGCAATTTTGAGAATTCAGTAATTATAGTGATTCATTTAAAAATAGTGACCAGCGAAGCGGGCAAAGCCTGCTAGTAAATTAATAATTTTTTTAACGACTTCATATGCTTGAATAACAAAATTTAAAGCTAAGAATTTTAATCACAATTAAAATAATTAATGATTAGTAAAGAACAAAATTAGAAAAGTTTCCAGTTTTATAACTTAAGATACCCATTAATATTTATTGCTAAGATCTTTTACTACATATAAAATGCTAAAAATCAAAGTATTTTTAAGATTAATTTCTTAATTTTCTATTTTTTGAAGCAAGGTAAGCATTCAGCTTCATTTTTTATTTTGCGTATGACTACAGACGTTACGAATTTCCCCATAGTCTTATTTCTGTATATATTTGTGAAATGTATTGCATAGTTTGAACAAAACAATAAAATTAAAGCAGCTTTTAAAAAATTACGTGTATTTACTACTACACAACTATGCACGCTTCGCATACATTAAAAAAAAAAAAAATCACTAGATAAAACTAATTTGTCGTGCGTAAATCAGAAAATGTATGAAAATCGGTACAGCAGCAATCACGCACTTATTTAAAAAAAAAAAAAAAAGAAAGAAAAAGAAAAAAAAAAAAAAAAAATCACTGGCATTTGTTAAGCACATTTTGTTAAGCATGAATCTGAAAATGCATAAAATATGAAATTCGGAAAATGGTCGCAAAGCCACATTCTTTCGAAAAAACATCTTTTTTCAATACAATAAATACACACGACACGAGCGGCAAGCACGGCGCGAAAACAAAGTTTCGAGACACGAAAATGAAGTTTCGATGTGAAGAGGTTACCAGTGAAAAGTGTCGATACACCGAATCATATCACCGCATCACGAATCGCTAATGCATGCCGTATCAAAGCTAGCCCAAGTGAGTTACACCAGCTTTATCTCCTCTCCTTATTCAGGATTGAGGCGATCGTACCTGCAGAAACGAAAATTTGTTCTGCAGAACAGTTTATAAACCATTCTTTGAGTTTCTTTCTCTCTCTCTTTTTTAACACAATGTCAAAATTTATTTGACTTAAGTAAAATCTTTCTGCAAGAGCATTTCTGTTTCTGCGACATTGTCGCCGTGTTTCTGCCACGGGGATATAAATTAAACATATAAAAATGTTTGAAATTTTCAATGAATACCTAAATTTCATTTAAAAGGAATTTGTAAACTGTATTACCATTTTGCGCTGTAAATTCGGTAAAAAAAAAAAAAAAAAAAAAGTTTACAAATTTTTGATGAGAGAGTTAAATAAGAATATAAAAGATTTTTCTTTCTTTCTTTTTTAATTTAAGTATGATTTAAAACTTCTCAAAATATTCCAGATTTTCATTATTATTTTAACAGCGCATTAATGAAAATAAATTTCGGAAACGCCATGAGAATTTGGATTGGTACTTCATAGAAAGTAAAATTTTCATTCAGATTAACATAATAAAAATTTTAAATGAAAATGTCCCGAACATAAAAATATTTTTAGATAAACTGACTGAACACAAAAATAATTTTACAAGTTTCCTAATATACGAACCAGTAGCATTGATTGTTTCTATCAGCACAAACAAGCACTAGAATATATTTTGCATCCATATCTGAATTTTCACACTAATGGCTATTTAAAAACTTATAACCAACTCTCGAAAGCACTAAGATCGAAAATAAAATGCTATTTCAGTTAAAAATATTTCAAAAAGAAATAATTCTCAAATAAAATCTTTCAAAATTTTACAGTACGAATGCAAAGCCGACAGCCGGGCCGGTAACAGAATAATCTGGTCTGGCTCTGACAATAACGTAAACAAAACCAGTCGCAGTGATCACTGTGATCGCAAAACAACTCACTTCATCATCAGTCTTACTTAAGGTGACCAAACGTTCTCGAATCATGAGAACAACTACAACCCTTGAATTTCGACCTATGTCTTCAAGCAATTTGAAAATCATTTGAGGACACATGTTCTTGAATTTACAAATTTGTTCTCAAATGGAAGCATAATTTAACTATGTCCTCGAATGGCCCTTCAATTTGAGGACGCTGCGATGATTTGTCGTCAAATACGGAAGCGAAGTGTGACGTCACTGACCGCCCGTGAATGCAAGATTTGTAAAAAATTATTAAAAATCGAGGGAAATTATTTCCCGATTTTAATCCCCATATTTAGGTACAGATATGTATTAGTTATCGTGTGCATGCGTTCTATTTAGTTGTTTTTGCTGTAAAATTGATAAAATTTGAATTTTAAATTTCAAAACTCTAGGGGGAAAAAATGGCAAACTCCCATATTCGATTGAAAACCAACATTTCATTCCAAAGGATAATATTTACAAAATAAATATCCAACTAATATACTATTTAAAAGCAAAATGATTAATATTCTATCATAATTTGAAGTCAAATTTGTTTCAAATGTTTAAATAAAGTATCTGATATAAGATACTAATATGTTGCAGCGGAATAGGTTTCATATCTGTTATCGTTGGCAGAAAAAAAAAATATCGCCAAATTATTTGTCGAACATACTTAATTCCTTTCAAAAATCATGGTTATTTTAACAACTTATATTAAAAGAGTAATGAATAATATGAAACAATATTTCGTACAATACATATTACGAAAATATATGTCTGGCATGTACAGTCACCAAAAAAAAAAAATCGCCACCCGCCACCTGTTTTCGCCTTAAATTATCGTAGAAACATGCGGCTGATACCTATCAATCTGTAAAAACGTCTAGTTTTTAATGGTGTAGTTAGATTTTGCTTAGGAAGTTATCTACATATTAAAACAGGCATAAACATCTTTTTTTTTCAAAGACGACTCCTATTTTTGACCTCATATTCAGATTTCTGAGATCAAGGAAGTTCGGAAAACATATCTATTTATATACTTTAAATGAATTCTAAACAGAGTTACACGTGAAAATGTGTTAGGGGACCGTCTATACATATAGAAAAAATGAATCGTGATCTACCACCAAATATACATTATTTATTAATTTTCACACCGGAAAAAAAGTTCAGAAATGTTAATTATGAAATAAAAAAACGTTTCTAATTCGCCGAACTTTCTGTGTTTGTTTATGAATGAAAAAATTTTTTATTGGTTTCTATTTATTAAATATTGAATAGTTAAATACATCACTTCATACGAAGAAAATTAAATAGCTTGAATCATATGAACCCTACAATGTTGAATTACAAAAATCTAGATACCAAGGTAAAAGAATAATAGTAATAATGATAATATTATTAGCGGTTAAAAAAAAAAAATGTTTAATATTTAAGAAAAAAAATTATCTACTTCTTGTTGGGTATATTTTTATTTTATACAGTAAGCCCCGCATGAAAGTGTTACTATAAAGTTTTTCATTTAATTTTAGGCGTAAAAACCAACAATATATAATACACAAAAATATAGATAACAAGATTTAAGCTAAAATCTGAGAAGGATATTTAACACTTTCGCGACCGCTGACGAAGAACCACGTCATTGGAAATCTGAAACTCCTCCAGTGGGCGTTTCTTTCACAATTTGTGTGTTACAATATTTCTTAAGAATATTCTTTATATTCATATTTATATAAACAAAATAGTATGAACACAAATACTTTCACTAGAAGGAGTATAATAATTATGCATATTCATTTGTAAAATAAATATGTATATAGAAAACCTCGTTCTTACATAATGTAGTTTGAATGAATAACGTCCACAGGCGGAACAGACTATCTAAAAGACAAAAACATGCGGTCGCGAAAGTGTTTAATATTCAATAAAAAGGAGATACTGTTCAAAATCATTTCTATTTTAAGTAATACGTCATGTCTTTATACGTGACACAAAATTAAAACTTAGGTGTCACGTATAAACTTAGCATTAAAAGTAACAACACACATTACATTGTTTTAAATTCTTTTTCCATAATAAATCTGACGCCAGTTTTACGCCGTGATTAGAATAATCGAAAATAAATACAGGCCTCGCAGCGTTCCTAAAATTTTACACTCATTTAATTATACTCGCACCACCATGGTAAAATAAGTCTTTTTTTGCTTAGTGTTTAGACATGTTTTAGCATTAAAACATTCAAGAAGGTTTTTTTTAGTTACGATAGAGGTGTCAATATAATAAAACGGGAGTAAAATTTTAGGAACGCTGCGAGGCCTGTAAATAATATTCCGCTTTGTTTCAATAATAAATTTTAAAAACTTAAAAAATATTTTCCATTATATTATTTAGTATTAAAAAAACATTTAATAAAAATTTAATATTTTATTACGAATGCGAAAATGTCGCAACAAGATTAAAACAGAAAATTTGTTTTAAAAAATCTGGTAAAAAATAATAAATATATTAATTATATTAATTTAAAAAAAGGAAAAGAAAAAGTATTGTTCACTGCGTATCCTCGTCTTACCGATCTTTCTAAATCATGACAATGACATTTAACTTGAGGTGCACGAATCCTAGAATATTCAAGTAAAAAAAAAAAAAAAAAAAAAAAACGACAACAGGGTTAAAACAGAATTTTAGCAGTGAGAAACTACTGACCTACCGTCAGGAGAAGGACTCTGAGGGAAGGGATGGTCACTATAGAAACGGATGTGTCCACTTCATTTTAGGTAGACTGGGTGCTATAGGCTATCATTTGGCGCGAAATATGGGAAGAAGCAAAGAAAAAAAACACAGTGTGCAGTTTGTTTCAAACCTCCACTAATGCTAGGCGGTCATTTTTTTAAGTCAAAATTTAACTATTCACTTATATATTTATTTCTAAATTTATTTATTTTTTATTTTTATCATTATTTTATACTAATTATATTTTACACCTGTCTATCACATTTGTGATTCCGTATTACTTTATTATTTAAAAAATAAAAAACAAAACAATTCTTTTTAAGAGAGGGAAAGCATTACATTGCGAAATCGTTAAAAAATAAAAAGTAAAATAAATAATTCCTTTAAAGAGCACAAAAGTAACTAATTTCTTCTGCAAAATCTTTAAAATTCTTAGCATTTCAAGCTACAAAAAGAACAGCTGCAGAATCAGATGTATCTGAATTGGCAAAATAAATAAGTAAGCGAGAAATTATGGATTTGGATGGAAGTGGTAATGATATCTTGTTGACTCTAGGGAAATTTCTGAAAAAGGTTTACTATCATAATTACTCTACTAATAACTTTTGACAATATGGTATTGGAAAAATCAAACAGAATTTTATATTAATAAAAAAGATAATTAATTCGATCACGAAATTATTGCCAATCCTGAAAGGAAGAATAAATTTGAAATGGCAAAGATAATCTGTACGAAAACTTTAGAATTTTTTTCAGTGAATTTGCTCTAAAAATAATGCAGGAATCGTACAAAGATTTCACACAGAGAACTGATGTTGCATTTAAATTTTGTTAATTAATGAAAGGAATTTTGGCTCTTAATTTTGACGCATTGATTAAAAAACTTACCAAAATGTAGGAAAAGTTAACAAATTTCCGGTGGTCGAGAAAACAAATCTGCAATTTCTATACCCTTACAAATGAATATTAATTATTGAATAACGTTAGTTTAAATTTAGCAGTCACTTAAATATTACCCTCAAACCTCATTTTTCTTTAATTTTAATAAATATAGAACAAATATCGTATGACAGTTTTATATAATCAGTATAAATTAAAAAATTCCTTGTTTTTTAAATCTAAAAACTTTATAGCACTGCAGCTTTGTAAATAGCAGCATATATATATAGTTCCTTTCCTTTTCCTTTTTTTTTTTTTTTTGTACATTGTGATTATTTCATCTTTTATATCCACACTTTGCATAGCCTGGTACAGATAAATCAAAACTTACCATTTCATCAAAGTAAAATTTCTTCAACAATTGAATCATCATAGACTATTTCAACAGAATGTACTTTTAGTAGTATTTATGTAAATTTCTAATCATATGATATAACCGATATAACATAGCTTGCATACCATTTATCAGAATTATATATACTGCAATATATATATATATATATATATATATATATATATATATATATATATATATATATAATATTTATTATTGTATTAATTTATACCACTATTACGTAATTATATTTTCAAAAATTGAATATTTATTTAATTGGAAAATTGATAGCTGGGACAGTTTACATGAGCATTTTTCCCCCCTCTATGAATATATTTTAATAGAATGATCCTTATCCTTAGCGAAAAAACGAAATGAAAAAAAAAACAAAACAAAAAAACAAATTGCTAATTGCGCCAAGGTAGCACTTGTAATAAAAACTTAACCCACCTCTCCCTTTTGGTTTGTTCTTAGGAAGCAACCCTACTCAGGGTTCTTCTCGTGACGGTAATACAGTAGGAAAAGTTATGTAATATTTAAGAACAAAGACTTAACATTTCAGAATCGAGTAAACTCCTTTTTGCAACGGAAGCCACGCCTTTACACAATTTTTTTTTAAACTTTACATTATGAAACAAAATTATTTTACATACTTCGAATTAAATCATTTAAATTTTGTCTTCAGCATTCAATGTAGTAAATGCCATTGACATTTATGCGTACCAGCGTCACATATAGAGTCATATACGAATATGCAAACTAGTTTTTTTAATACTGTTTCCGCAATATAGAGGCGGGGCTTCATTTCTTTTGAAATTCTTTCCCAATCTTTCGCCTGCATTGCGACAATTTTATAAAAAATAAGCCAATTTGTATAATAAACATCGAACTGTTCCTTAGAAAACAATTAGAATAACATAAAGGTAAATTAAAATAGTTTTTCGTCAAAATGTATACAGATATTGACTCACAGATGATACAAATTATAAAAAGTGACGGCCCCCTAACAACAGTTAAAAAGAAAATATCACTGTAACTCAAAAAATAATGGAAGGAACAAGCTGTAAATTTGGAAACCCAAGTTTTTGATGAAGCCCGTTCTATTCATGCAAAAATTAACATAGGTCATAATTCATAATTTTTTCAAATATGAAATTATTAATAATTTTCATATTTCAAAAGAGATTTTTTTTATGAAAAATATGCATGGAAAATGTTTGGGTCACTTCATTGTATCGTATAAAAATAAAAAAAACAGAATTTGAATATCATAATTATTTTGGAAGATGTGAATTAATGTTTGTTACATTCATTTAACATTAGCGCCCTCATATTTTGATAGCTTATAACTCTGTGAAGAATTGAGCAAAATATATAAACTATACCATTTTCCACGATGATTTGGTCCAAAGAATTCAAACAAATTATAAAAAAAGGGGGTTACCATTGAAAAAAATAAGGTTGATGCCAGTTTTAATATGTAGACGACTCCTTAAGCAAAATTTAACTATACCATTATAAACCAGACGTTATTACAAATCGATTGGTACCAACCACATGTTTCTACGACAACTTATGGCGAAAATAGATGGTGGGGGGGGGGAGCTTTGCTTTTTTTTTTTTTTTTTTTTTTTTTTTTTTTTTGTGACTGTACATTTTCGTATTACGTTTGTGACCGTAGTGGGTGGAAAATACAAACGAAATTCCACAGCCACCAAATCGTTCAGGATTTGTGTTAAACTATCTCTCTCCCAATGCGGTCAACCCTATAACATAGCGTCTCGCCCAATAACATTAATGAATTCAGAGAGTAAACATAGCCTTTGGTAATATTTCACTCGAAAAATCCGGTACGTCAAATTATTCTGGATGCAATAAAGAATAATGGCTCCATTCATTTTTAAGTTTATGTATACAGGAAAAGCAAAGCTTTGTAGCCGAGGGATCCACTATCTACAAGTTTAAAAATGCAGAAATTATTGAAAATTTCGGAAACAATCTGAACACTAGAAATAAAAATTAGGAACAATAAAATTTATTGTTTAATCTAATTCATACATATACATTATGAATTTATATATATTTTTACTTTCTTCTATATGTAATATAGAAAAAGTATTGGATTCGCGAAAATTTTCGACCTCCGTTTTTTGACGGATCTACACGTTTTGGGATGTCCTGAACACGAATTGATAGTTTTTAAAAAATGTCTGTCTGTGTGTCTGTCTGTATCATTTTTTTGTGGACGCTGTATCTCACGAACCAATGAATGAAATTTAACCAAACTTGATATTTAGTTGCACCCTGACATGAACTGGTGCCCATTAGATTTAGGGATCAATAGCTCAACAGGTGGCGCTGTGATCGCATTTTATGCAAATTTTTAACATGGCAGCATAGGACAAAATTCCGTATAAATGGGCATAATGAGAGTTATTTTAAACTTGATTGTAAAATTAATATGAATTATTGATAATAGTAGTAGTTAACTAGGGAAAAAAAATTGTGCATGGGGGGCATCGGTTCCCCCCTGGGGGTGAATTACCCCCCCCCCCCGGGGGTTAAATTTTGAAGATGGGTATCATTCGAAAGATCTCGTCAATACCTTTAAAACGAATGGTTGAACCATAAATCTGTGATAATTTAAAACAAAGTTATCGATTTTTTTTTTGCTTTTAACCAAAAAAAAAAAAAAAACTTAGAAAAAAATTCGCATTTTTTTTTTTTTTTAAATATTGTTACTGATTGAATATGTATAGGAAAATATAGAAGAAAGTCTTGTGGTGGCCACAACATACTAGTTATATTTATATATATGAATGCCTTTGTTATCGTCTATATAAATAAAGAGAAGTGTCTGTGTTATCTGTGCGTCTGTGTGCGCTCTGGTACTCACACTACTGATCGCAGAGCTTGCAAATTTGGCATAAAGGTACCTGGGCCCCTGCAGGGGTGCACCTCATCAAGTTTTTTTCGAATTTCGAATTTGAATTTTTTCGATTTTAAATATTACCTTTAATGCTTCATTTTCCATAAATTTAATTCTTTTGCTTCAATCGTCTGCGTATCTTAGCAACGGCTATCCGCGATTGTAATGAAATGCTCGCCCTCTGGTGGGCTAAGGTGAAATTATCATACCACTGATAGCTTTCACGCTGAAACAATGATAGAACAACAAGAAAGCACAATAATAAATACATGTGGCAATTATTACACGTGGCAATTACTAACAACTGCAGTTGAGGAAGCGCCATCTATCGATCATTACAAACGCGGATTACGCAACTTATTTTTATTTAATTCATTCATTTGAAGGCGATTTTTTTTTTTTTTTAATCTGTTATATTTATTGAAAATAAAATCGTAATGCAGTAGAAAAAATTAAGTATAATTAGTTTTAAATTCAAAAACGTATTTATAACAGTTATGTTTAATTTTTTATAATAGAACAACTTCTTTTTTTCATTTTTTAGTTAATTCCTTTAAAAGAAAAAACTTTTATTTATTCATTTTTATTTTATTTACTGTATTTATCGGAAAAAATGGTAGTACATGCATAGTAAAAAGGATTAAATTGATTAAAATTGATTTGTTTACATATATATATTTAACCTATTTTATTTTATTTTATTACATTGGTTAGAATCAAATCGTAATATAGTGTAAATAGCATGGGCTATAAAATACATGGTTCAAACTAAAATATTTAATAGATGCTGAGATACAGTCATCTTTAACATCGTAGTTTTTAAATAGTAGCAGATCCCACCTGTCGTCGATAAATATCCAGATTTAAGTGCCCGGGAAAGATCTTCCTGCAGGCATGGGAAACCTAGACCTAATGCAATGCGGGCGGGAAAAGAGCTGCCGTAGACAGCGGGTACCCGAAGCGAGGTTTAGAGCAATTTCAGTTTCTTTTCTTTTCTTTTTTTAATTTTTGTCTATAATGCGGTGTAAAAAAATAAATATTAATCCGATTCTTTCGAAAATTCATTTAAATATAGTGACCAGCGAAGCGGGCGTAGCCTGCTAGTATTATATATAATAAAGGCTTTGTTCTATATTTTCTTTAATTATTATTATGGGACAAATGAAAATCATCAACTACAGCTAGGTTTTTTTTTTTTTTTTTTTTTTTTTTTTAAGGCCCACGATGTATTAAAGAAGTACATTTTACATATTTATTTCATACCAATATTTTTTAATAATTATTACACTATTCACATTAAAAAAAAAAAAAATAATAATAATAATGAAATGTGAATAGTGTAGTGTGGGAAGGGAAAAAAAAAAAAAAACATTTCTATGCAGAAAATAGTGGTATGAATATTAGCAGAAATCATTTCCTTATATTATAAATGCATCGTCACATTTTCAGTGGATCACCCGTAATAAAGTAATATTCCCTTGAACTGAAATGACGAGTCCAGCTCATCATGATACACCGCTTCGATTACAAGCAAAAAACTGGTCCCATTTTCCGGAACACATACCCTACAAAAAGATGTCATGTATGCGCTAAGCATGACATTAGGAGCAGTGGTGGATCCAGAACTTAACTTTTGGGGAAGGGGGGGGGGCTAAGAGTTTAATATGTCATTCCAGATCAAGGAAAAATTTACAATTGTAACATCAAATTGTGAATGTCAGTTTTTTTTTTGGTTGCCCCCCCCCCCCCCCCTTCAGCCCCCTAGCCCCCACCCCCTTAGATCCGCAACTGATTAGGAGTGAAACAAGCTGGCAATGCAAACGATGCCAAATAGCACTGCATCTTTCGGAGTGTTTTGAGAAGTACCGTACACTTTAAGTTTATTAGTACTTTAAAATTAACCCGAATATAAGTTAGGATAAATATATACACATATTTTCGTTTTCATAAATATATATACACGTTTTTTCGTTTAAATACCATGTAGAACTGCAATATTTTTGTTAAACATTTCTGAAGAATTTCCCGACACTAATTATGTTCTTATATGTAACAATAAACATTCATATAAATGCGTGAAAAAAATATTTTTAATAATAACAAATTACTTGAGCAACAAAACCGTAAGTTTCTATATCAATCTCTCCTCTTAAAAAAAAGACAAATTATCTGCATGAGCAGTGCTGACTGAAAATAAATTGCAGTTCAAGGGGTTAAACACTTTTCTATGTTATGGGACAGTTATAGTTGCAACTCATGGAAAGTGGAAATGTGTGTGCATATATATATATATATATGTATATGTATTCATATTTTTAGTTCCCCATTATACTATAGGTATGGGGAACTTAGGTAATCGTGAAAATTTTCGACCTCGGTTTTTTGACTTTTTTACACGTTTTCAGGCATGAGGAATCCGAAAATGACAAAATTTGTATGGTGTCTGTCTGTAGGGTGTCTGTTAGTCCGTTAGTCCGGTAGAGGTCTGCACGGGCCGGAATTTTGAGGCCCGGGCCCGGCCCGTACGAAAACTTTACTTACCCGGCCCGGCCCGTTATGAAGTCAAAAAATGCGGTCCGGGCCCGGCCCGGCCCGTTTATTTTTTAACGGTTTATGGCCCGGCCCAGTCCGGACAAAAAACGATAAAATCAGGCCCGACCCGGCCCGGCCCGATTCAAAAATATATAAAATAACAAAAAAGCCTTTTTATAAAAAAGATTTTGGGTATGTGTTTTGCAGAGGTTTTATATAACCAAACAATAGTACGTTCTTTAACAAAACTGCTGAAATTTTACAAGACAATTATATATAAACAGAAATTCATTATTATAGACAAAGCACAAAGACAAACAGAAAGTCAAGTCGAAAATATTAGCATTCATCAAACAATATAGGAAGGTATTTAAAATGGTTAATACTACTGAAAATGCACTTTCAACCATTTTCTCTTATATACCATAATGTATCCGAATCTTTCATGTGCTCCGGTAAACAAAACTTTAATGTTAAACCAACCATATTCAATAGAAAAGTTGCTTTTCCCCATGATAAAAATGATGCTACTTTCGTCCACTGGAGAAAAGAAAAAGGAGCCTTAGAGTAAAAGTTACAGCGGAAAAATTTTTATAGCCTTTATACTATCTAAACTCAACAGATCATAAGAAACAAACCCTTATACACAGTAATGTATCTAATTTCTTTTGCTATGTACATGTACGCAAACTGGTAGTGACATGCATGCTATTTTGAATAGGAAACCATTTAATTTTACTTTAAATAAAATATATTAATTTCGAGGCATGCTAAAAATATTTGCGAAAAATCAGATTTCGGACAGACAGACTAATAGACAATTAAATTGACGTTACAGACACTTTTTTAACGAAATAGAACTTTATGTGACATACAAGCATGTAAAATTACGTAAAATAACTGACTGAAGAAATATTTTATCATTTTCCTTTTTCGTTGATTAACGAGGAAACCAGAAAAAGATTCGGGCCGACACGGCCCGAAGAAAATTTCATTCAGGCCCGGCCCGGCCCGGATATACACAAAAAAAACTGAGCCCGAGCCCGGCCCGGCCCGAGCCTGAAAAAAATTTTTAAGCCCGAGCCCGGCCCGGCCCGAGGGCAAATTCAAAAATTTGGCCCGAACCCGGCCCGAGGGCCGGGCCGGGCTCGGGCTCGGGCCGGAAGCCCGGCCCGTGCAGACCTCTAAGTCCGTGTACACGATATCTCAAGAAAAAATTGTCGCAGAGAGGTCAAATCAGTTTTAAAATATTACTTTCGACATTGGCAAGAACCCTATTCATTTGCAACATTCGAATTAAAAAACTTCGTAAGTTATTAGAAATTTACGATTTTCTTAACATGGGAGAATAGGACAAAAATTCACTTAAACATGCATTAAATGGAAACTTTTTACTGAAAAAATGTCAGACCAGTTTTAAAATATCAGTTTTGATGTCGGAATGAACATCAGTAACTATAAATATGCTACTTTGAAAATTTCGCAAGTTATTGGAAATTTACTAATTTCTTAACATGGCAGTATAGGGCAAAATTTCACATAAACATCAATTTTGAGAGATATTTTCATTGTAAAGATGTCAAACTACTTTCTAAATATTATTTAGGATACTGGCATGAATATCATATACTATGGATTTTCCAATTTAAAAAATTCGTAAGTTATTTGGAATTTACGATTTATTTAACATGTCAGAATAAGTCAAAATTAAGCATAAACTTCCATTTTGAGGATCGTAAATACATTAGACAACTTCAAAATTACATTTATGATATTTGTTTGAACATGATTGAATACAAATATTCTAATAGGAAAATTTCGTAAATTATTAGTAATTTACGATTTTATCAACATAGCGAAATTGTAAATTTTTCATATAAATATGAATTTTGAGGATTATTGCATTGGAAATTGTAGCATGAAAACTAAACAACGGAATTGACACTGATAAAATAAATTAATAAATTAGAATAAGGTAAATATATCGAAGTGAACGGTGGATAGCCTATTAGGCGGGGATTTCATTCTGCCACTGTATCAAACTTTGGTCAAATTCATTTCTTTTAACATGATTATAATATGTCTCGCACTAGAAATTTATGAGAACATAAATATGATGGGGAACTGAGCAGAGTCCACCTATGCCAACTAGTTCAAGTGTGTGCAAGACACATCCATATTAGAGTAAAAACTATCAAGCATTACATTGTGAAACACATTACGAGATAAAGTGAGTGAGTAAGAGAGAATAAGTGAAATGTTATTTAAAGAAACTAGAAAAACATTATGCACCACTCAAATCATCAACACACTTTCCCATGTTATAGGATACAGTTATAGTGAGTGAAAATGAATTTATGAAATTTGAACCTGTATAAAACAAGTTCGCATTACAGTTAAAATAATCATTTGTGAATTAAGAAAACATTCCGGAATAGAGTTAAATGAGAACGAGTCAGACAATGATTAAGTAAAGGTTAGTCTTACAGAATTAAAGAAAAGTAATAATACAATAAGAAATTAAAATAATTCATCATATCTAAATAACGAAAGATAATTTTTATTGAGAAAGAAATAATTATTGTAGGCGAAACTACTCAAATTTCAAGGAGATTTTTTTTCCCCATATATTTTTATTACAAGATTTTATGCCGTTTGGTATGTTGTTTATTTACGTGATGGGTCAAATCTAAGAATTGAATTTTCACTCACCTCCTGTATTCGAGCGAGTTGAAATTTTGCATACGTGCTAAACTCTGAAAATACACGCACAAATAGTAACGAACTTAAGGGGTAGGTCCTCAAATACAGTTCAAAATTTCGAATTTTAACCCCTCCCCCCCCTCCTTTTTATGTTAGATTGAGTTGAAATTTTCGATATATCTATAATTCCGACAATACATGCTTTCAGCAACGAAATCGGAGGGGGGGGGGGAGATCCGAGCACCAGTTTAAATTTTACATATATATTATCCACTAGCAGGCTTTGCCCACTTTGCTGGACATTAAACTTAAAAGAGTTTTCAAAATGCCGTATCTTTATTAATAACCTAAGTTCTCGCTGTGATTGGTAGAGGTTTTCTCGCTCCCAATGTGAGAAGTCTGGGTCCCCACTGTCTTAGGCACAACTTACCCATTTCTTACTTCCCCACCCTCAGCGGGTGAGTTTGAAGTTTTTCGAAATCCCACTAATGTACATAATGCGTACACTTAATCAATATCCACACACCAAAATTCGACATTCTAAGATAATTCAAAGCGAATTCAAACGGAAAAACATATTTTTACACATGTTTATTGCCCTCCGACTCCGAGAAGGGGGGGGGGGATTTCGAATTTCGTGAAATGCAGTTACAACAAGTGCCGGATGCATACAAACAATTTACGCACCAAATTTCGTGACCACAGAAGTCTTTAATAGACAATATTGTAAATAAATAAATACAAAAAGCGCAGCTTAAATATCGGAACCCTTTGGTGACTTTAAATATTTTAAGCGATTTTTGCGATGAACTGAATTTGCTATCTCAATTGTGCAATTAAAGATCTTGGCGAGAAACGTCCGAGCTACTTCGGTGCCGAATTTCAAATTTCGCCAAAGGGATCCAATACTAAAGCTGTTCCATATCGAATCTGGGTTGAAAACGGAAAAAGGGTAAAATAAATTAGAAATATCAGACCTATATTTATAAATTTGATAAAAAAATGAAAGGGGCGATTTTGCTGAATCCAGGGGTGCAAACAGTTTTTCGATGCGACAATTAGATTTTTAAAAAATAACTGAAGTATGAAATTTAAGTGGCAACGGAAAAACGGATAAAGGGAAAAATAAATTAGAAATATCAGACCTATCATTACAAATTCAGTAACAAATGAAAGAGGTGATTTTTCTGAATCCTGGGGTGTAAACAGTTTTTCGATACGACAATTAGATTTTTAAAAAATAACTAAAGTATGAACTTTGATGGCAACTCTTCATTTCAATCTTTTCATAATTTGTAGTGCGAATCACGCGAATACACAAGTCTTTAACTTAAAAATTTATTTTTATATTTGTTTTTTCCATTCAAAGCATTTTAGTGAAAAAATATTTATGGCGCATGCGCAGGCGTTTTTTACCCACAATTTAAACACTAATCATAATTTTGAAAATTTCTATAGATATAATTTCAAGTTGGGTGAAGACCTAAGTTTCTGCCAAGCGCCGTTGAATTCCGTCCAGCCGTTCTCGAGTGATGCCCGGACAAACATGTTTTAGTCTTTTACCCCCTAGGGGGAACGGGGCGGAATTTCTGAAAAGTTGATAGATATAATTTTAAGTTGGGTGAAGACCTAAATTCCTGCCAAGCGCCGTTGAATTCCGTTCAGCCGTTCTCAAGTGATGCCCGGACAAAAAAAGCGAAATTCGGACACGATGACACACACACACACACACACACACAGGCAAAATTTTCTGAAGTCATTTTCGGCTTTCATGGAGTGTAAAACGTGAAGATATCGCAAAATTTTTTGATTCCGACAAATTTACAGACAAAACTCTGATTTTATTAATATAGATATCCGCTGAATTTTTATTTTTTTTTTTTTTTTTTGTACATTTTAAAATGAAAGCTTGTTACTAAATTTTTATTAACTTCTATTCTTGCTTGTTTGTTTGTCCGGTACAAATCTTGTAATCTATTTTTAACTAACTTCCCTACCAGCTAGACATTTGAAACTTTCACAGTAGCTCAGAACCCGGTGACAACACAATACTTCGAAGACAGATTTCCGAATAGTTTTCTTTTAATTAATTAAAATATGAAAATAATAAGCTCCTAATAGCAATAATAATTACAAGATAAAAAAAACTTTATATACCATGTTTTAAATTTTCTGATGAATAGAGCTCTTATCACTGTGCATAAAATTTTTAACGTGATAATGACGTCAATTTTTGTGATGCATAATTTAACTTTTTATATTTTTTTAACGTTCACGTTTAATTAAATGTATTTATTTTTATGCCGAAAGAAAATGAACTCGTAAATTTTTTTTGGCAACAATTAAATTACAGCTAATATTTTAATGGCTATTTTAACGCTATTAGGATAATATTATTTTCATATTTTAATTATAAGGAAACTAATCAAAAATTCGAAAATCGGACTTCGAAGTATTGTGTTGTCACCGGGTTCTGAGCTCCTGTGAGTGTTTCAAATGTCTAGATAGTAAGGAAGTTAGTTAAAACTCTTCGACATAAAAATAAATACATTTAATTAAACGTGAACCTTAAATTATTATTATTATTTTTTTTTTAATTAATTCTCTGAACTGAGTCCGCGTGCTTAAATATTGCTTATATATTATTTTTTATCCTCGCGTATTTTATTAATGATTCATCAGACACATGGTATATAAAAAGTTTTTTTTTTTTTTTTTTTTTAATCTTATAATTATTTTTATTCATTTTTTTAAAGTAATATTTTAGTTGCTATATTTATTTACTTCTTATTTTTATTTTGACACACACACACCTCTATTTTTTATACTCTAATAAACAAGTACAGTGAATTTCAGTAACAGTTGTTAGTAGAAATATTTATCTGTAAAGGCAATCAGTAGAAATAAATTTTCAGCGTTTGTGTGTCAAGAGATAAGAAAATAAAGCTACTTAAAAAAAATAAAGGGTTTTCCAACTAAATGTGTTTTAAGATCATGCGCAGAATCAATTCAAACAATCGAGTTTTCTCCCTATAAGCTGCAGCCGTTGTCTCTTCTCACTGCTCTTAAGAGCAAAAAAAAAAAAAAAAAAAAAAGAAGAAGATAACAAGGTTTTTCTCTTTGGAAATTTCATCGTTAACGGGCTTTTCACTAAAAAGACTTTCTAAGCAGAGAAATGAGCTTTACAGGCGGTGAGATGAGCGAGCAGAGAAACTATCATTCAGCAATGGAAACGAACTGCATCGGAGGATGGAGGGATATATCTAGTACGTTGTGGCCGTCACAAAACTTTCTTCTATATTTTCCTATACAAATTCACACAATACGAATTATTTATTAAAATCTGTATTTATCAAAATTATTTTCCAAGGGATGTGTAGATGATTTACATCTCAGAAAAGAATAACTAAATATTGACAGAAAATCAAATTTTGAGACCTACAGTCCGACAATATTTTTTTTATGAAAGAAAAAAAAGAAGAAAAGTCATGCGGTCCACATAGATTATAAAACACTTTCAAATTGTACATACTCATTTCATCGTTTATCCTTCAATGTATTTTGCGTACGCGATCACACGAGACATACAGAATGACTAATTTCATAAGTTCTCTTAAATATTATTGAGAAATTAAAATATGGTTTATAGAAATACCTCTCATAGAACGCAATGCTTTGGAATTCTTTCGTGTTTTCCTGTGCACAAAACTAGTGTTAATATTTAGTCCATTTTCAATAGGGATCTTTCCATAATGAATTTTAATAACATATCATTTTAAGAAATTCCATTAATATTTAGGGGAGTTAGAACTCAGACAGACAGAAAAAGCGAAGTCGAACATTTTTCAATTTAGTTGGAAAGTGTTTAAAATGTAACTTTCTTTCACATTATCTCAGATACATGGCACAAACACTTTTTAAATGTATTGACGGGTAGTTTAGAAAAATACTCATATTAAACATTTACGGCCCCTCCGCCCAGAGTGGTGAGGTTGGGTGGAGTAGAGTGAAGAAACTGTGTTTTTACACATACAGAAAGAAATTTTATCCTGATTGAGTATTAGTATATTATTTTACAAAGAGTTGTTAAAGATAATTCTCACTGTGTGCATCTACATGAAATTTCGTTCAGTGCTGCCATATAAAAAAATTACGGTAAAACTGACCGGCAGCAATATCTGTTGAGCGATAGGCATAAAAAGTTGATAGGCACCAACTTATGTCAGAGTGAACGTAAATACATTAAATTCTATGCACTAGTTCTCGAGATATAGAAAATTGTCACTCACAGAGACAGACATTTTCTAAAACAGGTCAAATAGTGTTCAAGACACCTCAAAACATAAATTCATTGAAAACCGGAAGTCGAAAAAAATGTTTATTAGATTGAGTATAGTTTGAACCTTTTTCTAATACGAGATTGCAACTTAGTAGATTTTTTTTTTTTTTTTTTTTTTTTTTTAAACTTAAAAACCAAACATGGAATTAGTCAAAGCCGTTTAAATTTTTTTTTTTTTTTTTTTTTTTTTTTTTTTTAACTTAAAAACCAAACATAGAATTCGTCAAAGTCATTCCCTTTCTCCATTTTTTTTTCACCTTCGAGTAACGAACGGATTTACCAATAAAACCATATTTTTCTTAATAGAACCATAAATCCTATTAATTTTAAATATCCCTTTATTTCTCATGTTTCACAAAAATTAGTAGAGTCGTTCCTAAGAAAACCACGTTTCTCCGGTCTTTGACATTGGCGTAACGCGGTTTGCCAGTGAACGCTATTTTTCTTGAAGATCACAGATCGGTTTGTCATCTCGAAATCCTCCATTTAATTTTTTTTATTAAAATTGTTCTAGTAGTTTCTACGTAAACTAGATTTCTGCCATATTTTGCTTCTGGTGCAGTGCAAATTACCAGTGAACCCTAATTTTCCTGAAATGGTAGGCAATTCAGATCGAATTGTCACCTGGAAAAAAAAAAAAAAAATCGAAATTATCGAAATTGTGCAAGCAATTTCCTACAAAATCAGGTTTTGGCTGAATTTTGCCCCGGTGCAGCATGGGTTACTAGCGAAAATTAATTTACCTGATGAGGATAAGTCTGATCGTTTTAACTTCGAATACACTTAAGGCTTTTATCTCCCTCTTATACTTTCCCGTCTCCGTTTGCTAAATCTCCTCTAACTTTGGAGAAGGTGCTCAATACCCCCCCCCCCCCCCCCACCACCACCACCACTTTTTTTTTTTTTTTTTTTTTTTTTTTATATATATTAACCCGCTTTCTCATTTGTAAAATTTACAATCGTTCAAAAAAATCTATTTTTAAATATTTACAAGTTTAATTTTGAGTAAAAATAAGAAAATTAAAAGAAAAAGAAAACTATGTTTTTACATGATTTTTTCTTGAGAAATAAAAAGGTATGAAGACGGATTTGTGATATTCTTTCCTCTATAGTTAAAAACAAAACGTATTTTGCAGCTTTTTTGTTGTTGTTGTTTGACAGACAGTATACAGAAACTACACGGAACATTGCTCATAACTTTTCCTTTGAAATTAAAGTCAAATATATTTTGTGAAAGCTTTCTTCCTCAATTGTAACATACAAAATAATTTTCAATTCCTTATTATAGAGTTAAAACACATTTATAGGTTAACCAGGGCCCGAAATTTCAACTTACATTACACTCGCTGAAAAAAAAAGTTACTCGCCACAAAATATTATTAACTTACTCTATTTTTTACGTATAAGGCGACCAGAATTTTTTATTGGAAAGAGAGGGAAAATTACACATTGTCTTATTTTATAAGAAAATAGAAGACATTCAATTTTGAAAAAGAGGTCATTTTAGAGGACACAAAATTGAATGAAAATTATTATAAAAACCGATTCAAAAGCTACTTTACACAAGTGGTGGAAACATTTTTATCTCAAACGATGAATTTGGATCAGTACACCTTAATTTAAATTAATAATATACGGATACGAGAGGAAAAATCCCTAATTTTTATAGGTTTCACTGGACAATATAGATTTATTATTATTATTATTATTATTATTATTATTAATTTTTGCTATAGACAAAAACTTTTTTTTCTTTTGTATGTGGTACATATATGCAGTTACATAAAATGTTAATAGACACTTTTTTTTTAATTAAAATTATAATCATTAAAGAAAAAATAAAATTGGCAAATGAAAAAATAAAATTTATATTCGGCAAATGAAACGATTTGTTTTAACGAACAGTCATTCTTTATCAACAATTTATAAAAGTTCTCACAAGTATAACCATAATAAGTCTTAGTAGTTAATAAGTTTTTAAAGTATGTAGGTATCGAACCCAGCGCCTCACGTATACCAGTTTCGAGAACAGAACCTCTCGATCACTGGTGGGCCTATTTTTATGAGGAATATTATTCATGCAAAAGGGAGAACACACGTCAACACACCGCGTATCAACCGGAGCACCACCTTCTTAACGATTTCATGACAATTTCAATAGTGAATCCGTGTTCTGGATAAAAAAAAACGAACAAATATAGGGGGTACTTTTATTTTTTTGCGATTCGAAGAATCTGAATAGACATAAATCATACTATACTTTGGCAAGTTTATCAGAAAGTTGTTCTTTTGCGAACCTAACGCAGGAAAAAGTGTTCACCGTTCGACACAGCCAACAGCCGATTGAGCTTCCCAGTTTTGTGAAATTTTTAAAATTAAGGACAAAATCCTTTTCATTTGAAAAAGAGGACGGAGGACGAAAAACATAAAAAAGAGGACTTTTTAACCCTTTAATGTTTTTTCCGTTTAAGATGGCAGAGCGTTGAAAAAGAAGACTGTCCTCTTAAAAAGAAGATGTCTGGTCACCTTTCCTAAGATTAGCATAATTTTACTTTTTAAATCGATATATAGATATATATTTGAAGCACCGTATACTCTAAGAATTCTATCTACATTTAGATCGAAATTTTACTCGCCACAGTAAAATTTCCACTCGCCAATGGCGAGCTGGCGAGCAGAAATTTCGCACCCTGGGTTAAACGATATAACAGGTAAGTACACTTGAAAAGTGTTCAGAATCTATGAAACAGTGTGATTTTTCTTTATTGTTAACTTTTAAATTGGCAATTAGCATCTTCAAAAGAAAAAAGTTAGTGAGGTATGAATTCGGAAGTCGACATAATTAATTTTAAAAGAAAAAATCTATTGAATGTAATTTATTATATAAGGCAGCGATATACATGGCGTTGATTATTAATATCATTCATAGCTTGTAGATTGACATGTGTCGTTCATTGCAAAAGTAGTGTGACTTCATATATATTTTAATTATTAGCTTAATTTTATCAAATTCTGTCATATTTTTCATTATGTAAGCGAAGAAACTCTAATAACTGCATTAAAATCCCATAAATGACAATACTTTTTTTTTTCGGAGAACTTAGAAATTTCACTTTTAAAATGAATATTTAGATGTTACTTCAGATTAATTTTCTTATAACCGATTTGTATTAAACACTAAAAAATCGATAACACTGACTGAATACTTTTTTTCCTACACGGAAATTTGAAAAAAAAAAAAAAAACGTTATTTCAAAATCCATTTACAAGGAGATTCCTCTCTTTTACAATGAACTAAAGACCATATTAACAAAGACTTTTAATGGAAACAATCTTTATTTGTTAATTATTTAAATAAAAGTTTACATTATATAATATGTCAATAAAATACTTTAATATGATGAAATATAAACTTTTGGAAAATAATAATAAAAAGAAAGAAAGAAAGAAAAAGTCTCTCTCCCCACTTCAGTTTCTCTTTTATTTTAAGATTTTATCCTTAGCTAGCTCCTATGCGCCTGCGTAGAAATAAAGCTGTGACCTTATCATTTAAACTTATTTTATAAATATGCTTCCATACACATAAATACACGCTTTTAAAAAATATACTTTTTTAAATCTAGCTCTATAAATGGCAAACATTGGTCACATTAAATACATCCTCTCTTTTTTCGAAGCCCTTAAAATATACAACTCTCCAAACAAAAAACTTTTGGGAAACACATAAAAAGCCATTTTTGCCCCAGAATAAAGAGAAGAGAAATAAATAAAACCGTTGACGTAAAAAGAGTAAGTTACGGTCATGCGCCGATCCGATTCAGAAAGATTCGGTTTTCCATCCAGTGCGGCGATGTCCTTGCATTTGACCTTGGACTGCGAAAAGTTAACCAGGTTTCTCCCATTACTCCCGAAATTTCACGATCAAAGTGGCTTCTCCGCGGTGAAACGTTCCGGGCAAAAGAACGACTTTTACAGGGGCAGAAAGAAAAATATTTGACACCAGAAAATAAATAAAAGCGCTTGATCAGACAAAAATTTATAATACACGATTTTGTACACGCTGGTTATTTATATTTTTCACAATTGCTTTTAGCTTTTTATTTATTTATCACTTTTTCCTATGCAAGAACAAAAATATTGGTTTCGTGAAAATTTCCGAAACGTGAAACTCTGGTTTTCGATGGATTTAAACTTTTTGAGATGTATTGAACTCTGACTATTTTAGTCAAAAATTTTGTGGACTCTGTATCTCACGAACCAATGAACGAAAATTAACCAAACCTCGTATTTAGTCAGACCTTGCCCTAGACTGGTGTTGGTTACATTTTGGGATCAATCGTTCAACAGGTGGCGCTTTTTTTTTTTTTTTTTTTTTTTTTTTTTTTAATACCATGTTTTTATTAACTTCGATTCCTTCTTGTTTTTTTTTTTTTTTTTGTTTGTTTGGTACAAATCTTGCAATCGATTTTTAACTAAAATTCCCTACTAGCTAGACATTTGAAACTTTCAGAATAGCTCAGAACCCGATGACAACACAATACTTCGAAACCCTATTTTCGAATTTTTAATTAGTTTTCTTTTAATTAATTAAAATATGAAAATAATAACCTCCTAATAGCTTTAAAAATAGCCATCAAAATATCAGCATACATAGTTACGCATCAGTACTCGACTCTGTCACGCTTTAAGCTTAAGAGATTTCCTTGGACCCTGTGTGTGAACGCAAGTTGCCACTTAACTTTCGTACTTTAGTTAATTAAAAAAAAATACAATTGTCTGATCAATAAGCTGTTTAATCCGACGGATTCAGAAATATCGCTCCTTTCATTTGGTACCTTACTTGTAGCGAATTTTTAAAATTAATTAAAGTATGAAAATAACAGCTTTAAAATAGACATTTAAAATTTTAATCGTTGTCAATTTTTTTTTTCCCCTTCTTCAGCATATGAAATGAAATACGCTTTCACAGGGGGGGAAAAAAAATGTGTGTGTGGAGGGAGGGAGGGGGAGAGAGAGAGGGGGGGGGGAGGGAGGAAGAGAGAGGGGGGAGAGGGAGAAAGAGAGAGGGGGAGAGGGAGAAAGAGAGAGGGGGGAGAGGGAGAAAGAGAGAGGGGGGAGAGGGAGAAAGAGAGAGTAATAATTAACCCCGATAAAATTTTGATATATTTAAGATCTTCGGTTCCCTTCCCTCGGAGGTGTAAAATTTCAATTTGAGTTAGTATTTGTCCAGATAACAAACTGATACTTTTTAAACGAATAGTTAAACTATGAATTTGTGAGAATTTGAAACTTTCTTCTTTTCCTCCCTCTCTTTCATAATATACACAGGGTGTTCCAAAACTCCTACACACCCCTCTTAACTCGAAAACGAGTTGGAATTGTGAAAAATGGCGAAGCACATGTTCAGTGAATTCGAAAGGGACGTCTTTTGGGGAAAAAATTTGGACCCGTGGGAGCTAGGGGGAGGGGGGGAAGCACTAGGGAGGGCAACTTTAAAATTTCAAATGGGAAGGTATGTCTTGTAATACATCCCTGGAAAGACCTCTTCAAAACAACGAATTTGATATAAATAGTTTCGCCCTACGATTATTATTAGAGGAGACACGTGAGTTTTTAGACTTTTGAAATGTGGATTTTATACTTATGCATCCACTTTAATAATCATTGCAGGACAAAACTCTTTACATTAAATTCATTGTATTCAAGAGATGTTTCCAGGGATGTATCACAAGATGTACTTTGTCCAAAAATGTTTGGGCCCGGGCAAGGGGGTGGTAGGAGTGCCACTAGGGAGGGTAACTTTAAAATTTCAAACAGGAAAGTATGTTGTGATACATCCCTGGAAACATCTCTTCAAGACACTGAATTTGACATAAATAGTTTTGTCCTGCAATGATTATTAGAGGGGATACATTGTATAAAATCCACATT